>JASJUZ010000236.1:0-359880 GCA_037159825.1 Tupiocoris notatus | reverse complement strand
GTGTACAATTATTATTACTACCTACTTACTGGTTTTTATTATTTTCTTATCTATTTTTTTTTTGTGAATGAATTTTTGTGTATTACGTGGTAAATATCTAATAATAAAATCTATCTAAATATCTACTTTTCACTAAGAAATGTGCAGTTGAAATCGAATTTTTCCTGAATTCAAATATTTCATTATTTCCTTGTTTAAGGTTGTTTTTAGATATTATCATAGTTGGTTTTTAGGATATCTCAGATATTTTATCTGAGAATTACCATAAATTGACAATGCCACGCGAGAAATGTGTAGTTGATCACTGAGTGAGGCGTATCGTTTTTTTGTGAGTCAGGGCACCTGTGCTTCGAAAATTACAAACCCTCAATTTCGTCAATCATGCGAGTGCTTTGAGTGGTGATTTTTTTGAACACCTGGCTCTATATTTCCGCTCCAATTCAGTTTTATTAAATCACTTGATTTTTTTAGCCACATTTATTTCTCACTCAATTTTGTTACCATTCTGTCTGCGATACAGTTGCGGATCGATAGCCAACAAAATTTCGCGCTTCCTAGGTTCCGTTTTGGGCTAATAGTGAAACGAAAGGCCCTTGTTCCCCCGTCAAATCGACATAGGTAGAATAGAGGTGGGAGTCTTGTGGAAACTGCGAGTGCGAGAGAGAGGTTGAAGTAAAGTAGTCGGAGGTGCACTACAGAACAGTCATTGGAATCGAGATCTAGCGACAGTGGCGCCTCTAGTGAACGCAATTCGAACGTTTGACGCCCTCCCCGAACGGCGACGAGGGACGAACGCCCGCGGCCTTCCAGTCTTGGTGCTCGCTGCCCCGTTTTCCATACCGACTTCCTCTTTCGAAATTATTTCCCAACCGTTTCACGATATATCATTTGCTACCAGTATGGTTTTTCGGTTTTTGAAAATCGCATCAACCGTCAAATAAGAGACGGTCGCGTTCGGGGTCGCAACAGGCGAAATTTAGGTGTGATACCGGCTCGGGACAAAATGGCGTTTCCAGTGATATCAACCGCGGTAACGGAGGTATGTATTCATTTACACACTAATTACATTGCTTCGATGATTTCCATGAGCAAAATCTTCACCCTGGAGTCATCTACATGAACATAATTTGCCTTGTTGGTTATTAGTTAACTATATGACGGATTTTATCATGTACAATAAATAATATATTAACCCAGCTATGATACGATAATCGACTTAGTTAAATTTTGTACAGAAATCTCTTCAAATTTTCTCGCTAAGTCATCGTCGGCATTTTCACAATGCGGAACTGTAATGCGGCAAACAGTAGTGACATTGCAGTTGTCAAGCAAACCGTACATCGTTTAATCAATTTGAAAAGCAAAACGATCTTGATCTTGTTTTGGTTTCAACTATTATAGATTTGTATTGATCGCGGACGGCCAAATGCTAGAATCCGTGTTTTTATAAAGCGGTGAAAATTGGTAGCAGAGAATGCACATTATGGGGCTCTTTCAACGTGAGATTTTCACCTGAAATAATACGTCTATGGAATAAAATTGCGTGAAAATGATGAAAGAGACCTTCTTTTTAGGATTGTGACTGATAGATCTCGTTATTATTTGATTACAAGATCCTTGGGAGTATCTTCTTATATCTAAAGGTCAGTTTGTCAAACTACTCTTCAAACAAAACTCTATTTAACCAGGATTAAACCGGTTCAGTATTACTCACTGCACCTGTTGTATCAGTTTTATTTATGTTTGAAGGGAGAAATCATCGCTCTCTTACTGTCGTGGATTATTTCTGAAAAAAATGCCTGCTATATCATTCCAAAATTAGTTCACCGAATTGGTGTATTCAACCACTTGTGTCAAAGGCTAGGGCCCTAATAATTTTATGATTAGGTTTGATTTATTTTTCCACACTTCTTGGACGAAAATTCCGCCATTCAGATGTCACATGTTGCGTTTCAAGCCGCAGTCTCATGACGGGCGGTCAACGCTGTCGTCACGTTCTAATTAAGGTCCCATCACATCCCCTATCAGCTCCGGCCAGGGCTCACCCCTCAATCCATTTGCTCCCCAATGTCTTTTTTCCTCATGTTTTGACGCTTACATAGCGTGGGTGTCGTTTTCTGGAGTAATCCTCGCACACCCCTTCTATTTGTCATATGGCCGATACAACACACAAACCGCAGGACACCCTTTCATATCATACCATAGCGAGTAAGGGAAGAAATGTCGTTATTGATTTGCTTTTAAATGGGGCGTGCCGTAGTTGGCTTTTCCTCCAAGCCAAAGGCTCCTGGCTAGTCAACCTTCGCCCCCACTACATTTTCCGGGGCTTTGAACGCCCTTGGTAGACAGTTGGGTGTCTCCGTCGTAGTGCGTGGAAAATCCGCCAGGGACCGACACGGAAGTTTAAAGGCGGTTTAGATCAATAAGCGCACTTGACTTTTGCCGTTGCACCTGTCCTACTATGGTGTTTTTTTTCTCCACTGTTGAAATGGCGACTGAGGGTGGAATTTTTTTCTCTGGCACTAGTTCCGGTAGACGAATGTTTTGACAAACAGTGAATTTTTGCGGCATGGCTGCGGTTTGTGGGGAGGTTTCAGTCGCATTTATGACTTTGAGGGGACCTAACTCGTTGTTTCGGGTTACCTTCAATTAATCATATTGGAGTATTTTTTTTTAGGATTAATTGCAGGGGATGTTTTTGGATAGTTTGTTAGAATATTCGTGTTAAATTAGCCCCCAAAATAAATATCATCTTCGGTAGTCACTTATATTTTGACCATCCTAAGGTTCTAGTTAATTGTATCCAAAGGCTACATGTAACTACTAGTGAACCAACAGTGTCCTCTTCAGAGATCCGAAAAAGATTGGTGAAAATTTCTCAGGAGGAAATTGGTGTAGTAATCCTTAATTTCTAAGATCAACTTATTTAAGTCACAGACCAACGCCTATTGAGACAAGACACCATAGGTATAATATATGTTTTCTAGTGAAGACGCCTCACACGAATGAAAAATTCCTGTACCACTAACTTTCTAAAATCCTAGTGTTTTACTTGTTTATGTAATTTTTCGTCTATTTTTACATTATTTAGTTTACCTCAAGTCCTTAAAGAACTCATCGAGGTCGACTCGTGGACAGAAGCGATTTCTTACGAGGGGCGCCTGCACTACCAATGATCTGTTAGTGCACAAGAGTTACGCTAGGGCGCTTCCTGCTGCATCCGATTGACAACAGATGTCTCTGCTTTTAGACTCAGCCAAGAGTGTTATTCAGCCACATAAAGCTTACGTTTATTCGAGTTGGGAATATTCTCAAATTAAACATTAAACACGGTTAATAAAGTTTTACGTAGATAGCTGACATTTAGCATAAATCTTTGCTGCATGATGAAACATTTCTATGGTGCCTAGATTGTCATTATTTCTAGTTTGAATCAATTTGAATGAGTGAGTACATTCGAAACCATTGATTGAAAAACATCCATAAAAAGCACACAGATCCTTCCTTTATGAAGCCTGTAGAGAGAGGAATAAATCAATTTCCCCGATGTCCCTAAATGTCAGACTTTTATCTATCGCGACGCCCGAGCAAAAAGGTAATTATCTGGCATTAATCGGAAGGGGGGACTTGGCGTATTTGTGAAAAAAATTTGTAGCCGCACAATACAGCTTAGTAGTCAATATACAGCTTGGTAGTAAATATTTGGCCCTTCCTTAGCAACATCCTAAATATAATGAAAAAAATGAAGCAAATGTTTCTTCAGCGGTTTATTATCCTTTGCTTCAAATATTTTTAACTGTGACGATCTGATTTGAAAGCAGACGTAAATATCCATAGACAAATATCCAAAGACAAATATCTAATGATTTTTAGGAAAGGCATAAATAGTCATCGTCAAATTGATTTGTTAAAAACCGCTTCTCTGAAATGCTGGCTTGCTCTGTTCAAGTATCTTGAAAACTCATGAAAATTATATTCTTGTAAATTCTTAGGATTCTATTGGCTTTTCCGAGACATTATATGAGAGGCGCTGACTGAGGCGATTGAGAGGTGAAGAGGAAATCGTTCAATCATTTGGGAAATGAGAAATAATTTTTATATCATTACGGGAGGTGTTACAATCAAACAGGAAGTCGTCAGGTCAACACGAGTAGTAAAATATATTAATAGTCTCACATAATTATAATCATAATAGGAAGTGTAGATGGTGATTGAGTTGCTGCGAAGTTGGGACATTTTCATTTTTTCCAAATAATGTTGAAGTCGGTTTTATTTTATTTTCAATCATAAATAGTCTTCACAGCGATTGTGTTTTTTTATCGGAGGACAAGGATGTAAATATTTTTATCGGTGTAGAGTCGTTTTCGCTCTAGAAATTCAATCTAATCAACATTAAACTCAAGAATGCCTCGAGCTCTCCCAGCAATATCCTCAGGTAGCTCTGGTTCTTACCGTATTTTCCAACTTGGGTAAACGTTCTATTTGCCGTTGTCTGCCGAGCGTTTTCCTAGTCAACAGCTACAATGTTTAATGTACCGTGTTGAAAACCTCTCGAGCTTCGTCCTTCGGTGGGACATCGAGGAGAAAACGACTGTCTTCCTAGACGTTGGGAATTGCGCCTTTTTTCTATTGCGCTTGAGCAAATAATTTAATTGTTTCGTCCTTGAAGGTGGCGGGCTCAAGCTCTAAATCTAGCCAGTAGTTATGCTTAGGAACAATGCAGCAAATGATTGTGTACAGCGGTTTACTATTCCTTTCCTTCAATTATGATTGAAGGAGACCATCCAAACATTTGTGAAAGTTTCCTTTAACAACTAATTGGTAGCTACGAGGAAAAACATTTTCGTAACTATCGTTATTTTAATTATTTTAATTTATTCAAACAACTTAATCTAAAGTCAAATTTATTGCCTAAAGACACAGTTTGAGAGTTTATCTCGTGCATTCCAACGTGTATATAACGGTTTTAAAGCTCGTTAAATCTCGAATTTTACAATTTAGCCAAATTGCTCAGTCTAGAAAATTGCACGAAAAAACTGAGATAACTCGAAAACCAGTTAGATTATCTACGTCATTTCGGTTTCATTCGTTCCAGCGTCCAAAAATCTGAATAACTTGATATTTAACATACTTATGATTCAAAAACGTCAGAAAATGCGAATCCCCCTCTTAAAACCCAAAAAAATACCCTTAAAATTGAGGTAGCAAAAATTTAGCCAGTATCAGTGCAAGATGATTTTTGGTGAAAATTGCAAGTATTTCTTGAATAGTTTTGTCAGAAAAGTGTAGACAGACAGAAATTTTTTATTCGATATTTCGGATTCTTATTATATCTTCAACCTTAAAATTTTGAGGGGCTTCTTTTTGTGAGCAATGACAATTGATTATTATGGAATTATAATTAAAAATACCCCTTGCCTTATTCCCTTAATGGGAATATATTTTACAATTATCCTGAAGCATTTGTTGGTCTAATCAAGGTGTCATTATGATTATTAAACTTGATTGACGTTAGAGCATTCGTATAATTAGAAGTATTTTGACCTGACCTTTGGATAACTCACGCGCGCGTGAGGTTAATTTAGGGAATGACTATTCTAACAAAGTATCCAAAGGCCCTGCGAGTCCAATTTGTCTTCTGACATACTCTACGAAAAATATGTCAATATACATATAATGAATCAATATCATAAATAATTCACTAATCGATTCATAGAAAAATACAGTGTTTCCGTTCGTGAGAAATTTCAGAATTCGGCTAAATTCCTTTTTTATTGTGATTGATATTTTCACTTTTTAGTCCAAGTAACGACTCTTCAATCCAGTTGATAAGGCTCTGCTGCGCTCTCTGCACGTTTCAATGCACTACTCGAATTCGACCCTATCGCAACAGAGTGTGTATACGTGAACCACCCTGTATCGCCCTTGTAGCCACCCTTGACGTTTTTCAGCAACTGCCACAAGAGATAAAAAATCACTGCCTCCAAAAATTTCAACTCCAAAAAAAAAAAAAAAATTCAATCGTTTCAAAAGCGCGGTGAAAAATTCAATTGAGAAATATTTATAACGCAGAATGGCTTTTTGCCGCTCTTCAAATAAAAAATATAATTTCCCCAGTGAATATAAAGTCAGATGTAATTGGTTAACAACCAGTACTTCCCTTGAAATACAAGCGTTCAAAGTCGTTTTTTACCTCCACAGACCACGTAAATTATATTGGAAACCTAGGGCTTCTAAAATGACCGTTACATTGCCTGAATTTATTCATTAAAGTCACACACCGTACTTCCGAGTTGTTAACTTTAAAAAAATTCATTTCGTATTTTATTTTTCTTCTATCTCCAATCATTAAATATTTGAGCAAAAAACCAACCAATTTTGTGTTGTTTCTTATTGAACTGAGTTTAAAATATACTCTTCCCTCTAGATTGTAATTAACATACCCTCATGTGTGTCTAAACTATGCTCAACTCAAATTGAGTTCATTGATGTGGCCCCTCATACAATAAGCATAAACGATCCCTCATCACGATAATATAGAACTTACTTACGAATTGATAGATTCCCTTAACATTTTCCGTTGGAACGGTTAGTACTGTCAATTACAACAACGCCCTACCAATTTCCATCGCGCACGGTTGATATCGTCAATTATAAGCTATCCCTATTTACGACATGGCGTTGGAACAGCAAAAATTAATTACCCGCCGGGGTTTTTATTCGCCGTAAAAATAGCGTTCTCGGCGTATTCGAAACTCTGTCATATAGGCACATACAATCAATGGGAAAGCGTGACAATGGGGTGAGAATGAGTTTTATCTTCGGGAGCAAGTGCGGGCTGGGTTAAACGTAGGTTCGCAACGCCACGCTGTGCGGAGGCGAGGAAAACGCAATTAAATCGAGGTGATAAATTCAATTGAGATGGGAAAGCCAGTAAAGGCGTGGAGGAATAGAGCTTCCACGTGCAATTCCGCCGTGGGTATGAATATACATTGTTGCCCACCTATACGGCTTGTGAGGCTATATCGTGCTTCACGCTTTGTACAGGCCAGTCAGGAACGTGGAGGTAGAATGCTGCTGAAGCGAACCCTGATTAAAGTGATAGAGGTAGTTTCGGGATACGGTTTTACCAGATGAAAAGGATGCTTTGGAAAAGGAGGTTGCGGCGAGGTTTAATACAAGATGGGAAGAACAAAGAGATATCCTGATTGGTTTTCAGGCGGAAGGTTTTAATGCGAGGTAGCATGGGAACAAGGGATGAACAACAGGCATGAGCAACAAGGGACGAATAACAAGGATGAACTGAAAACAGCAGAGAACGGAGGAAAAACCAAGGACGAACAAGGGGGAGAACTGCAAAAGTAGGAGGAAAAAAGATGAACTTGAAGAGTAGGATAATAACCGCAAGAAGATAAAGAGCAACAATAAAACAGCAAAAATAAAAAGTAAAACAGCAATAATAATAATAATATCAATAATATAAGGACTATAATAATAATAATCCTAAAATGCTTAGAATGTCTGCCTGTTTGTTAATCATAACTATTGTAAGATTAATATTCATAAATATTCCGGAATAGTTCTTCAATAATCATTCGACGACTGAAGTCCTTAGTGCATGGTGGCCGATCTTGAAACTAACGTCTACATTGCCTCGCTATTTTCAAAATAAACCCCCGCCTTAATTTAAAAAATTTAAACCTCTACCTAGAATTTAAGTGCGAGTATCCACACGATCCCTCGACTTTCGAATATTAGAAAACTACCATATTTAGTGTTGTTCATCAAGAATGTGAGGCCAACCTTTCTCCTGTTTGGCACCAGTACAATGGCTGTATTGAGTAAACATTGTCAAACCATATTACCGACTTTAAGGTCGATTGGAAACGTTTTTGAAGGAAAATAATTTTTCTGCTAATAATCTACATTCATACGCAGTTGTGATCACCTTCAAACTATGTTTTTGAGATCGCGAATCATAACACAGAAACTGTTGATGAGCTCTTGATGAATTAAAAAAAACAGTTCAAATTCTGTCAAGAGAACAGTCAATGGGAGTTCCGTTTCGGGAACGAGGGTTTCTTTTGACACCCGTTAGTCTGCAATTTAGAATTAAATTGTTATGAATTTCGATCAAGCGCCCGTTGTATTTGTCATAACGGGCTTTGTAACTAATAATAATAATCTTCGCTTGGTTGTCTGTGCTCGGCCAGCCATTAAAAACCTGGAGGATAAGTCGCCTAGTTTTTCTCCCCCTCACAACCCCTCTACTACAATAATAATAATGTAAATTGTTAATGAAGTTTTTTTTAAACTAGTATAATTAGTTTAGGAACGTCAAACATACATTTCTGAAGGAGTAGGAAAGTCGATTTCTTGAACGATTACAACGTTTTATATTTGTGAGCAATCAACGATCGTTAAATAGCTAATAAACTGTAAATATAGTTTACAAAACTCACGGATAGTCCAAGCATATTTTACATTTGATTGCCACCTGCGTAACAGCGCGGCAGTTTGAGTCCTTTGGATACCTTGTTAGAAATCGTGGGCCCTACGGTTCTAGTAATTAAGGCATAGGAGTACTTGACGTTTAAAAAAGTATCCAAACGTATTTCTCGCTGACCAAACTTCCCTTGTAGCTCCGTTTCTTGCGATTCGCCGTTGTAAATCTTCTGCAGGAATATTCATAGACGACCCGTATAAAATATTGGTAAATCTCAACCGTCGGGCGCAATCTCACGCTCAACTCTAGGGAATCCACCGTACATCTTGTACCCTTGTAAATTTTTCTACAGTCCACACGGTCTCGGGTTCAGGGCTCTCGGCCAAAGGACATTATAAATAGTTTATATTCCAATCTCGCGTTTCCTATCGAGATGGTGCATGCGCAGCGGGTTGTAAGAAAAACGACCGATGTCAACTCGAGTGGGATAGAAAACGAGAGGAAACCGACCTCGATGCTGGTGATTTTTTCGTTTTTCTCCCCCCCGCGCTGGTTTTCTCGTTCGTTTTCGAATAATGACTTTTTTGGGATTCGGTCTCTCGCGTCTAAGTTGAGATATAAATCCGAGTTAATGGCTCCCGATACAAGCGTTTCTCGCGCGACTATCGGTCCGAATAAATCGCCTCTCTCGCTAACGCGTTACGTCTGATAAGTCGTCTACGTTACATCCGACCCTCGCGTCGTTCCTAATGTTGTATTATCAGTAAAGATACATAAAATGGTAAATTTTGTCACATCAATCTAAGAAGCATTTTGGAGAGAACGATGAGGAATGGTTGAAAGGCGTATAAAAAATTCGTCGAGATATATTTTAAAGAGTCAAGTTCAAATTTTGTATATTTACTTAGAATCAGGTTTACCAAAGGGAATTTTCAAAACCAGGACAATTTATAGGTTAGCAAAAAGAACCAAGTCAGGAAGCCTAAAAAATCACCCAAAAAAGAAGGCTCAAAATTCTCTGAATTATTGATAATATCGATAAAATACTGTATAAGTATTGATAATATTGATAAAATACTGTAGAAGTATTGATAATATTGATAAAATACTGTAGAAGTATTGATAATATTGATAAAATACTGTAGAAGTATTGATAATATTGATAAAATACTGTAGAAGTATTGATAAAATACTGTAGAAGTATTGATAATATTGATAAAATACTGTATAAGTATTGACCGTTCATATGAAAACAACATACTCTTTCTTTTGCAAGACCTATGGCTTCTTATGTAAGAATTTCCGCTTGAAAATTTTTTTATAACTGTACCATTTCAAATACAAGTAAGAAAAAAATCAAGGTTCTAATATCAAAGACAGATTGAATCGCAATTTAAAGAAAGAAATTATTGAAATATTACATTGTGACGGCTTTGAACTGATTTACATTTTAAAAACTGTTTTACACAGATTTTATTCTTCATCCTGCACTGATTAATGTATTATTTGTACGGAGAAATTCTTTTCGAAAAAATCGCCGTTCGTAAAATTCAAGTGGAAATTGAAACTACTCAACTCAACTGATGAAACTGCTCAAAAATTCTCAACTTCGGAATAGATTGCTCGAATCCTGCCAATTATATAAGCAGTAATTTTTTCTTCAAGATATATTTTTAACTAGTTACAATTATTTATGATCGACTCGACGTGATAGACTTTTGAACGCTTTTGATCATTATCATGATTCGAAAAATAAAGACTCAAAGCTAACTATAGTAACACAAGATTAGACTAGATACTTTAATTTTGGCACTCCCGACTGTTTCTAGATTTCAAACATCCAAGTCGCTCCTTGATATAAAAATCATTGTATAAAATTAGTTTAAACAGCAATCGAATTGCCAGATCAACGAGTATGCAGTTTCATTGTTTACGCAATACTTGAAACTGGAGTGGCTGCAATGGTGAAATAGGGCTGGCATACACATAATACATACTTATTAATCTATATTTACATTTGATACAGTTTATAATTGAGAGATATTTTTTAACCCGACAAAGCCAACAATTTTCTCAACTTATCACTCTTCCGATAAAACATTTTCCTAGTACGTTGCCAATTAAAAAAATATACCTATATATAAATAAATATGAAAAAAAAAGACATTTTCCCCCTGGAAAAAATTCAAGCTATCATGGTTTTCTAAGGCGACTTTTTCGCCAGCGACTCGTCTTATAAGATCGGCTTTCGACAATCGACGTTACGTTTTTAATTGACGTGTCGCGCCGATAACGAATCTACGGATTTCACGTGAGCGCAACGTTTAATTCGGACCACACGCGTCGCGACCTTTTCCAACGTCATCTAACTTTCAACTTGGAACTAGAGGCATCGGAGTTTCTCGGTTGTCACCGTCGACAAGAGAAATTGTACCCTCGGCGGAGCTTGGAAGGTACCTCTTGGAACGTATATATTGTTATTATCGCCGCGTGCTTCCCTGAATATATTACGTTTAATGTTGGGAGAGAAGTTGGTCGTATAGCACTGGCTCAAGGGAACCCGTAGGTAGGGTAGAAAATATCGAAATCTTTACGAGGTCCCTTAAGTTTCAAAAAGGTGCGCTCGTAAATTCGCTCGAGCTCCTGGGAGCCTTAAGGCTCCTCTCGCCTTGAGACACCAACCCCTTTTCTTGCCAGCAAAAGCGGCGAATCTTTTGTCGGTAGGAATGAAGCCGTCCATCAGGCAACGCCGGGGTACGCAGAGCACAACTCACAGCACCCCGACCGAGTCCTGCGAGTCCGACAGAAAAAAACCGAGGTATTACATTTGTCTTGGTGCGTCTAGTGGATTTATAATGGCCGTTAAAGAAGTCGTTTCACGTCGTGGGAGTTGTTGATTAAGCGGAGATAACTTGTACGGGAAAAAATAAAAATAAAATACAAAAGTCTTCGTTTTTTTTTGTTACTATTTTGCGATTCTTTTTAACCGAAAGTGCCTAATTAAGATGGCAGATGTTCATGCTGTTAATGAGCCGAAAGCCATCTCCAGCTGGAAGATACCGACAAACCAACGATGAATAATGCAAATGGTTTTTGGCAGTATTTCAGGTGAGCGAATTTTTATTAACATTATTAGTTTTGCCGTCTGGGGTTCAATTTCTATGCCGAATTGAGCAATATATTGCTGATTTTTTCGTGTCATTTAAACCAATAAATATCTTTACTCATTGTACTGGGTTGGTGAGGGGGAGAAGAACCAGGCGACATATTCTCCGATTTTTTATTTACTGGCCGAATACTTTCGCCCCTTCGGGCATCCTCAGGGCGATGTGGAACCATAGGTTACCACAGCTGTAGTTCCACATCGCCCTGAGGATGCCCGAAGGGGCGAAAGTACTCGGCCAGTAAATAAAAAATCGGAGAATATGTCGCCTGGTTCTTCTCCCCCTCACCAACCCAGTACAATGAGAGATGCGACGACTCAACCAAGAAGATCTTTACTCATGACTGTGTGGCTCTTACGATAAAAAATCAGGCCTGAAAGTTATAATGATCATTTCAAAGGTATCGATCGAAAAAAGAGAGAATATATTTACAATGGAAGTACTGTGCGTTATCTAAAATCCAATAACTCGCTTCTTTTTGAGAAAATTGTATATTATTGTATATACGTTAGGTACTTAATTTAATTACGATTTAATCAAATAAACGGCCGTCATTTCCGTTTATCATTGGCATCTCCTAAGTGACAGTATTTCGTAATGAATCACCTATTGGAGTGTCGCATAGCAACGAAGCTCTTCTTGGATACCATTCTTTAAAAAATGTGTCCAAGGATAACGTAATTAAGACGCAAATCATCACGTGTCTTACAAGTTATCCAAAGATCTCGAATCTTCTTGAAATAAAGCTCTCTCATTTCTCTTACATATTTTTAAGACCAACTGAATTTCGATTCACTTTATATTTTCTAAAACGTTCCCGAGTATTATGCAATCTAATTGGGGTCGGCTGAACTATTTTTTGTCGAATATTACGCGTTCCGACAGATTCATCGCCGGCTAGACTTTTGCATATTTACGTTCGCCTCTGTAAATAAATACGACACTAACTGCCCGTGGAGCTCTTAATGGAAAAATAAATTCCAACCTACGGCTCATTCCGGACGGGAAACGCCTGTTCATTTTGAATTTTCGTTGATTTAATTCCGACGGCATCCGAGCGAGAACGATAGAGACACTTGGGAAGTTGAGAGGAAAAAACACCGTGTTTACAGGGTGATTCTGATATGTGACGACAGCTAAATGGAAATAACTGCCAGTAATGAAGTACAAACAAAGACGTAGAGAGGAGTTTTCTGTCGTATGGTAGGGGGTTGATTTTCGAGTTGGGAAGAGGTCGGAGAGGGTGACAACGTTTTGAGAAAAGAAGAGAATATAGAAATCGAGACGAGAGAGGAAGAAAGAGATAAAGTGGAAAGGGGTGAAATACGAGGTTGGAAGAGGCGGCCATAACAGCAGTGTCGTCATGGAAACGGCCAATCCCGTTCCGTCTTGGGCCTCCCTCTTTCAGTTCTTCTCCTTCTTCGTTCTACAGGCCATTCGTCATTGCTCCTCTTTTTCCCTCCTTTACATTGTCTCCTTCTGTGTCTTATTCTTCTCCAGCAGGATTGGAAAAAACGTTCGAGAGAAGAGGAATTCGGAAACAAAAACGACGATTGTTTCAAATCCTGACTACTTACGGTTAAAATAATTGGGACGCCTTTGATAAAACTCGTCGGCAACTGTCGGTCGAGTTAATGAAGTCGAGTCTGAAAATTCATTAAGAGCCTAAAGTCTAATCGGATTTTTTTTATGGTCTTTAATTGCATTTCCTTTTACCTGTTTCGTTATTTCTTGTATTCAACCGTTTCATAAATAAATAATGACAATGAGAACTCGAGGTCTTAATGATTTCGGCTTTAGATGTTGATGAGCGTTCAAAACTTCACTTAAAAGTTGGACGAAAACATCCCCTTATAATATGAAAATGTAATCCCCTGTATATTTAAAAATCTATTGATTCAATTTTTTTCAACAGATCTAACTAACACAAAATGACAATCTACTTGTCTAACAGCCTTCCATGATCTTAAATTTGTAATCGCCCAAGAAAAAAAATTTCTAACCCCTCAAAAGTTGATGTTTTTCGTTTCAAGGCATGTAGAATTCGAATATCCAATAAGAAAATTCTGTCTGTCCGCCGTACGCTGTTAGCATTTTTCCGGCCAAACTATAATGGCAAAATTCTTGAAATTTTCACCAAAAATCAATCATG
Organism: Tupiocoris notatus; assembly: GCA_037159825.1. NCBI lineage: Eukaryota > Metazoa > Arthropoda > Insecta > Hemiptera > Miridae > Tupiocoris > Tupiocoris notatus. The sequence goes on along the minus strand of JASJUZ010000236.1, from coordinate 346,118 downwards.
GTCCTACGACGGCCCAATTCTTGAACCACTGTACAATCATATGCAGCGTTTTATCAACGTTATAAAGCGCAGAACTCAGTTTACTACATATTGCACTTAAGGTGGATTTCGCCAAAAAAAACTTAGTTGGTGTTAGCCTTCAATCAGCTGTACAGCAACGCCAACAAGCAATTTATCTCGCAACAACTGTTGTTTTCTCAATTTTGGTTCAATAACAACCCGTTGTAATCGCCAAGAAAAAAAAATCTAACCTCCCTCAAAATTTGATGTTTTACGTTTCAAGGGATGTTGAATCCGAATATCGAATTAAAGCACACTTTTCTGACAAAACTCTAGAAGCTAAATTTTTGAAATTTTCACCGAAAATCAATCTTGACCTGGCAATTGCTCAGTTCTTTAACCAAATCGCTACATCAATTAAAAAGGTATTTTTGGGGGGTTTCGATGGGGAGAAAAATAGTTTTGATCGACTTTTTTTGTTGGAAAAAATGTATTTTATATCAATTTCTACAGACTTTTGGACGCTGAATCGAATGAGACCATCGCGGGGTCGATAGCTTGATTGGTTCTCGAGTTATCGCAGCTTTTGTGTCAAATTTGGGAGATTTTCACTATTTTCACCATTTTTTTTCGAGCGTTCTTGGAGCTATAAAAATAGTTCTATACTTGCTGGAATGCTCGTCAAACACTCTTCAGTGTTAAGCGAAAAATTTAGCTTTTAATGTGAAAGTCAAGAAAAATAAAAATGATTAAAATTACAATAGTTGCTGCGGTGTTTTCCTTTACAGTTACCAATCTGTTTTTCGGAGGGAACGTTCACGAATGTTCGGAATAATTACTATCACGAATGGATGGTCATCTTAAATCATTAGTTAAAGCAAGCAAATAATAAACTACAGTCACTTGCAGCTTTTTTTTTTTGTGCATTTTTGCACCATAAGATTTCAAATTCAAACACATATTTATTAGTTACAACGCTGGTTTTGAACATTGAAATGACAAAACACACTTTTTCGGTCGTGATTCTTATGATTGAATCAATAATCAAAATCATCCGAACACATGTTGGGCCTTTTTTTGTTCGAATTTGTCAACCGTCATACCCTTCCATTTACCGATGTGTTCTACTTTTAAGGGCCGAACTATTTTTTCAACGTTTCCGTTCTTTACCTGAGCAGTTCAAGAACCCTTTTCCTTTGTTGGGAGGTCATGCACTCAAATCACCTCAGTAAATGGGTTCAAATGTCAAAATCTGATCTATCGCGGTCAACTGGGCCATTCTGTTGAAGGAACTGAGGCGCGCTCTTATTTACAACCGGCACCAACAAAACGATTTTGAAAGGCTGACCTTACTCCGAGTTTTTTACCTCTTTTCTACCTATAGTTACTCGAATGTTCAGTCTATGCCGAATGATGCGAAGCTGTTATTGGTGAGCGCAATTTTTCCAATTTAATATTGGAGAGTTTTAGTGCATTTTGCAATTTTTGAAAACTTAAACGTAGGAGTATTGGTTACTTCATTAAATCATAAGTTTCCTATGGTTACCGCCTTGTGGATGGCGGATTGTTGTGACCATTAGAGACATATGATTTAACAAAGTAACCATATCTCCCACGTTTAAGTTTTCAAAAAACGCGAAAGTCACTAAAACTCTCTATTAACGTGTTTGAAGATGTTTGACTCAAATGTAATCACGGTATCGTCCAGGAAACTATCCAAAGACTTTTACTATGGAACAAATACTTGATTTTTTTTATTCCTCCTGTGGACATTTTTACGAGTTCAATTTTTCCTTTTTTGAATTTCGCCATACTTGATCTTACACATGGATTTTCCTACATCTCTTTGAGAATTTACCGTCCCCATTCCTCCTCGTCCAACATGTCCATACTTGTACGGGTATCGAATGAAAACCCCTATACGGGCTCTAATGGCTTCTCGTTCCGCACCACGCTTACCCCAACGGCACGAGGCTCGAATCCCACGCACTTTTCGCATAGCTCTGGGCGTATAGAAAATTTATCGTTTAGAAATAAACACGTAATGGACTGTCCGTACATTCTTTCGGGTCTTTTCCTTCCCCGTCGGAAATCAGGAAATTCCCACCAAAGCCATACGACCGGAAGGATGGAAAATATTTCGATAAATTATCACCGCTTCTGCTCACATTCTTTTATTCGGAGTGGTATTATATTTACTTTTTCCGTCTGTGTATAATTGAATTCCGCCTTATCGCATGGTTAACCCTCCCACATAGGGACGAGCAATATCTAAAATAAATCCCCCTAAAATTTCTTCAACAAATAAACATTTCAGTTTGATGACAAATAATAATAAAAACAAGCGGACGAAATTTCTTCTTAACGCGAATTTCTCGAGGAGGAAAATTCTTCTAAGAATATCCACATCGCCCTGAGGATGCCCGAAGGGGCCCAAGTACTCGGCCAAAAAATAAAAAACTCGGAGAATATGTCGCCTGGTTCTTCTCCCCCTCACCAACCCAGTACAATCTTTATTTTTCTTCATTATCTAATCAATTATTCGCCTAACGTTACTGCCGAAGAGCTCTTCACGATTTTAAAAAGTTCAAAAATTCCCAAGTTATCATATTTTCACTTATCTAAATATTTCCAGTTATTGTTTTCGAGTCATCAGTTTTTCCGTTTTTCATTAGTTATTTTTTCTTTGGGTTGTCGAACTCCTGAAAATCCCGAAAATTGTTCCCAAAAACTATGCACTTTCTCAGTGGAATTGTTGGAAGAAAATTCATTTAAACGGAATCAAGGGCATCGCGAATGCGGCTAAAGGCAGATGCGGGCGAAAAACGGCCGTACGTTCTGTTAGAAGTCCGCTTTCGCCGTGGACGGCCACGTTAATTGGCTAACCGCTCGGTTAATTGAGTTTTGTTGCGCTCTGAAGGTTTACCTTCGTTACGGGAAACTGCTGGATGGGGCGGTAAAGTAAAGCTGGATTAGAAACTGGGATTAAACGGGAGGCCTTGGTGGAACCATCCCTTAGCAACTTCCACTAGTTTTCCATCCCATCCTGGAGAGAGGTTGGATTTACATAATTAGATTCTACATTTCAAGCTCCCTTCATCGCGCGGACAATCCCCGGATACGCTCTGGGTGGGAGTCTTCTGAATTGCCTGTTTATTCTAGGCGGCTGATTTATGGCGGATTATCCTTTCCACCCTTCCGCGGATTAACATCCTCCATCAAATATTTCCTTCTCTTACCAGACTTTTTAGAAATGGCTGAAAATTATACTTTACAATATGAACTAGAGTAATCATGATATTCGTCTATGAATTATGTTCTTTCTATGAATATTGTTCATATGGTCGCTTTTCATTGGGTTTCCGTTGTATTATTTCTGGGGATTGTTTACTTGACATTTTACAGAAAAGTTTTCTTAGTCAATATCCTTTAATTACTAGTTGGAAGATTTTGTCGTTTTAGTAACGTAATTATAGCTCGATTACAGCAACTATATTGGTAACATTTCCTAACAATGTATCCAAAGGTAGTGATCCAAAGGTAGTGCTTGAAGTAAGCTGTCACTCTTGAGTTCACTGATCAGAACAATCACCTATACTCTTCGCTTATTCTATTTCTGAAGCCTTTGCCCGCCATCTAAATATATTCAACATTGATCTATTCATAAGGATGAATTTATCTTGAACTAGAACACTGTACAATCTACGAGAAAAATGTAGAACTACAGTTTTCTTAATTCGAAACCTTCCCATTCTCATTTCCGCTGTGATAAAACTCTCACGTTCCCACTCCAAAACGGTTCCCTTCCTTCTCGACGAATCGTGATTAAAATTTAACGTTCAACATCGTTTCACTTTAAAACTACCCCTACCAGTTCTCCCTTGGGGTAGAGTGCTCCAGCTCTAATGAAATCTTGAGTTATTGCTACTTCCCTCGCTCAGATAAATTAAGGAAACTTCCTTTCGGCTGTATAATCTCCTAAATGTATTTCTACATCACCATAAACAGTGTTGATCGAATTACATTGAGAAATCATTTTAATGCGTTCTATTCGTGATGCGGTGAGTCGGCAGTGATGGGAAACAGAATTTGAATGGTGTTTTTGGGAAAAATGAATGCCAAATGAAATTTAATACGTAAACTAAGACGTCATTCAAATGTTTCCTCTCTTTATGAAGACAGGGGCTTTTGGCGAAAGCGCTTGATACAGTTCATTGAAAAACTGCTCGTATTCAGCTCTATTCTTGCTCTTTTATTGCGCTCTCTTTAGACTTTTATTCTATAAACTGGAGGCTGAGCGCCCCTGGCGGCCTCGCCACCCAACTCTGTAGGGGGGGGGGGGAGAATGGGAATATATAGTTATTATTATTATTGTTATTACTTTACTTGCGCAAAGTTGTAGCAGAATTGGACATAAGAACTTATAAGTTTTCCAAGATTTGTAACTTGCACAGAGGGTAACTGTAACGAGAAGTCGTCAATTCAGATGTTTTAATATACCAAATGATAGGTAATTTACCTGTCCACATTTTCCCCATGTTTTGTACCTATCCATTTTTCAACCGTTTTTGCGTTATTCAACAATATTAGTAGACTATACACGAAAACATCACATTTTTCGACTTTAAACGTTCTTTTCATCTATTTACTGCAAAAGAAACAAAGAATTAAACATATATTATTGATATACACATCATCAACTATCATTATGCTGAATTTGAGCAAAATCGATTGCAAAAAAATTTTCACAAAAAATCCAAGGGGTACCCCTGCGATTTTCTTGAACCGATCAGTTAACGATTTTTTACTCCTATCTCAATAGAGATAAAAATCTGAAATTTTCAGGAAAGTTGTATCTTACCAAGATGTATTTTTGTGATTTTTTTCAATTCTCGGAAAAATCTGCAAATGGTCCAAAAAAATCATTTTTTAATAGCTCGAAAATTGGACTTTAAATGTAATTTTCGGGGTCAAAATTAATTCGAATCAATAGTTTTATTATGCAGGAGTCTTCATTTGAACGTCTTACATAAGTACATAGCAAAAAATTTGGTGAAAAAATGTTAAACAGCGCTACAGAAATTCTTTTCCGTAAATCGGGTTTTTCAACGGCCGAAATTTCTAGCTCTGCTGGGTGGAAAATTAATCTTAGGTTTTTAAGCGATAATGAAGGCTATTCCTATAGGAAATTTAACGCCGAATCCGAATTTGACGTCAAGATGGCAGAAATTTGACGGCAACTTTAAGTTTTCCATATTTTTAGTGTTACACTACTTGTATGTTTTTCAACTTTGATAATTCGTTTCAAATACTTACAGTATTGTTCTAATTTGATTAAATAATGATTCCTACAGAACATTACACGTAGAATTCGAATTTAAAGTGAAAACACTCAAATTCGAACAACTAATAATATTTTTTGAATTTTTTTCGAGTTTTGTCACGTTTGCGAATTTAGAAAAAATATGTTCCGTGAAAGCAAATTGAGAAAATTTAATTTAGAATCGATTAAAAATGAAAGAGGATAGCGATTATTTTTGTTTTCGAGATATTCGTATATTCCACTGTATGGTAAAAAACGTGTCTTGACTATATCACATAAAAATATAATTAAATACACCAAATTGTGGGATTTTGATAGCTCTTTCTCTTCCCCGAGTAATATACCTATGTAAAAGCGGTCGGTTCAAAAGTTATTCGCGAAAAACAGGCAAAAAACGCGAAAATCCGGTTCATAAAATTTTAAAGCGCAATAAAACTTGAATGAAGGCCTGATAAAAAAAGAGTATTTTCTACACGATGAGTTTGTCTCCATTGTAGTATTGTATGATCAAAATTTGATTACCTTGCCCCAATTTCTCAATCAATTGGATACCCAAGATTTTTTGACCTTCGCTTCGGGCCGCTCTGGCTCCGACTAAAATTAACCTACGAACAAATTCTTGTACTTTTTCGTTTAAACAATGTATCCATGAACAAAATACGCTCGTAAAATCTTATCGCGTTGTGCAAATTTTTCAAGAAAATCGCGATCAACTGCTGAAAAACGTGGTTTCGAAAAAGGTCAAATTTTGACATAATCCTTCCTCACGAAAAATCAAGGTCGAATATCAAAAAAGTACGATTTAAACGGTTCAGGAATTTTGGTTTAATTGACGAAAACGTCATAAAATAATTTATATTTTAACAATTTTTCTCCACCTATGAGAGTTTTTTGAAACGAAATTCATAAATTTCGACTTTGGAAGGCTATAGCTCCGCGGAGGTGAAAGCAAACTTAACAATTGTAATTACAAAATCTAGGAAATTTAACCGGCTATAACTTTGCAATTCACTTAGTATTATGTATTTTATAAATTTTACTCCAAAAATTATTTATGAGGGAATTTTTAAATTTTATAATTAATCGATCCCTGTTGCTCTTAGCTTTTCCGACAATCCGAACAATTGGATACAATTTACGATGATTATTGGTTAGTCATGTGTCACCATTCAGTCGAGACATAAGGGCGCACTAAAGAAGTTTGACATCAATTGTTATGTCGGCAACTTTGGATACTTTGTTAGACAATGATCAACGTTTGTCGTAATTAGTAGACAATTACCGGATACTCAAGATTAACGAGGTCAACCATTCGTCACATATCTAATGAAATATCCGAGGTAATGCGAAACGGTTTATTAAATTAGACTTTTCATTGTTTGGAGACACCAATATGAAGCCTCAGTGACTTGATTCCAGTTTCACGTCACGGTACCTGTGGTGAAAGAACTTTACTGCCATTAAGTACGGTATAACGTTGGAAATAGACTCGGAAAATGGCAACAAGAGGAGAAATAGACATGAAAAGAAACGCGGCGGCTGCTTTCTCAAAGAAAAGCATTTAAGACTCACGTACCATAGTAACGGGGCTTCTAGAGAAAATCTACCCCTTACATACTAAACGTTTAATTTCTTTCCTTCTAGATTTAGAACCAGTTCGTGCGGTCTTGGGGTGAATTATTTTTTACTGCTTTTGCCCCGTTCTTTCCTCCAGCTCTGGGTCTTCTCTCGCCTTTATATATAAAGCTCTCCAATGGTAAAAGCTCTGTGAGCGAGAAGTCGGCTGGAATTGGTAAGGCTTGGATTTAGTCCTAGGACGTGTATTGAATCCAAGGGGCATTCGAAAGAAGGGAAGCTCCGTGATCCGCCTTGCGAACTAGAAAGATTCGTAGATATCGAGAACTGAACGAAGAGCGGTTTGGCACTTGAACGTTCTCGCACCTGGATCAAGTCTACAAAGTTTATCCTCCGAAGTTCTATTCTCTTGCTTGTATCATTATAGATTATTTTATTGTGGCACTTGGAGTTGGGAGGTTCGCGTGTCAGCGAAGAAGAGTGATTTTTCTCTACATTATCTTTGGAAGCGACGAGCGCCCTTGTCTTGAAGATAGTTTTCCTGCTAAAGCGTTTGACAAGCTAGTGTCCTTTTCCGTTTTCTGCCTTAAGGTTTAAATTTCCTTTAGATCCCGCGCCTCATTACACTCTTCTGCAATTTAAATCTAGCTTTAATCTGTATTTGAGCAATTTTTTCGATTACACCTCGCATTCGTCTGGGTAGATTAACATTCAAATGGAAGCGAACGCATTTATCGAGAATAATGAGCCGTATTACGTTTCCCGTGCGAGTCAATTCGGAATGATACAGTTTGTAATCTAACGTGATGGGATCCGAGGGAAGTGCAAAATAAATTAACGGGCGAGAGAGGACGGCCTCTGAGGAGCCATTACAGATCGGACCAAGGCCCCGAGGCTCGCAAGCTCTTGGAGTTGCAGAGACAGAGATAAAGGCTAAAACCAACCGTCTGGATCCGCCAGGAGGAAATGGAGAGCCAGTAGCAAGGCACAAAGTTGGCCGTAAAGGAAGTGAAGTTTAGCTATAAGGGAAACTACTGCGAGATAGAACGAGAGAGCAGGAGCGCAAAGGAAAGACAGATATAGGCGACTTCAGCTGAATAAATACAAGTTTTAACCTCAAACTTAATTCCGAACTTCACCCGTTTTCCATTTCCTCCCTCGCCTTATACGGTCGTTCCACCCTCTGAAGCGAAAGCACTAAAGCACCCGGTTTAATTAATACTATAACTCTCGGGTAAACGAGGACTTGAAGCCGTGGCTGGGCTATTAGTGCCCTGTTTTGAAATTTACTAATCCTATTAAAAACTTGGTTTATTCCGGCTAGAGCCAATTTCGCCTCCGCTCTTCTTGCAAGATGTTATTTGCATACTCATGTTGGCAATGGTGAAAATGCGCTAGTGTTGGCGAATAAAAATGTCAACGGTCGGGAAATAGAAATAAAGCGCGCCTTGAACTGTGGAGCAATAATAGCGATGGGTTTCGTAACATTCAATGAAAGGCGGAGTTTCAGCAGGATCAAAACAGTTTCATTATTCTCCAGTCTCATCCGGCGCCGTTTTCCAAGTGATCCTGGATTCTGGAACTGGAAAAATATTATTCGACCACTAAATGTTGAAAGATTACGTTCTGCTCATCATGTAATGTTATTTGGAATGAGTGGTAGAGTAGATTAGGAAATATCCATGATTTGGAGCCATCCTAATTCTGAGGGCTTTTATATATCATTCGTTTACTTTAGTTGGAACCTGCCTGCTTTACAGCAAAGGTACAAGATTGAAATCGCATTTGCAAGTGGAAACAAGCAAACCAGCCCTAACCCACACAACCAGCCCTGACCAAAACAACCAGCCCTAACCAACAAAACCAGCCCTAACTAACAAAACCATTGCAAATCAGCCCAAAACTTCAAACCAGCCGTAACCATCAGAACCAACCCTAACCAACACAACCAGCCCTAACCTGTGGAAAATATAGACAGATCTATTCAACCGTTGGAAACTAATTGACCAAAGGCAACTAGTTGACCAGGAAATACTGCTCCAGTTAACCAACAGGAAATGGGAGTGGAAACGTTTTTATGAACCTAGGTATCTTACTGTGAGGCCCGCTCTCCCTCAAGTTCTGACTATGACTGTTTAGCAGCGGCAAATCTTTCCTCCTGTTTGGCTTGTTTGGTCGGCATTAAGTCGAATCTAGCACCGTGACAGAAATTGCCAAGAGAGATGAAGATAAAGGCACTATTCTGCACTTGAGACACTCGATTCAGATAAAAATAATGCAACTGCCTCGGAAGAGCGTAAAAGGGTCACGATAGGGAGCCCTTTTGGCCTCAGGGTTGGGGTGTTCGGGTACAGATTTGAAATTCAGAAGAGTGATTCCTCAAGAGGGTCGCTCGCATTGAATCGCCCGGAATTCGCTGGTCTGGCCCATTCTTGTCTTTTCTCCCCCGTTGTTTTCCTTTTCCCGTGTCCACATTCGAGTGGAAAATACGAGAAACCGGCGAAAAAAGAGATCAGAAAAGAAAGTTGGAGATCGGGACGAGAAAGTTGGAATAAAGGCACACTGGGGAGTTCTTTGCTCAAATAGGGAAAAAAGTTCGCCTTGAATACATTATATATGCTCGTATATATATAACTCCTAAGGAAAGTAGAATGAAGAGGCAAAAAAAGGCTTTTCCCTATTTCCGCCAACCCTTCCCCCTTTATTCGCGTAACGTTTTTCTTCAAGACTCGTAACCTCAATCCTTCCAGAGAACATTTTTCCATTTCGAGGGAATACGCTATCGCGGAAAAGGATTTTGCACGCCGAGAGAAAAGAAAAAGCATCGCAAAGAATCAAGAATGGGACGAGGGAATAGTCTGAAAGGATTATCTCGGTCGAAGGAACAATAATAACTCCGAAAGTTTCGATAAAATATACGAGAGCTGTTATACACGTTGGTATCAGTCTATGCTGAATATCGTCATTCATCAGTGATCAGAAATGGCTGGTCGATAGCTGCGATAAAATTGACTGAACGGCTAAGCAATTCTTGGAAGCATGGATGAGTTGTCCTTTGGATACTTACTCGTAGTTTGATTTTTTTGACTATTAGTTATCGCTGTTGTTTGGATAGCGGTTTCCTATGTTGGTTTGTAATTAGTTCGAAATTCGTAGTTTACACAGAAAATGGCAATCCGTTTCTAAATGCGACCAACGGTTTTTGTAATTTCAAAATTCTATACCTCTTTGACTTTTACCATTCGTTCCAGTTCATGAATCATTTGTTTTACTTCCTATGAAACTACCCGTTTACTTTTTCAATTCTCAATCGCTTTTATATTCAACGTTAATTAGCAGTTTAACGAAGAGCGTTGACGGGTGTTAAATAATTTACACGACCACATTGGCGAAGCCGGATTTTTTCACCCTTTCGAATATCTGCTCCTGCCTAGATAACAGTGTTTACCGTGTTGAAAAAACACTGATGACGTCCGGGCGTCATTAATACGGCTACAACAGCTTATCATAACAGAAATTTCAATCTTGGCCACGGTAGCGGAGATAATTAAAAATATTAATGGCTTCCCATCAGCGCAATTCAACTAAAAATAGGATTTTCCGACGGAGCGCTAAAATTGCGCAAACACGCTAAGTCACCGCTGTGCATGGCTGGTAAAGATAAGCCCTCCAGGCGTTTCCCTCTCCGTTGAAGAACATTAAGCGGGAAAACTCTCGGGGAAAATGTATTTTCTACTCCCAACCTTCGCCGGTGTTATCCTGTTTATTGTCGTCATTAAAAACCCATCCTCGCCCGCAGGCGAGTGACTCCCTCTTTTCAGCGTTAAATGCTTCACCTACGTCGCGTTTTTGCCTCGCTTGCTAAGCGTGTGTATAATGTAAAATCGGATTTAAAACTGTAGATCTCGCAGGAAAGTCGAAAGATTTTAGTGGCGAGGTTATCATACGATTTTGAGCCTTAAGCATTGGCGAAGAATTTGTTACCTGAAGCAAATTCTAAAATAATAAAACGAACATAAATTACTTATATAGAGACGAAGAAATTGAATTTTCTACTTAAGAAATATTAATAATTTTTGACCGTCACAGCAGCGAAAATCTATTTTTCGTATTTAATAAGAGTTTTCTAATTTCATTCTCTGCGTGTTCATTTTTTATCCGTATTTTCGATCGGATACTTTTATTGAGGCGTTTAGGCGATGGAGGTATGTCGAATCTGGCTGAGGTAATTGTTCGGTTTTATACCATAGATCGGACCATAATTCGAGAGTAAATTTTGAGTTCATTTGAAGCAGATTTTAATTTTATTCTCGTAAAATTTACCGTAGAATCCACGATTAGTAATAAACGAACAGAAATCATCTCTAGTATTAATGTCCCCTTCTATTCTCTAGCGTTTAAACGTCATCAATAAAAACTTGGCGAAGACTAAAATCCGGTTTTGAATTTTTTTGGTGTTTTTTCCCCTAATTTAAATATACGACGTTTAATACCCCAAGAACATTCACCAACACTAAATCCATTTGCTATCCTGAGAAAAAATCCCCCTCTTCCTTATCCCTCTCTGTAAGTTTGATATTGGATAGGTTTCTATTATCAAGCGGTTTGACCTACATATCCTTCGTTAACTTGTTAGAATCAATGTGACTAATTGCTCTCATAGTTACGTTCTAATTGCATCATCCTTGAACTCATACCGGCAAGTATCCAAAGGTCACGCAGTTAAACCTACTTGTAAAACAAGCGCTCTTCAAATACTCCACACACTTAATTTCTGGGACTCCCTTACGATAGACGTCCATTTCCTAGGGTGCGTGGAATTACAACAATTTTTCCTATATTACGTGCGAATTCCTGCGGTGTAAAACGTGAACACGTTCCATTCCTATGCTCCCCGGGACGGGAGGGAACGACGCATGCGCTGTTCACCAGGAGGCTGAAGGAATTTTATTGATTCTTGAAGCTGAACCTTTGAATCGAGAGAGGAATATCTGACATTGTTAACGTCCGAGAGAGAAGAGGCGAGGAACGATGCTTCCCTTTCTGCCCTTGGGGACTCCTATCCCTTCCATTTCACTCACTCCTCCCCTAAGTTGCTATCCACCGCGTAACTTCCTTCTTACATCTTCTCAACTGCCTGGAGGAAAACGAAGTCGGAAGAAAACGCTGATGGAAAGGCAACTCAAAAGAAAATCCCAAGAGAGAACGAGAGGGTAGATAGTGGGGAAAAGAGATGGAAGATAAAGAGCAAGCGGTTCAAGGGTCTCGGAAAAGAGGGGTTTGCAACATTAAAACAGTAAATACCCTGTCCTGACACCCACTCCTTCTTTTCTAACTCCCTCAACGTAAACTTTCCAACGCCGTTACCGTAAACTCAAAAATAAATTATATAATAAATCCAAATAAAAGGCCCTCAGTTTCTTCCGAAACGTGCTCTTTCTTTCTCTTTATCCGAGGTAAAAGGAAAACGGGGCCGAGAAGCGAAATAAGGGTGAAATGCGTTCTTCAACGCAACATTAGCCCTTTACTGCTTCGCTTCAGTTTGCAATTTCGATTAAAATTGATACCCGGAGGCCATTTGCGAAAAGCGAAACGTATCTTTTAATTTAATTCCATTTTCCAGTTTGAAAGAGATAAAAAAAATCGAGCCAGGTGAATCGCAGTAAAGAAATTTTCATTTTGTTTCAGATGTGCAGTGCAAGTGTTTTGTGTTTATTGAAGAAGCAGTTCGAGCAAGATCAGTGCAGTGATAGAAGGTACGTACACTGGAATCGAGTTATGGGTCCTTAAGATACTTTTTTAGGTGTGGATGCGGATCTTGCAATTATGTCATTAAGGGTTGACTGTGCAGGCAACGCCAACAATCACTATTGAGAGTAACGACTTTTATTTTCACTATTAACATTGTGGGAGATGCGATTGACTCAGCCGAGAACGAAGGAATCAAGCGAAAGCGAACTACTAAACGCTTATTACTGCAATAATTGATTGCAAGATAATTATCAACATGACCAGGCTGCGAGGCCAATATTTTCTGACCAGACGTCCTAGCGGCGACGCTATGCGTCACAACCGAACCTATCGAGAAGGTAGCGGTAGCGAATTTAAATCAATCTTTTGTCATTTCTCAAGGAGATTGAGTGGGTGTTCCCACACAAATTGCTTGTTGGTGTTGTCTTCACAACTAACTCTAAGGCTAACACCAACTCAATTGTTTTGGTGAAATCCCCCATAAGATACCAAGAGTCCAAAAATCGAGCTTGTCTCGTATTTACATAATAGGGCGCGTTATTTCCCTTTGGAAATTGCGGCTTGTTATAATTTTCTTTGGAAAATTATTTTTGCTAGTGTCACACGCCATGACAGTTTTGTTGAACTTTTTCCTTAGGTTGACGGTTTTTACTCTTAAATGATGACGAGCAGCGCCATCACTTGCAAAACCATCTAATCTAACAGTAAAACTAAGGTTTTCCCCTTCACATTTCATCTCTTGCTGAATCCTCTCCAATTTGCCGTCCCATACGGCACTCCAAGATTTTTGAAAAGAAAATTTCAACAAGTTATTCTTTTTTGTTTTAACGTCTCTCCGAAATTACACAAATTATGATGAATACACTGAAGAGGCTTGGAGAGACTTTTAATCAGTAGGTACGCCTTTGGACACCACCTCTTACAAGATAATTATGTGTCTAGTGTCTAGTGTTTCTCGAAATCAAACTATGTAGACCTTGGGCTTCTGTTATTCTACAAAGTATCCAAATGTTGCGCTTGCAACACACAAATGACCTTGATGTCGACTGAGCGTTTTCAAATTTCGCTCGCTTTTCGCTCGCGTTTGAATTTCCGTCTCGGATATGTACGAATTTTAATCAGTCGGATTGAAATCGACTCACGCCCTTCGAATAACGCGTAGGTAGATGATCTCATTAGACTAATGTAACTCGAGCTGGAAAAGGGGTTTGATGCTATTCAATGGGATCCTTGCGGTGTTGGTTGAAGCACCCATGGAATCACTGTTGAGAAAGAGAAATCCGACTGTGTTCCAAGATAGAGACAATCCTCAGAAGTAGTTTAATCCCATCAGAGCCACTTGGTAAACAAAGTGCAAGTCCGCCATAATCTGAAGGTATTGCTTTTCTCCGCTTCGCCTCTCTAGCACGAATCCACATAATGAGAATTCCTCGCCAACCCTTCGTAGCTGGGAAAGTTTTAATGGGCAAGTTGCACCAAGTCTAAAGTGGCAAACGGTCCCTAGCTTGGAAAGTAACTTTAATTTTCTAGGTAAATAAATAGGTCCCTTAAGGGGCTTGAAAGTTTCCTTATTTTACTCCGTGGGGGAAAACGGCGTTCCTGCTTGAGAGGCGAGCAAAAATTAAAGTTTCTCCTGATTCATCGCGTTACTCTCGCCTTTCTCGAACGGCAGGAACTGTAAGGAACTTGGGAATTGTTTTCTCTTGAATTTTTAACTCACTTCGATATTACCTTCGAACGACGCATGAAATTTGCGTTATCCGTGTAACTACTAAGAAAGCGATTAAGCAAAAATTTTCCATCGATATTCGCAATCAATATTTATTGAAAGCATTTTTAGACAGGCTGTTTGAAATTTTCTCATACGTACAGGGGGTATTTTTATTCGTGATAATGTGTAACAATGGTTAAAAAAAGAAGACAATTGAGAGGTGTAGCAGATTTGTATTCGTACTTGGCATTCTCCGTCTCTAGATTTCCTAAGGCGATCATGTAATTCATGCCTTAATTATAGTCACTATTTATCTAACAAAGTATCCAAAGGTAGCTCCTGACACTTTTAACATCCCAGTAGTAAACATAGCGTCCAATTTAATTATCGCGTTGTACTTTCTTCCATATTGTACTTTCCGCCTCTTGTGAGATTCTCCTTGTCAGTATAACACAACCTCTGACACACGTTAGTAACTAACCCTTTTCTTAACGGGGAGAAATCGCTCGCGAATTTCTAATCAGTCACTAGAGGGTTTCAAAATCAAGCATGCGGTTCAACAGTGCGATTATCGTGAAAGAAACGCCGAACGAATTGAATAGAAGGAAGGAAACCGTAAAATTTTAGACTCGGGGTTGAGGTTAGAAGAGAGCACTCACTGACTGCGAATGGATACTAAGAGTAGGAGCAGAGTGGCATCCACTTAGGGCAAGTACCTGTTAGGGAAGGCTAGATGCGCGATCAAGAGTCTCATCGTACCATAGCTGTTTACTTTCATAGCTGTGACTCCCTTTCGTCTGACTTGTTTGACGCTACCGTTGAGGCTCTTATGTCGAAGACAACCCTACAACGATCAGCTGCGATTCGCAATTTTATACGTCCTTTATTAAAAATAGTATGATAGTTTTATTTATTGGCGTACATTTTTAATACTTTGATTTGAAATAGGGGCGACTCAGATCGTGCCCGATATTTCCTGCGTTATTTTACTAATTCAGAAGGCAGTGGAATGTGTTTATTATTATAACCAACCTGTAATCTCACGAAGAGGGTTAAAGTTCAGTGTGTGCAGCTGGAGGAGCCGTCACGCGCGTTTTTTCTTCAAAAGAACGTTCCAATATTGCAAGGCATTCGCGATTAAAATGAAAAGTAGTTGTAGATAAGTAGATTATTTCGATTTTATTACCCTACATGCCCGAATCGTAAAAGTTTCCGAACATGGAAACCTCGTAAATGATTTTCTGATGCATAAAATGCAATTTCTACGTATGTTTGGGTCAAAATTCGGAAATTCGGACGTTTTGTAACGAGCCTAACATTCTATAAAAATTCGCAAAAAATACGAAGTTTTTACCTCGGTTTCAACTCAAATTTTAAACCTCGATTTAAGACAGAAACACAGGAGAAAAAATGCACAGGAGGAAAAAGCCGTCAAAAACTAATGCCTCCTACAACTGCCTAGAGGGAGCAGTGTAGCTTGCAAAAGATGATAATATTGTAAATTGAAAGGTTGAGAGCCATCTTATCGGCAATATTGTAATCAAATGTAGTTCTTGTTTTTGCGCATTAAATTCTCTAGAACGGAATTCATCGTAGATTTTGCTATCCGAGTCTACTACACTACTCTGTGGGCAAGTAAAGCCCTTATTCTAAGCAAAGTATTTACATCTTTGAGGCGAATGAAACTCGTAGATCGATGCGTGATCGTTTCGTCTATTTATGAGTCAGGATAGGTTGAAAATATTGTTATGTCCCATGCTCATCCTTCTCAACGGGGGCCCATGCCCATTTCGAGTAGTCAGTGACACTCGCATACATCAAAGGATTTCACCCTTCGTTTAATCTCACGGTAGGAACACGCCCCGTCGGCCATGCAAAGGGTCCTAACTCAATTAAACTTCGAACCGCCCGCTGGAGTAATTAGAAAGTTTTTTCCTTCCATTCGACTTCATCCCTTGATGCGACGTTCCCACGAGCCCCCTGTTTAAACAAGACATTATTGTATTAAGCTGGATATATGAGATGGACAACGGTCATAGCTGCTGGTAGATGCTTGCTATCTGTTTTAATCGTGATAAACAACAAGCGGGTTTCATAAATTCGATTGTAATGCCTTCGAAGGGTGAGGAGATAGCGGATCAGTTGGATACAGTCGTTTTGAAACAGCGTCGAATTATATGTGAACCATTGAATCCAAATCCGTTCGAAGCTGGTCGATGATGCCAAATCTCAAAGATCTTGCTCAGTAACTATGCCCTGCAGGGCATTTGGAATAAGTTAGATAGCAACCAGTCACTGATCACTAACTACTTTGTTTTCACCGCTCTAAAAAATCTCCGGGTCTATCACTAAAATTGAAATGCATCGCGTGGAAACTGGGAATTTCCATTATTTTATTTTTCCCATCCTAAAAGGATTCCTCGGTTACATCGAGCACCTGAGCAACGGGGAAATCAAGCCGCGAAGAAGGTCTAACCCGTCTACTCCTCTTTTCTCCATCTCTCTTTCTCTCTTCCTCGCCAAGCACTTCTCTCGGTCTTCCCTCCCTTATTTACTGCTAATGGAAACCTCTCGTGGAATAAGACATTAGCTGAGTAGGCTGGAACATGGTATTTATGAGGGTCACATCTCTCCTTCCACGACTTTCTCGGGCGTTTCCTTTTCCACGCCATCGCTACCATGGCCCATCTTCGTTGCCCACATACCGAGCCAGACCAACTTACGGGACCGCATCCTAAGCGCAATGCTAGGAAAAGAGCAGGAGGATACATCAGGTGGCACGGTAAACCTTGATTCACACGGCTGCGGTGGATTTTTCACCTTGGCCGGCTCGGTTTGTTTCCAGCTGAGAGATCTAGAACTCCAAATCGAGGCAATTAGGTTCGGCTTACGTAATAATTAAGTAATTCGATGGTTCCAGACCAACCAAGCTTCTCAATGCCATATTTTCCGCTCTTCTGGGCACAGACCGTGAAAAATAATGTACTAAATGTTCATGGTTACCGAATAATTCAAAAAGCCCAGACGAAGTTCCATCTTGAATGCGACGACAGAGCTCGCCCAGTGAAAACTATTGGAACCATGTGAAACTGGCGAATAGTTCGGAGAAAGCAAAAAAGGGAACGAAAAAAGCTGCGGGGCACAGACCGTGAAAAATGAATAATAATGAACTTTATGTTCATATTCATAACAAATCATCAACTCATGTTGTAATCGAATAATTCAAAAAGCCCAGACGAAGTTCCATCTTAAACGCGACGGCAGAGCTCGCCCGGTGAAAACAATTGGAACCATGTGAACTTGCGGATAGTTTGGAGAAAGCGAAAACGGAATCAAATCCCGAAGTTTAAAGAATACCGTCTTTTCAGACCAACGATACATTCACCTGCTCGCGGTTTACCATTCAGTGGTAAGTAAAGTTCTGCAGAGAAACATCGTGGAATCGTCATGTTGGAGATTAGAGGATGACGGTAAAGTTTGATTGTGTAATGTAGAAGGCGAGAGGCTGAAGGGAAAGCTTCATACATTGATGAAAGAAGGAAGGTCGTCATTTTTGGTTGTGGGAAATAATTCTATTTTCCCGCGGTCTTTCGCCCTTTCGGGCATCTTCAGTACAGCATAGATTAGGTATCATGACTCCATTTGAATACAGTCCGATTCACTATATTCCTCCAAGACACAATTTCGAATATTAGAATTGTTTCCAACACCTTGCTAACTTCGAATACCTATATACTCACGACAATTTCCTCTACCAGAGACTGTCACTTATTTACTTTCGAAGATGATCGTATCTTCCAAATTGCCATCATATCATCTAAGTTTCACTGCCTTTACCTACAAATTCCATGGTAGTTTAAACCGAGGAAACGCCAGATAGCGACGAGAGGCGAAAGGGAAACTCGTGTAAAACTTCAAAACTGTGAAACGGCTACGTAATTAAGATAGGGGCGCTGGTAGCGTTGCCCGGGGGCCGATTAAGATATTTACCCCCTGATAGAATAAATTATCACGCCCCTAAGGCGTAATTATACGGCGATAGGCTTAAATCAACTGTAACAAGTTGACTATAGCATGGCGGCGATTAAGCGATATAAAGTTTCATTCGGGCTGAGATGAGGGTACGTCTTGGGTGCAGCCTCAGGTAGTGAGATAGCAAAATTACGACCCCCGAGGGCTTAATGTACGAAGTGGTATCTCAAACCATCTCTCACCCGTGTGTGTACAATTTTGTGTAAAGCGTTTAGCCAGAAAACGTTTAGCCGTAGCTTAATGGTTGAATGATTTTTTAAATATTTGCGGGTTATTCTACAAAAAATTGCGCTGGAGCCGGTCGATTGTCTCTCCGAAAGTCTCTTACCTTCTATTATATCATTCACACTTCTGCCTTTCACCATCATTAGTTCGATAAATAACTGTTGGCCACAAGTCATGCAAAAACACGACTACTCCAGGTCAATGGGTATCAATGTATGAGGTTTCAGGCGGCGGTCGCTAGGAGCGCTAATGGCTCTTCGTTTAGCACGATAGCATCTTACAGTGGATTAGCAAAGAACGTTAAATAATGGCCGTTACCTCTGTAAAATCCTCGGATACTACAAATAAAAATGGAAAAAAAAAATTAAAATAAGGGCCGTTACTGGGCTGTTTCCACTGATTCAATACACAATAACTCGATGACGTTAATCCAATGGCCTGATTCTGCTTTGTTTCATTAGCTTCGTGAACACTAAGATCAATAAATTTTACTTTCCATAATGTACTTCGTGGACGATAATTTCCACATGGAATCATTCTCATGCGTGGGCATGTATTCTTCGATTACTTCGCCTCGCCACTTTTCACGAGATCGTTAAATATTCATGGCGACCGTTAATGGCTTATATTTGATACTTGTACCACCGATCCTGTTATACTTCGAACGACGCCACGGGGTGCCTGAGAAGGGGTTATTGTCGAATTTAAATAAAACATGACCTTACTCCCTTCCTGCGCATTTTCAAAGGCACACGTCAGTCGAAGACGCCCGAGTACATTCCGCAAGGGTAGTGGAAAGGAAAGGGACACATTTGAAATGTAAATAGAAAATCCCCATCGCATTTACCCGCGGTGGAAGGAAACGGTTATTGGTGAGTGCGGGGGCGGAAAGAAAACTGTCTCTTGCCTGAAGTCTTTTCTTGGCATTCCAAGTTCGGGAATGTTAAGCTCAGCGAAATCGTGTCGACGATTCGAATATTCCCACACACGGCATGGGGAGTGGATTCGAAAATAACCCTCAAGCCTAGCATGCATGAGACGATTTTTTTTTATGTAGAGCGACTAAAATCTAGTTACTCCTACAAATTTACAACTTTTCCACTTCTTATACGCAAACGAAATGAGTGTCCATAAGTATTTGTTCACAAGCGAATACACAGCTTTGGACCATCCATGTAAACTTGTAAAGGACCAACTCCCGTCAATCGTTGAAAAATCACGCTTTGCGAACTCTCAAGGGTTTATATTTTAAAACTAATCGAAATCTATTGATTGGGGAGCATAGATTTTATCCTGTACTTCATTCCTCAATTTTATCACTTCCTACAGCAAATCCAAAATTATCCTTGAAACCTGATCGCACATGTAATGTCCAACTGTCATGATTAAGGTATAGCCAAATTGGCAAATTCATGACGGTTATTAACCTTTGGATACATCAAAGAGTTCTTTTATGAGAAACTTCTTGAAAAAAACTATTACTTGGAATTATTCAAATTATAATATGCTTATGCCTTGATGCTGATATTAATTTAATTAAAAAAATAAGGGTGAAATTTTCTCTGGATTTTTCTATTCGATGATTTTTTTTCATGACGAACGAAAAATCTCAACTGTATTACATTTCAATAATTAAAAATTAAAATTTGTCTTATTTTATTTTATTTATTTTTTCTGCTGTGTCAATTTACGTGTTTCTATTGCAATTTCTCGTTGCTGTTTTACATTGTGGAATGACGTCGTATTCATTCGCCTTAACGGATGTTTTTTATCAATCTTTCAAGAATAAACATTTTTTTCTTTCAATATTATTGACGTAAATTCGAGTAAAAAAATGCGAGTCTGCAGATTAAATGAATATGCATGGATTTCAATCGATCAAGATGGAAATTCTCGTAATTCAACTTTCGATGGTCTCACA
The DNA here is from genome assembly GCA_037159825.1 of Tupiocoris notatus. NCBI lineage: Eukaryota > Metazoa > Arthropoda > Insecta > Hemiptera > Miridae > Tupiocoris > Tupiocoris notatus. The sequence goes on along the minus strand of JASJUZ010000236.1, from coordinate 325,580 downwards.
ATATTTTCTCTGCTTTTCAGTCCGTTTCGTATTTTACATTTTTTTATTCTTTTTTTTTCTTTTTCTTTTTTTTTTGTCAAAATCGCGGAGAAAAATTCGAGTTCGAATGTTTTTCTTGCGAAACCTAGTCATTTCAACTGGAAGCGGTGGCGCCTCATCCCTGAAAGGGGTCGGTTGAGTTCCTGGGGCAAAAAGACGGGAAATGGCCCGTGAAGGAAGAGCGGAAAAGCGTCGGGTGAAAAGGGAGGGAAACGGCAGAAGAGTTCGGGCGGAAGAGGAAATGGAAGGGACGAGGAAGGGAGGGTTAACTGCTTGGAAAGAAAAATATCCAATGTGAAACTTGGCCCTTAGAGCGACCCTTCTGGAAAATAAACACATCCATCCCACGTCCACCAACCGACTTTCCTACCTTAGTAGTAGTTTCTTCAGAGGCCATCTCCTCGAGCGAGCGGATCTTCCTTTTCTCTGTAGTCCTCAATCCCGGTCTGCGGCTGCCCGAGGCGACGGAACCGCTTGCTTTCTGTGGCCGGACAAGGCGAAGGGTGGAAAGCCGTTGGCGCGATTACATTCTGGCGGAAAAGGATGGAAAATGCTATAGTGCTCCCTTTTCTTCATTGTCCTTTTTTCCCTCATTCGGCGAACAGTAGAAGTCCGCTGATTTATTTATCCTTGGCAGCCCTTTTGAAATTATCTGAGGCTTGGAAATTCCGTCTATATTAAGATTTACCCGCATTTCCTTTTATACTGATGAGAAAACGCTGTGGAGCATTTGATATAATTTTACCCGTGTGGGAAGTATTTTTCAGTCTGGAAGCTTTAGATTCTAGAAGCAGTGAGCTAGCCATTTTAAATATCCAAGATGGCTGTATTTAAATATTCGAACCCTCTCCACAATACCAGCTTTCCCTTCGATTTTAAGTGATAAAATGATTAATGGGTTCTCCTCTTTCACATTGTTTTTCTATTCGTAATTTAGTTAGATAAAAATGAGACAAAAATGTTGCCAACTTATTAAGTGTTTTAATTCAGTATTAGAGTTGGTAATCCATTGGTCTCAAAACCATGTTGGTAACACGTAAAACGTTGAGATAATACAAGCAGTGTTGTCCCCAAACGTGCCGAAGATCGAACTATTAGGCTCCTTCAATCTGGAAAATCCAGCATGAGACGACGGAATAATCTCATTGAGTTAGGAACTGAAAGAATTCTTATTTGTTGTATTTATTTTTACTATTGATTTTTCTATCTTCACGGCCTGAAATTTTCCAAGTCTTCCTAGTCGAAAAAGCAGCAAAAAGTTGGACATTTTAAAAATTGTCACTTCAAAATTCGGATTATCCCACGCAGGGATAATACAAGCAGGTCTGTTCTATATTTTTTGGAGACATAAATTTTTTCAAAGTTTTCAAACAACTCAGAATTTTAAAGTACGGGAACTCCAAGTTATGCAGGTTAGGAATTCCCAATCTTCTCCTGGTTCTTTCCCGTTTCTTGTTCCCTTTACCTTTCTTTTCTCTAATTTCAATTTTTTTAAATTTTTAATTTATTTTATTTCCCAACTGTTCTATATCGAAAAAGCTGGGGAGGTTCTCCCCGCGTTCCAGCGCTGAATCTCTTCTTGAGGTCTGGTTCTATACGAGGAAAAGAACAAGCCTGATCTTTCTGGATGGAAGGACTTCGATCCCAAGTCGATAGAGGGAGCCTACTGCGCCTGGAGGACGACAAAAGCTCCCACCCGTTGAACGAGTTCACTAAGCTTCCCACAGGTTGAAGCACCGGTCTTCATCCACGATTCCTACCATTTTTGTCGAGGGTAGAACAGCTCGTAGTCGAGTCAATTTTATGAACTGAATGGAGGGATTTTATTTTATTCAGTCCTTTCCGTAGAGCTAACGTAGACAACCACTGGTGGCTTTAATGCCCTCCGATGCTATCTAAATTCAAATGGGAATTTTTCAAATACAGCTCTCAAAAAATTACAACATTGAATCTAGCGGAATTTTTTATTTCGACATGAATACAAAATAGTCGTAGCTGATCACAGCTTTCCTCCTTCCTTTGTTGAGTGACTCGATCCAATCAAACGATGAATTAGCTCGAATCAATCTCGCTTTTAGGTCAATTCGGTGCCAAGGTTGGAATCGCTCTAGTTTCGCAACTCGGGCAACTTCCAATTCAATTTTAATAACCGCTCCGACTCGTCAACAAAGAGCTTCTTGAAAGATGAAACAACTTTACAAATAAAACCGACTTCAAAAAAAATTTTTTTTTTTTAATTTTTTTTATTAAAATTGTTTACAAAAAAAAACATCGAGAAGTAAAAAATAACATCAATGTCCCACTTTCACATTTCAAGTACTAATTTACTACTCGTATTGACCTGACCACTTCCTGATTGATTGGACCTCCTCCTCTAGTGATTATTATTTCATTTCCCGAATGATTGGAAGACTTTCCTTTCACTTCTGAATCGCTTCCAGAATGGTCACTTTTTGGAGTCGGCGCCTCACTTAGAATTTTTTAGAGAAGCCAATTTAATCTAACTTAGCAAGAATATAAATATAATGAATTTTCATACTTGAACTTTTCACGTTTTTCGCCACACTTTCTTCTCTAAAAGCCATATCAGAAAATAATTATAATTGCTCCTCCGTAACTACTAAGTAGATAGGTTCATTAAAAAAAAAAAAAAAAAAGTGACCTTTTCAAACAAAAAAAAAAAGTTACTCCGATTGGACTTACAAGGGCTGAACACTAGCGGACAACACCTACCGAAAAAAACCCGCAAGTTAACTGTAGTAACCTCCTCCTTTTGAAGCCGGTTAATAACCTAGCGAAGAGCCCGATTCGAAGACGTTTTTTTCGAATCGGGTCGATCCTGCCTTTTCCTATTGTCCAAAAAGGAGCCAACTGAGGGAAAAAGGATTGGTCACCGAGGACCCCTTGCCGACAACCTTTCGTCCTTTTAGCTGTCGTGATGGCAGGACCGTTTCCAACATCGTCATAGCTCCCTCGTGTCCTATGAAGAGAGAGGCTTCTTTTCCAAAAGCCCCCTCCAGACCTGAGCTAGATCGCGTGACACTAGTGCTGAGACTAGACACGTATTCTCCTAAGAAAACAGTGCTATAAAATAAATGCAATTAGATACTTTGAAATTTTTTCTCACCCAATGCAGACTTAAGAATTGAAAGAAATCGAATAAAATACAGGCACAGGCTTAATTTATTTCCATCCCGCCAAATTTGGAGTTAATTGATTGAAAAATCTATCCCTATATGATAAAACTGCACGACAAGGAAGAGTATAGGTATACGATGGGTTGAGAAACTGGGCGGAGTGAGATGAAAAACAAGTTTGATCGTCCGCTTCGATTCTTCTGAAAATTCGAAATTTATCGCAAAATGTCTTTTTTTTTTTGGAGAAGTCCGTCTTCACGAATTTTATTTAAATAGTGGATTTCGTAAATATTATACTAAACTCATTGCAAAGTTGTAGTCAGATAAATTTTTGAACATTTTTTTCGTTTGGATCGATAGGATTACATTTACCCCACCGAACTACATCTTTCCGAAGTCGGAACTTGAAATTGAAAAAAATCATGCATTTAAGAAAAAAAAAGCAATGATAAAATTAATTTGTCACTATATTCGTTTACTAAGTTGAAAATGATAACGGTGGTATATTTCGGCAAGAATTTTGAGAAAATGTCAAACCTGCTACTTCATGATACGAAGTACATCCAAAACCCACCACCTGCCTAATTATAGTTTCTTCTCTAATTGTCTTCTACTCCTAGTGATATATTATTATTTAATTGCGTAATGATGACCTAACCAAGCTTAATATACCTTCGTAGCAGTATTTTTTGCAGCGTTTTTCTTATCGTTTCATCAATCCCAAATGACATTATCTATATTATTTCCTCTACTGCTTCAGCATAGGTTCCAACTCATATCATCCGATACAGATAATTTCCTCGCCGCAGAATGCTCTTCAAACTCTTTGAATTTTTTTTTTCCAAACTTCATCTCGCCCAAATTCGAGTTTCATTCGTTTAAATCCATCCTCTAATCTGTCCAGGAGGCATCTACGAAATCCTCACTCTTCCTGTCTTATCTCGCTTTTTTAATCCCCTTTATTGCTTCAGTTAAATAAAAATGCAATTACGTTTTTTCCCCGGTTTTAATCTCGGCGACCCAAGAGAGGGCAAAGAGAATTAAGGAATCCATTGGCGAAGGCGGCCTAAAGGCTATGGAAATTAATATTTTCTTAGATTTTCCATCCATGGGGCGGCGAGGAAACGGTGAATAGGAAAGGGACGTTTTCGAGCCAAGATTAAATTCGAGGGATGATTTTTTTTCACCCTCCTTTATTGTGATTTCGAAAGCGAGCCATCTTAGCCTCCCTAACAGCCGCCGCAAATGTGATCAACGAAGGAAAACAATCATTGGAGCGATTTTAATAATGACGAGCGATATGGCTCGTAATATGGAGATTTTTTATTTGCATTCAGTTGACAGCTTGAAGCCGTTTCTATTCTAATCCGCTATATCGGTACTTGAATCTGTATGAAAGTACGGGTTTGATTTTCAAGGTTGCCATTTTAACATGTAATAGCGGAGTTTACGAAGTATTATAGTATTCGCAACTAATTTTATTTCGATATAAATTTGGTCAAAGTCTTGAGGGAATTTCAAGCGCATACAATTGACTGCTCTCTGGTTTTGTTATTTGTCCTGCGAGCAGGCAACGTCGCATTGATCCAGACCCGTCTAGTTTCGTGTCCGCTATGGTTTATATTCACTAATAAACCGTTGTACTCACCCAAGAAATTGTTGTCCCTTACCCTCCTAAAACATTTGTTGTCTTACCTTTCCAGGCATGTAGAATCTGAGTATCCAATAAAAAATTCTGTCCGTCCGCTGTCAAGAATTTTATGAAAAAAATTATTCAGGCTAAACTCTTGACATTTTCACCAAAAATTGTTCTTGGGATATCGATGGCTCAATTATTCAGCCGAATAGGTACCTCAATTTTAAGGGTACTTTTGGCGGTTTTTGAGGGGGATTCGTTTCTTCCAATATTTTTGAAACATTGGTGAGTTCAATTTTAATTTACATATATTTTTGGACGCTGAATCGAATGAGATCATAACGGAGTCGATGGCTTTGATTGTTCTCAAGCTAAAGCAGATTTTGTGTAGACTTATCGAGATTTTGAAAAATTTGCCTAGCTGATATAGTTCGAGAATTTATGAAGTTTTTAATTCTCAATTCGTATAATTTAACTTTTAATTAGATAACTAGAAAAATAAAAATAAATAAAATTACGATAGTTTTCTTTTATAGATAGTAATATATATTATTGGCTGAAACGTTCCAAGTTCGGGATAGTATAAAAAATGGACGGTCTTCTTAAAATAATTGAAGCAATTTATTGCAACCGCCGTGCTATATTTGCAGCGTTTTTCTAGTTAGCTTCTCCAACTTTTTAATACCATGTTAGAACATGCTTTCCCATTAGGAATACTCTTTATTGTATTTATATTAGTTTAGCTCCTAAGCGCACCTATAGAATCCACTCTCCTCGTGTCATTACAATTTCTTTTCAGCACTGGTTACTTAATTCTTTTGAAACTCGAGTCATCTGTGCTTAAGACCCGTTGAATAATATTGCATATTCGCCGATTCAAAAATCCGAATAGATTATAGTAGCGCATGGAATCGGTCCAGCCGACAGCCGTGGCGGACAGCATACTAATGTGATTAAGGGGGCTCGAGATGAGGGCGCAGAGCGTGCAGGCGTGGCCCACAAACCATTGCATTGGGTCGGCATAAATCCGATTCTTACACCACAAACCACTCAGTGATGGTCTGCCTTGGATCCGAGAGAGAAGCACGAGAGAGAAAGCTAGATAGAGATACAGAAAGCTACCGCTCTCTGAGTTACTGTGCTTTCCATCTCACCGTGCTCTCTCTCTCCGGCTCGCTATCGCTGGTCGCCATATCTCTCTTTCAGTCTATTCAGCTCGACGCTAAATCCTATAGCTTTCTGGCCGCTATCTGAACCTCCCACCAAAGTTGACCAAACCCATAGCTTTCTTTAATCTCCCGACTCGGCGAGGGCTCTTTCCGACGTTTCCCTGGAAATAAATCCGAACTTTAATCAGCTTCACCTTCGCCAGCTTTGGGAGTTAATGCCGTTGTAAATCAGTGGAACACAAACGTATTCTGTAGGTGGAGCCGGGCTTATCCCCTTGACGCAGGTTTGAATCAACAACCGATTCGAGTATAATCATCGAAGAACGGGTGAATTCGAATAGGAGAAATTACGTTGATCCGGTTTTCTTCTATGTTTCAAGTATCCAGGATAGTTTCGCAACTCCTTATAACATACTGGTTGCTGTGAGCTAATTCCTTAGCCAACAACCTTCATTCGATTATTTGAATTTTCACTGAATGACCGAAAATATGGTAAAATCGACACTTGCTGACAAAATGCAACGTTTTGTCGCAAAATTCGGAATATATGATAGAAATTTTATACAGGGCGTTCATGATGCGCAGTGTTCAACAACTAATTTGCAACGAAAAGTGTCCTTTTAAGTTTTTTTCTTACCCCCTTTTTTCCTCTGGATTATCAAGATTTTTTTCCAAGTTTCTGACCTTTTCTCGAAAAAAAATCTGAATTTGAATATACCGTAGGAACGGACGTTAAATTTCCAATCTTTCAAGTGAATTATCTTTTTTGGGCGCACTAAATGTACAACAATACTTGTAAAAAAAATTATAAAATTTTGAAAAATATGTGTTTTATAATTGCTTATAATGCATCTCAAATCCAACGCCTGATCACATGTCTGCAGCCTAAAAACATGCGCCAGATAATCAGGTTTGTATTGGTGCATCGGGAATATTTTTTTCGATGGAAATATGCGCCAAAACTTCGTAAGATTGCTTGTCAACGTAAATCAACGTTCTGATCTATTTAATGTGAACAAAAAAAAAAAAAAAAAAATGGTTTGGAGGATTGGAGATTTACCGTCTTTCCAACGGTATCCTCAGATTTGAATTTACTGCAGGGTGGTTTTAGTGAAATAAGGTTAAAAACACGAAAAAATCTTGACGGTAAAAAGGGGAAAAAACTTTAAAGACACTTTTTGATGAAAATTAGTTGTAGAAAAAGCACTGAGTTAGCCCTGCGTTCAAAATCGATCCAAATCGAAACTTTTTCCTTCCGTAAGTTGGCGGCAGAGCGAGAAATTCGATTTTCTCAAGGCTCGATTTTTGAGGAGATCGTTCTTGACCAAACGTAACATTATCTGTATTACGTCGTGATGAAGCCTTCTAATCAATGAACCATCTCGTTTCTGAATGCCGAATAAAAATGTTCATTTCCCATACATCGGTATAATTAATTTAATTAATCTTTGAATCAATTGGTATCTTTGAAGTTATTGGGAATTAAAGTTACTCAGGTATTTTTTCATGAAAAAAATTGGAGATGTTTTGGGGGATGATTTTTTATAGAAATTTTGCTCGAATTTGAATTTCATAAAAGTGTGATAAGTAACTGTTATACTTACATTTACCAATTATTGTACATACTCAACCACACAAAGCAATCTAAGACCATAAATTGCCAGCAAACTACGTACAGTCGTTATCGCACAAACGTAGGATTTCCATGCCGTTAGATTCTGATTGCTTGTTAATAACCAGTACTGTATGACCACCTCGTCCGCAGATACGCAACGTAGTACGATTTAACCCCGGTAATTGCCCATCAGAAGCGAACGGCTAGCGGGAGCTCCGTTTGTAAGGTAAAGAGGGATTGGAGGCCCCTCCAATATCCGAAGCTCGCTCCAACGGTAGAGCAGGTTTATCTCTTTACCCGCCATTGACCGTTGACGGCTACTTTTAAATCAGCCAAGGCTGGAAGGGAACGTTCGCCCCCAGGGGCCTTCAAGGCACTGCCATACGGGAGATCGTTTTCTACTGTTTTATGTCTCCATCGGTATTGTACACGCTCGATAAAACTCGGGAAACGGAGGCCTCCGAGTAGTTGGAGATCTGAAGGGAAAAGGTTTCTAGTCCATTCTGCGCTGTGTAGCTTCGATAAATATACTTTTCTTTTTCAACGTAGGAATGGCCAAAGGTAGAGCTGGCAATCAAGGACTTGCGACCGTTTCTTTTGTTTTAAATCGTTCCAATTTTTCCACCGCCAGGTTCTCTACTCTATCGGTGAGTTTTGAAAGATTGTAAACTGTTTTTTTGGGGGGGGGGTAAATTTAAACTAAGATTGTTCTACATTTTATTTTCAAAAAGAGCGAAATATAACGTTTCAAAGCTTGTAGAGTCCAAATATCTATGAAAATATTCTTTCAATCCGCCAGCTACACTTTTTCGAGGAAACTATAAGATCCACGTACAAGAAATGTTCACCATTTCTCATGTTAGCTTTTGTGAGAGATTTTGGGATTTCAAGCATTTTGGCTTAGCTTTTGTGAGAGATTTTGGGATTTCAAGCATTTTGGCTTGATGATAATAAGCTATAAATAAAAAAATAAAAATTGATTTTTACTCGTTGGAATATTCTTGAGGCCTTCTCTTCAGCCAAATCCATGACAAATTTTAAAATTGTAATGAACAGCGAATGTTTAGGCATGGTGAGGTTTTTCAATCTACATACAATTTCAGCCAATACCTATGTATTGATTTCACTGCTTCGTCACTTCAATCTCAATGTCTTGGAGGAGGGCGAAGAGAATCTCACAAGATATTCGAAAAGGGCGGGTTTCGGGAATGGGAGACGAGCGCTGTATTCATTGGGCGCTCTAGAACTGCCTCCCCTTTCATGTTTATGCTCCCGCAATGCGTCGTTTGAGAACAAGGAATGGGATGCAAGGGGGTGTCGAACGGCGCAAACTTTAAACGGAGGATAGAGTACGCAAAACGTGCAAAACGAAAATGGATATTTAATTTAACGATTTTCAAACGCTGGTCTCTTAGCAGCGTTGGGTGGAGGAGTTTCAGAATTGGGGGAAATAGGAGTACGATGTACAATATTCTTGGTGGCAACACTGATTCAATTGATATCACAATAGTGCATTAGTATCAGTGTTGCCAAGTCGGGGGATTTCCCACTAGTTCAGGGAATTCTTTCTGATTGGGCCAAATTTGGGATGAAGAAATTTCTAAAGGACTTTTTTTGGATGATTTCATTTTAACAACAAATTTTAAAGTTTGTCGAAGAAATGTATATTTTTTCATTGGTATTTTAGCTATATTTTGTTAGAATCAAACGCATCATAGCTCTATATAGCTGTCATAGGTGATATCCAGGACAAAGTAAGAGGGGGCTTCAACAAGTTGGAAAAACCACGATCAGAAACCTAGTTAGAGGGTTGGACCAAAATTCATGTTCATTATTCTCGATTTGACTTTCGACATGGCTTGATCAGAGACTGTTTCTTCATTATTTTTTTTATCAAGAGTAAATTTACATTTCTTATGAAGCCCAACATCGGGTCAAATTTATTTAATTTTATTTATTTTTTTGCCGGATATTTTTGTGGCTTCTCTGGGTTTGGGGCTTTTTCTTTCAATCGCAGGATTTCGAAGGCTTTTTCGACTTAGGAATCTTTTAGATAGGCACTTGGCAACACCGAATAGTATACTCAAATTTTCCTCTCAAGGCTCTGACCTTGTAAAGAACGCAGTTTCATTATTATTGAGTATCTGCCATTCATCATAAAATTCACTGTCAGCAATTTTTGCACCATCTAGCTTACTGTTGCACCCTGTGGGCGATGTCATCGCTCTTGCACTCCAATCGCCCCCAGATTTTCCTCCCTTCAAACTTCCGCCTGCTCTGTTGTCTTAATCCAGATCCCATTGTCTCTACGCTGGCTACACTCAGCCCTCAATCTCCAAACCCCTGTCCAGAACAACCTAAAGCTGTCGGTTCGTGGAACAATGGCCTCCATTACGTGTTAAGGCCCTTTTGGAAATGAACGGTGCTATCGCAGAACCCACTACGCTCTGATTGGTTATTTATCACTTCATTTTCCCCCAGCGGAGTTATTCTCGAGTCTTATCTCAGTAAGTGATACTGTCGTAAATTGAACACGCTATTCGGAAATAGAGGGTGCAACTGAAGGCGAGACTGGAGTGCTAAAACTATTTTGAAATCGATCAGCCAATATCCGGCGGATTTTTGGTATATTAACCGTTTTTGGAGGAAAACAATCTTCTCGATGATACCAAACGTGCTTAAATTTGGACAATGATGATGTTTGGATTTTTTTATAAGAGAAGTGATTAATTTTTCCCATAATCTGTGCAGCGTACTAATTAGAGGAGCTTCCAAAAAAGTATCCAAAGGTCTCACTCGACTCTTAGTCAACATGTTGGACAAAAACTGTCTAATGTCTCCTTGCCAATAAGTTAATCAGCATAGATTACTGCTGATTTTATCACTACGTTCCAAAATACTTGAAACAAAGTCTAGAGCCCCTGGCCTTTTTTATTCCATCAAAACCGACTTCGCCCTCTAAGCTACCTTCTAAGCGATGTATTTCTCTGGCGCAAAATATGTCATCCTTTTAATCCCTTTATTTCGGGCGTTTCAATAAAGCGCACGAGGCATTCATCATTTTATGAACAGCGTGGAACAAGATTTTTCTACAGTGCAATTACACTCTTTACTTTCCGTTCGATGTGAAAATCCGGAGCTACGGTGAAATGAATATATCATTAGTACGAGGGAATGGCGCCCTTGGCAGGCAGCTGCTACTGTAAGATCAAGTAAAGAAAGAGACGGTTGCTGATGCGAGTTGGAAAGCAAGAGCTGCTACCATAAGGCAAGCGTCATCTGGCGCACACCCTTCTGCAGTTAGTTCTCGTTCCTTATTTTATCCAAGAGCTCTTATTGGAATCCTCAGTGCAAACTTCCTTCTCATCTCTACCTCATGGCTTGTCGGTTTCCTTCGCGTTTTGCTATTACAGCATTTTCGTCATATCCCAAGAGCCGAGCATTCCCGTATTGTGTTAGAACGATCGACTCGAGTGCGAGCAATTCGAGGATTACATTGTTGCTGAATGGAATAAAAGTTTCCTCCTTTTCCGGCTATTGCCGCTTATATTTTAGCGCTTTAAACAACATGCAAACGAGTTGCTGCCGTGATGCATTCAGAGAACTCAGTTCATCCCAAGTATTTCGATGATTTGGTAATTTTCCAAACAATATTCTATCAGTTTTTATCTCCTAGAACAGCCGTTAAGAACTCTTCCGTGCTGTGTAAGCTCCTCCGTGCCAATAACAGTATCATGATTCCCTAGAAATTCTGGCTCCAGAATGACGACTCAGTTGCGGCTGTTGAACGGAGTGCGGCATAGTCAGCCAGTCTTGGTCCTGGCAGGCTTCGATCTTTGTATCCAAAATGCTTCCCAGGGTCACTTGCCGCAGGCATCCAAAGTCTGTGATTCTCTCAGCGATGTTGATTCTGGCAATCCCGGTATGAGCTTGGCTACAATTCGCAGCTTCAGACCACCTGGAAAACTGATACATCAGAGATATTATTAAAAACCAGAAATTAAGTCTGCTGAACAGTTTTTTGCAGCATATAAATTTTAAAAAAATATTGCTGTCCTATATTTGAGGATTTTGTCTGCATGTTCCTAGAAACTTGATTTATTGGAAAGATTTTGGCGTATTTTGATTCTACTCTTGGAGGTGTCCCGGTTCAGCACAGGTTGCTTCTAGCTTAGCTCAGCACACCACTAGTCGGTTAGAATTGCCGCTTCACGAGCCCAGAATCAGAATACCCCAAAAGATCTATTATGACTCACATAATTTTTCAAAAAAACAAAACAAAAAAAAAAAACTGATACTTGATGAAGCTATAGAATGACTGCCATCTCTCTTGAAAATATCAGTTATAGCTATTCCCGGAAAGTGCGTTTTTTTTTGGCGCCGTTGAACTATTTTCAAATAAAAGTCATGTTGACCAGTTGGCTCCACGTTGTCTCTCTACGAATATTACGCCAGCAGTTGCTGGTCTATATAATACTGTTATTCGGCCTGCTCGACAGGGGATGGGCTACTGAGGGTGGGCTCCCCATTTTACGGAGGGCTGGAGAAACTAATATCCTTGGAACTCATATCCGTGATGCGTTATAAGCATTCTGGCTGCACTTACGTCGTATGTACTCCGCTCTCTATAGCTATTTCTATAATGAAAGTATCGTCTGAAAAATCGACAAATGGCGTGAAAGGATTTGGAAAACGTTCAAAGGATGTGATAACAGGTGAGCGTGCTCAGAACCTTGTTATTTCGAGATCGTCGTTGTCGTGGAGTCGGGTTTTCCAGATTGAGTGAGAGGCTAAGTATGTATACCTAACTGAATTTCTATGGAAATCGATTACTATAATGATTGCGTTGAAAAGAAAAATAGGTTCGAAAAAATACATGACTGACGAATGGCAATCCGCTTAAAAAATCTCAAACTACCTAATACTTTCTGCTGATATCGTTCTGCTACTTGCTCTGCTAAATTTTCTTGAGATTTTGCTTGGACTTCATTGTATTGCATTTCTGGCTCCAGAGTTGTCGATAGTGGATCAGTAGGAATTTTTTACAGACCTAGCTTCATGCGTTTGAAAATATCCACCCATTCCTCAATTGTCGCTGAACCGAGAGCTTTCCAGCTGATGTTTCTGCGAATTTTAATGCACCCATTCAATCCATTTTGTTTGCCAAAAAATACGTTCAACCTGGCGGATAAACCGATACCAAACCGCAGATGTAAAGGGCAGTAAAGCAAAGGGTTTATTGATCCGGGCGATACATTAGCACAGTAGATGCCTGGCCCTGTGCCCCACAAACGGACGTGTACTCAAGAGGAGTCTCAAGTGGAGGAGCCATGGCTATCTGTCTCGCCGTCTGACTGCTAGGATCTGTATTTAATAGCTCTTTTATGGCTCTCTCCGTCCCCTTTATGGCTAATCCCTCGTAAATCTCGGTTCCTTCCCGCGTCCTACTACCCGACAAATTATCAGAGCTCGTAAAAACCGCTGTTTTTTCGCTGTCTCCTTTCCACTTTCAGGGGAGTTACATTTTTCCCTTCGTACACCTTTTGTTATCCATCCTCTTCCGTCGGGTGGTAAATCATCGGATGATATTCCAGTGAATAAAATTTAGCTCATCTAGGTTTAAAATTATTTGGGATATTAGCGAGAGAGAATTTTCCAAACCAAAAGGGATTATTATGGGTTTTGAGTTTTTGTTTCGCGTTCTTTGCACTTCAGCCGGTGTAGATTGCGTAAGGAGTTCAGGGAACTCTTTCGAGATAAATGTACTGAAGAAATTGGTTTTTTTTTCTGGCCAGAGTCTTCTTATGACATTGCCTGGTCAACACGAATTTGAAGAGTCAGGTACACGGTCCAAATAGCCGACGTATAAGAAAGGGCTCTAGACCAGGGATCGATTTGGTTTAAAAGGCTCCAGTGTGTTATGAAAATATCTTCAGTGTTGACTTGCATCAGTGCAAATTTGGGCGCAGAGCCATGAAGACATGAAATACCGTCACTCATTTCACTCTTTCAATTAATTAAGAAACATGATTGAAGATTCAACGCAATTTCGGTTCCGAGGTATTTTTTGTGATTTTATAAACTTCAAATGGCCTTCCAGGATTGAGTATACTATAGTGCTTCGATCTAGCGGTCGTCTGGCCAAGCTTTTGCGATTCCTCCCTTCCGAAGTCATGGCCTGCAAGTAGCTCCGCCCCCACTCGGCAGGAAAGCTCTTGGGATCGATCCCCTCCGCATTCAATCACCTCGTTCATCTTCTCCCTCGTTCGCCCATCTTCCCTCACCATCGTTTTCGCTTCCTTGTCTTTCTCGTCGTCCCTCGACAACCGTCTCTTTCGCAGCTTCCTTCGCTCCAGCCATCCCAGGAATCCAGGCCATACCGCGAGAACACCCTAGCTCAACGACTATGCTCTCAAATGCACCATCTTCCAAATTAACTTACCATTAACCCAACACTTAACCTATCTAGCAACGCGGCGAACACAGTCGTCAGAGTTTCCTACACTCCAAACCTCGACACATGAAATAATAATGCCAAGAAATTAATCTGCTGGATATCAAGATTGATATAATCAGCTATACAGTGGGAAAAATCCAAGTAACAGTAATGGATGTCAGACGAATTATGTTTGTTTTGGGTGTCTGCTAAATTTTGTGCTGCTAGCAATCGAATTAAAGGTATTCCCACAAATACATGCGTTACCTTAGGACACTTTGTTAGAATATCAACCACTGTGAAAATCACTTGAACTTTCTCAATTTCACAGTTTTTCCAGAAGACACACAACTGATTTAAATTGTTTTAGCATAATTTGCGGTGGCATGATTTTCTCCATCAATAGGAGATGTCAAGCGATTATTAATTCACACTATTGACAGAAAACAATGATACGACGCTTGAAAAACTCGATTCCATCGATCGCAGCAGCCAATTCCAGAAATTCGCTGACATGAACTTATTTCAGAAACATTTCACCCTCTTGGCTTTATCGAAGTGACATTACCACCGTTTCGAAATGCGGATGTTAATGTGCCTCTAGAGGTATGAAAGTTCCATTATGCGGGAAAACTAAGCTAAGGGGTCGGACGGGAAAGACGCTGGATATCGGCTGGAATGCGGGAATCGGATGGCGCGTTGCGGGGAAGGCCTGTTTCTGGCCTCAGGGTGGCAACAGCGGGATCGATGTTAAACACCCTCATTGCCGCCCCCAATAATCACGTACTTGACTATGTCCGCACCCGCCCAGCAGATGGTGATTAGATTACAACGTCAGATAAACCCCAGTATCGGCAAGTGTTGACCGGACGTCGTTATTTTCGCCAGGAGACGGTAAAACTGAGGCCTTCGAGTATTCAATCTGCCGGGTGATCCTTTTCCAATCTTTGTAAATGTTTTTGTAGATTTCCCTTTATTTTGTCAAAACAATGATTCATCTGCAGATACTTACACAAGCAATATACTTCTGGAATAATCTTTACCAGTGATATATTTGTAGAAGAATTCTGCAAGAGTGGATTGCAATGAAAAACTTGTCAAGAGTCTCACGACAGTCCTCTCAAGCGCCCCTCGTAACGCTATCTAGCAGGTATTATCTTGAATTGAGATCGGTGAAATTTGGAATGTAAGGATCCCATTAGGATATTATATGAGTCTCTTAGACAGTTGGTTTACATGTCAAGTTACATGGGTACAGAATTCCTTGCTGTTCCATTGATTACTTTTGAGCAAAAGTTGAAGGTTAACAATTTTTTTGTTACTATTATTCGTATTTAGGCGTGTTATTCAGTTTCTATGCGTCAAATTGGTGTACTTTTTTGGTGTATTATTTAGTAGCTTTTTCGTAATTGTAATTAGTTGAGATGATTTCCACAAGGACCACTGGCAACCCACCGATGCTCTGAAGAGTGCCGACATTCCTACAAATGGAATTTACTAGAGAGCGCTACAAGGGACGCTCTAGGGGCTCTTGCAAGATTTTTATTACAATTGCGCCAACTATGCGTCTCTCATGGTCGTTTGGGATCGCACAGTGGCACATCTAATGGTATTGAAGACTGCAAAATAAATTATCAACCGAAATTATTTCTGAAGAGGCGAAAAAGGAGAAAAAGCTCATTTTTTAAATTACTCTTATCTTTATTTAAATATTTTCATCCCATTTATATTATTATCCAATCGAGTCTTTGATTTGTACGATGTACGATGATATTCATAATTCTACAAGTTAATTAGAAATAATATTAGACCTTCTGAGTCAACGCAGTAATTGAGTAATTCCAGTAATAATTGAGAGCTTTGATTAATCTAATTAATTTGCCTTCCTATCGAAACCCTTATTGACATAATCAAATCTGTGACGAAATTTTAGCTGTTGTTTCTCCCGTGGAATGAAATACGGAGGTGCGAAATATCACATTCGGGCGAATGTAGAATTCGGAAAGGCCGCCATTTTTCACGCAAAGGTCAAACGGCGAAAAGCCATTCTTGTTATGAGAGAGCTACGATTCGCCCGAATCGCAGCGATCAAAGAGATAACCGTAAGTGATAAATCTGACACAAACCCACGCGAGGCTCGAATAGTTGAAGAGTTTTTGTTAAATTATCCGTTTAGCGGACGTTTGGATTAGTTGGAAGACGCGTAGTTGTAATCACTCCCTAATCATCGGATCTCTCGACGTAATCATAAGTATCCATTTGTCATTCTTCCAACAAAGTATCCAAAGGCAACGCTAGAATCGTATAATTATAAGTAACGATAGTTACAGATTTTTAATTTTTTTCTCAGAATTCGCAGCACTACTATAACTTTCAAAAGATGAATCCTCTTATGTCTTACTCAAATGACGTGTTTTTCTTTTGAAGGAATATCTCTGCTTCTAAACGCAATCCTCCTTATTGCGTCTATTCGAAGCAACTCTTGTTAACTGCAGTTCAAAACTTGTCAACTCTAACTTAGCTCGCTAGCTGAAAGCGGTTCATATATTAATTCACCCTGCGTTAATATGCGACCATGTTTTACTCGCGGCGTTTATTTTCACCAGTTATTTATGCATAGTGCCCGCGTTGCATTTCCTACGTAGCAACTCGTGATTTACAGACGAGATCGAGTTTGTGATTTGATGTCTGCACGAACCACAGTTTGCAAGTCGAGCGTTGTCGCATTGACGTGACGTAGTGCTGTCCCTAGCACTTGGGGCGATAAGTCAGCGTTGGCGACGCACTAAATAACAAGCGAGGAGGACAATCTAGGGAGAGCATGGGAGGAGGGCTTCGCCTCCAGCTAACTTCCCCGATCTCGTACGCCCTCGCTTGCTGATCAATACCGAACTTAACCGACGCCGCGGGTCCCGTTGAACTTCAAATCCGCCACACGGGGCTAACAAACTCGACTATATCGAGAATTTATTGTTACGAGCGAATTGTTCAACTTCGAAGCGAATAATGGTTTATGTTAGAATGAAAGGTTTGGAATTAATTAGGTATCGGCACGTGAAGGTATTGCACAACTAGTTCGAAGCGTTCCTCAACCATGGCGATTAAAATCGATTTAAAAATTGCAACTCTATATCGTTTTTTAGCAGCACTAGTTCCAATTCCCAATTCTATTGGATTCGTTCAAATTAATCAGAGTTCAATTGGAAGGAGCCGATACTGGATCTCTTGTGTCAACTAAAGGGGGAGTATGATAAGAATGCGAGTGTTGAATAACATACAGCAGCGCCCCAAGTAGCCAAACTGAGCGTATAAATGATGAGGTGAAACATGAAACGTCGGCCATATTTATATGGATCTCAAAATGTGCCTGTCTCAAACATGAAGCCTAATGAACCCATTTTGAACATAATTTGAATCAACTATGACACTTTTAGATTAGTTGTTTGAAAATTGGCAGCAACTTGAGCATTATTTTTAGCCAGTGTGGCTCACAGAGGCTTGGAATTCTCCAAAAAGTGGAGTGGATAATGCGGTGGAGCGGATGATAATAAGTTCCGGATAATCCTTTCTGAGAAGAAATTCCCATACAATGTATTCCTTGTAACCTTTGCGTGAATATTATTATGGTATTATTATTATGGTTTCTATAAAATAATATATCACACCTGTTTTGGACCACTCAACATCGCTGAAAAATCACTAATCACCATGAAAGTTAGTAGAGATCACAATTCTATACTTTTTAGAAAATCGTTGCTCAAAAAACAATCCTTTCAAACATTCTTTTTCACTCTTCAACTCCGTAATTTTAATAAACTACCGTAAAAAAAAACGGCAAAGTTGAAGAGTGAAAGGTAGACCAGTCTTCAAAACACAAAAAAACTCGGTTGGATGTCAATTGTTTCAAAAACCAAATTACTTTTCACTTTTCATATTACCTTATTAAAGAAGTGAAGAGTTGAAAAGTAATTTTAAAAAAATAGGCCCTAGTATTGGGCGTTATCATTTTAGAGAACAAATATGGCCGACGATTCATGGCTCACCTCATCATAATAATGCTTCTTTTGACCGCTTGGGGCACTGCTGTAGTACAATTGACATTGAAATGATTTTTGAGAGAATCCAAGGAGAGATCATTATTATTAGGAGCTCAGAATGAGGTATGTTTAGTTACGATTTTGTACTGTTCCGTCATGATTCTCCAGTTTGATTCATAATTTGAAAGATTTGAATTTGTGCCGATAAAAATTTTTTTTCCCTACTCGATCCAAAGTAATCAAATAGACTAAGTCTATTGTAAACGTAGAATAAAGGACAATTTACATGCTTACGAAAATATCTCGCCATAGAAGCCGCCGCCGATTTAATTAAATTCCACAGACAATTTATATAGTTCGAAAGAATCCTCATATCGTCCAGTTGAGCACGCTAGGGACGGAATATTAAAAGGCACTAAACGGAACGGTTATTTGATAGTTTATACGATCACTGTTGTGCAACCGTTTAATTGGACTCGAGCAGTAAAGTTGACAGTTAAGGAGACACTGACTGTCCTTGTGTATCAGGGTTCATTAGGTGGCCGAGTTTATGAGTCTGGTAGCCCTGTACGGTCTGACTGGTGTCTACCGTATACGAGAAAAACGTGAGAAGTGTGAACCGTACGAGGGAAGAATTCAGTTAATTGGCCCAAAGTGTTTCCTGCGACATCGTTAAGGGCTATAGTAAATCGCTCAGACCTAATCATTGACGCCAGAAGGACAGTGAAATTAGCAGTGACAATGATATGAAAATAGAATCCATTAATGTACGATTTCCTTCATTTTCGCTCGTTTTGCAGAGAGATCTGCATTGTAAACATTATTGTGAAAAAATTATTCAGCCAAAAATAAATTGTTATCTGCTCCAGTTAGAGTAGTTAGAGGTGTTAGTGAGGAAATCTAACTCTAAATTAGATTAACGGGTATTTCTGGGGTAAGTAAAATGAGTGAAAATTGAACCGTTTTCCAGCCGGTGGACCAAAAACTGGGAAAGAAATCACAGGGAAATCGATATTGGAGAATCGCGTGTAATATGGAAGTACTGTGTGTTATCTTGGCGAAAATTCTGTCGGCGCATGGTTTTTTATATGCAGGTAATGGATTTTATAATTTTTTAAAAAGTGTTTCCGAGTACCAGGCTTTCCCTGATTCTTGTTTCAGGTCGATTATAATTCGCTTTGTAAAAATATCCAAGTAAAAAAATCACTGTTGTCCATCTCAGCCGAACCTTCTCATTTTTTGCCCAACTATTGTCAATCAGGACTCACCTGGTTCGCTAAAAAAGGCTTTTTCAACGAAAGTGTTTGTTTGTTGTCACTTTCCGTTGGATTTTTTTGCCGTCGTAAATATTCAAAGGCGATAGCGGCCATCAAACGGTCGTGACCTCGTACCTGAAGGCGCAGGTGACCCAAATTAGGGCCCAGCCCTGTCCTGCAATAAAACGCGGGTCAAATCGCTTGTTGAACCCGGGCGCACAACTGACTCCGTATTTATGACAGCGATTGGTTTCGGCTTCGATTTTTTCATCTTCGGACGCTTCCTCAAAAGAGCATCGCAAGGGATTTTTTTGTGGGTGCCGTCGGATTTTTTCCCAACTCGTACAACCTTCAATTGTTGCAGTTGAAGGGCTCCAAGGCCCTTTGCCAGGAACGAAGGGGTTTGTTTTCAGTTTGTGACGAGTTCTTGGCGAAGAAGGTTCTACGATATTGGAAACGTCGTTGATCAATTCGAAATCCTGCGGAGGCGTTGGATTGATGGGATTCGTGCCCCGGCGAGGGCCCGTTCATTACGTTCACGACTTCGTCGATCGATTTACAACCAACCCGTGAGTCACATACTGATTTCCATCATTTCTCTATCGATGCGTTTGGTTTGTCCGTTGATTGCGACGGGAATACATAAACGACGAACAGAGTGTCAAGTTCCATCTTTAGCTGAGGGATTTTATTTGTTAAAAAATGGAGAGCCTTATTTTCTGAATAAATTTATCTTCGACGTATCGGTGACGTTCGGAAAACGATATCGATTATTATAGTAGAGAGAAGATTATGGTATTATTTTCTATCTAAGTTACACTTCTGAACACCATTCGTCTACTCTTTTACCGGTGTATTATTCTAATCGACTCTAGAGCTAGACTTCTCCTATATTTATTTTAATTTCCATGCGGGTATCGACTAAAAAAAAATTTCCTCCTATTTTACACCTCCCGTACAGTTTCCTTGAACATAAATCCTCTTCAATATCAGCGGCTGCGCTTTTCAAAAGCGATAAATATTCTCAAACGTCTTCCGCTAGGAAAAATCTAAAATAATACAATTAGAAAAACACTTCGGGGCATTAAGCTTTATCATATGATTGATCTTGTCAAATTGAATATTCCAACGTGGTGGCTAAGCTCACGGGCTTAGATAATAATCTACTGCGGCCACTCTCGTACATCAGGCGCGGCTTCCATCACAAATTACCGGACGCGTTTCCTATCAAAATCCCCCAAAGCATTTTACATTCGAAACGGTTGGCGAAATAGTCGGTTTCGACGATCGGACAATTTACTTGAAATTATTCGATGTTTATAGAATTTTCGTTTAATTTTCACCCGACTGCTCTTTTTCAAAATGGAGTTCGCCGAGCCCTCTCTGGTTTCTAATTACGAGCTCCTCTGTCTTTTGGAAATACGATCCCGAGCCGACAGACTGAAGTTACCTACGACCCGGTTCACAATCGGACCTCGTTAGCGGCCACTATGTCTTCCCTTACACAGCCCACGCTTCCATTCCAAGCCAGTTCTCCTGTATCTAAGCCCTACACGTATTTCCTCTTACAACCGAACGCCTACAAGGTCCAAACGGACAAAACACGGCTGAACAACTTCTTGCGAACAAGGGCGATATTTCACAATTTCACGAGTTGTGGACTTTTTGTGAAGAAACGCTCTGCTAATGACGCCAAAACGCGTCCAATGAGTACAGAAGGAAAAATGGAAGTGCTTAGGAGTAGATTTCATGTTGTATCTATTCATTGCACAACTGTCATGAGGGCAACCAGCGGTGTGCATAGATCACACAATACTTCCATGTTTGAGTCGCTAACTGGAATAACCAAATATAAAATCAAGAAGCTCCTGCTGAGGGTGCAACGTTATTACTCTACAACTGTTATTGAAAAACTAGCTAGGAGAACCCAAAAATAGAAAAACGCACCAATTAGATTATGCGGAAGTGCAGTATGTGAGCCTAACATAACGATGTAGGCCAAGTTTAGAAAAATGGGATAATTTCTATGAACCTTCAACCTTATATTAATTAATTAATTATATTAATTTTTTCGCGGCCTGTAAAAATCGAAATACGCAATTGAACCGGATAAGGCGGAAGTACGGTGTGTGATCCAATCGATACATAAGTTTTGTGAAATGAAGTCATTTTTAAAGCAAGTAGACACTAATATACAAATGTGCGGAAATTAAATAACGGAAGATGTGAATTATGAGAAAGTACGGTGTGTGACACCAATGATAGAAACCAAACGACATTCAGCTGACATAAAGAAAAATTGCAAGTCCCCGAGCGTTTAAATCAAATCATTTTGCAGTCAGAGAGAATCGAAATAATGTCAATATGCGTATAACAAGGAAGTACTGTATTTGACCCACGTGACAAGAATCAGACTTTATTCAATCGCCGTCCCAAACATTTCAAGACCTTTAGCGTTCAATATATTGATTTTTGCGGCCTGTACAAATCAAAATACAAAATACGCATGCCAAATCGTGAAAAAAACGTGGAGGTACGGTGTGTGATCGAATATCTAAAAAATCAAGCATCATCTGCTCGCCGTACAGAACATTTTAAGACATCAAACGGTGAAAAATATTTACTCTTATATCCCGTGAAAATCAAAATAGAAAAATCTTTGAGCGCTTAAATCTCGGAAGTACCGTGTGTGTCCATTATTGGTTGCTTGTAGTCATTTTTTAGCGCTCTTTTCTACATTTAGGCCCAGGAAAAATTGCCTGCGAATGTGATGATTTCTATAGAAGATATCCTTACTCGATAAAATTTAGACTTGAACGGGGCCTAAATTACTTGAGTTTGTTGGTAAACCTTTCTTCCACTCAACCTTGTCATCACTTGAAAAGACTACCAAAAGTTCTCCACTTAATAATTATTGCAGATTGTGTTAGAATGAGTTATTTTTTCAATGTAATTGGGCTCGTCCGTAAATAAACCTATTTACCTACCCAAAATAGTTGCTTTCTGGGCTCAACTATTTTTCTCTTCAAAATTTCAGTATTATATGGCTCTATCAAATTCGCTATAGGTATCTCATCAGCAAAGGAACAATATTTAGACTCACTATTCGGTGTTTTGCTGTCGAAGCCAGAAGGAATCTGGTCGGCTCACTGAGGCAGCTGTAGAGGGCGAGCCGACGGGTCTAATGGCCGCCGAACAGAGGGCGGTATGGCGGCCGATCGCCCGTCGGTGGCTGCCTTCGATACGACGCCTCGTTCCTATCCCTTCGACTTGGGCCTAATGGTGGGCCCGATTTTTTGCCCTCGTACGGCCATGGCTTCTCGCAAGTTTCGACCGACTATCAGCCGTTTTTTCCCGTTCGATCGTTACCAAAACGGATTGCACCGGAAGGATGTTTCAGTATCGGCTTCGCTTCGTAGCGATGAACGAGAAATATTCGTGTACGATTTACAATATTCCGCGGTTGAATTCGATTTATGCGAGGAAAAGATGAGAAGACGTTCTCGAATTTTTCGTAAGTGTATTAGAATTGTTCCATAATGGTATTCGTGATTAAATCTAGCTTTACCTAATAGTATTTTCAGTTCCAAGTAATTCTTGCAGTTAAACAACTATCAATTGTTTGAGAAAAGAGCTTTTTTTTGGACTTAATATTCAGCATGATAAGATGTTTAAACGAGTTCTAGGAGCTCTCTATGTTCTGTGCTTTTATTCTAGTTTCCACCAATTTTATTGTATCGGATCGCAGACAATGATGGGATACGATCGATTTTTTATTTTTTTATTTTCTAGCTGGAAAATAGCTGGCCAGATAAATAGAATAAATTTATATGAAATCATGCGATGATGCTCCCATCATGGGAGCTTGAATGATAAAAATGGGAAATGTACATAATGGGACTAGGATTTATAGGACTAGAATTATATTATTTGAAGACCAAAACCTTCAACAGGATCATCAATTATCAACAATCCAAGTCATCACATCACTATCAACAACTCTAATCATGATCAAGGCTTATCATTTTCACATAAAAATCATTATCAATTGACGATGGTTGAGAGTTATGAATGATGATTTTATTCGTTGAAAATTATCGTTCCGATTTTTATATTGCGATAACTCTTACGCGTCTTAATAATTCTTTAATTATTAATAAAATAATGATTCTCAATAAAAATAATAATTCTTAATAATCCAATGTCTTGGCAAAAAATTGAATAAATATTGCGACACAATTTATCTCAGTCTCATTTCAATACGGCTGACATCTCAATTTCCATGCGACTCTGATGCCTTTTGCTCTACACACGAATTATATCCAGCTTAGGATTGAAATGAATAATTCAATCCCTTTCGCAATCGTATTTCGTCAAACAGCATGGAAGCTGAATCATCTCGGGGCTTTCTTTGAATTCGTCAAGTTTGCGTCACCTCGAACGCTTACTTAGCTGTTTGAAAGTGATGTATGCGATGTGCTCTTAGGTCACATTATCTACGCTGAGCCTGTGAACTCGGAACGTGCTCTTGAAAACAGATAGAGGTTGTGGACATCGAAAAAAGTAACATCACGCAGCTACGGTACAAATAAATTGCCGCTAATGCGCAGCGGAGAATATCTACGCTGACGGGAGGTTTAGTGTTACATCAAGATTCTAAAATAAAACCGAGCGAGGCCAAACGGGTATTTTTTTTTCTCTAAAAATATTCCCCGCTGCTGGCTCCTTTGTGAATTTAGTATCCAACGTCGGGAAAGGTGTGGGATTAACAATATAAAGCATTCAGTTCTCGCGGCCGTGCAATAATTTTCCGCCTTCTTTTATTTTCTTTCTTCTGGTTTACTCGCGACAGTTGATTTATTCACGATGAACGAGAAGGGGAAACGTTATTTTTTAGTTCGTGTTTCTATCGAGTGTTTTACAGCGCGGTATGTTTATTTTCCCTCCCGAAATGCAGCGCCGCCGTCGACTAAGGGCTTCGAGCGGTCAACAATTGTAAGCCTCGAGTTTTAAAATTATCGAATATTTGAGAAATTGAAATGGGTAGTTTTTTATGTAGATTTTTATTCTGAACCGCGTTCTAATAGACGGTAGCAGCAGTCGCAGGTAATAGTTGGAGACAATAGGTTGACTAGGAGTTACAGAAAAGGTATTGATTAAGGATATAGTCACACAGCTTCTAATTAAGTAGCCAAAGGATCCGCCCGTCACGTATAGCAACCTTGTCGGACAATAACTCTCTCATCTAAGTGCCGATTTCTGTTGTAAGTCAGCCGAATAAGGCCGTTTCCCGAATTTCAGTCGAATTTGGTCAATGCTTAATACTGCGGGCCATCCTGACATCTATTGCCGTAACCCGACGTTTATACTTTGTTTGAAAACGTGTTTTCACCCGGTGAAAAGGCGTGATCTACGAAACGGTCCGAGGCAAAACAACCGGGACAAACAAGTGGCTTGTAAAAATGTCTTAATCGTCTTTACGACTCCATAAGATGAAACTACTGGTGTAAGAGGGAAAAAAATGACATAAAATTTAACTACTTCACCCTACCTTGTAATACAAGGCTTTCGAGAAAACTGATATCAGTCGGTCCTCATCTCGAGTCTAACGATGGGGATCTCGACGGAGGAGCCCGGGTTTTATGATCAATTGAGTTGACGACCGAAACGGCTTTTCGGCGGTTCGAACTTCACAAGAGAAGCCATCGCAATAGTCAACGTAGACGTTGATGGAACATTAGAAAATCCCACCTCGCGTTCGTCTTCTCTGTCTTTCATGCAGTTTTCTTTAGATCCCTTTGCCTTCCGCAAACGAGCCAGTGGGCGCCGCTGTAAAATATTTTATTACCCTAGGGTCGTAAAGACTCGGTTTGATGGGCAGTCCGCATTCGCTCGTCAGCCATTCTCACATCCTTCCGTCGGAAAAAGCGTTCACTGTTTTCCTTGGTCGCGTGCTACTACTCATGACTTTACTCATATACATAGAGACGAATTAATCGCAGGCAATAATTAGGAATTTTTTTTTTTTTTTTTTTAGCTGTTTTATGTTTGAAATGTTGTTTTTCGAATGAGCCTAAGAGAGCGAAAGCGCCTTAATAATCTGCTATAATAATGTGAGCGTACGTCGCACTTTGTCTCTCAATAGCAACACCAACTTCGTCCGATTGCCTTAATTACAGTGGCGCTCCAAGTGGCCGATGCAGCGTAAAAGTGATGAGGTGTGATCTAAAACGTCGGCCATATTGTTCTCATATATTTTGACGCTGACTGCTGATTATGTTCTAGTTCAGAAAACAATTAATCCTTTCTTTAATTGTTTTTTCCTAGGAGACTATTTCTTTTTTAATATGCTTTTCAAAAACGTTTAGGCGATCAGTTGATAGATAAAATTTGATGGATAATTTTCTTATTCACCTCGATTCACTAAATTTTACTTAGACTTGAGTCTAGTGGTGCTGATCAGGTTCTAGAAGCACGAACCGTATGGAACATAAACGTGATCTGTCCCCTGGTACTGTTAGATTTTACTGCACGAAACCCGTGTTCGGCAAATCGAACGCTTCCATTCCATCCATTGTTTGTAAATCGAACCTAACCCAAGCTGAACTTCGATTCGTAACTTGGCTCTCTTATAAATGAATATAAAGCCCTAGATGTGGAACAGGCTTGCAAAATGATAAGCATTAATGACCCGGCGTTTTCTTATTTTTCATTCACTCTTATTCCAGTAATCACCCAGTAATCATTCATTTTTGAACCGCAAAATCGAGCTGTCAGCGTAATTCCTGTATTCAACAACTGCTTAATTAGGGAGGCGTTTCGAAAAATTATACGGTCAACTTCTATTGTTAAAAAGCGATCGCAAGCTAATTACTGAACTGGCATGTGATTAAAGCCAACGTTTATAATTTCTGAACAATCTAATTAACCCTATGCTTTAATATATATCTTCTTAAAATACGACAATTTAATTTTTGCAGTTTTTTGCAACAGAGAAGTCTATTTCAAAAGCTATTTTTTTGCAACGTCCATTGCTTGGAAATGTTCTTTACCTAAAAATCAACTTCAATGCCAGCATAAATTAATTCAAAGGTGTCAGCCGTCGAAAAAATACTCAAAGTACAATTAAACAGCCCTTGTGGAATAAACAGTAGAGGATAATATGGCTAAAGTCATTTTTCATCATTTCTATGCTCCGTTCGTCTGCTTAGCTGTTGCTATATTTCCAACATGGGACTTGAACACACTATTGGTTCCTGCCAATTATATTCACATTTTAATCTAGAATATTGTTCAACGTCTTAATCGCAGGATTCTTGGTCTCGATAGTTATCAAAAGGTCGCAATGTCGATGGCAAAAAAATCTCTTCCACGAGGAGTATATTTTTCACGAAATTCGGTATTACAGATTTCCTAAGCTTACTCTTCAAATACTTCAGTACCTACATTTAGGCTGTAGTCGAGAGCAAGTGCACCGTGACCCTTCTTGTGCTCACGATCCCTTGACTCATTGAAAATGCACCACCATCGACCCACGACGCTACTTAACTCGAGATCCGAATCAATTATTCGAATTATGTATGGAATTCATTATTGAGAAAATATTATGGTAATTCCGACGCCCCTTGACGTGAAAACAAAGGGAAAAAACGTTTACACTTAGTCACGACCTGCACCTTGTTACCGGCAGGATTTTAATGACAGCTTCCTCAATTAACCCGCTATCCGGTTCTTCGTCCACCAGTTCAAGGGCAGCTCGCGGCTAATTGTAATTGAAGGGGAAAGCAATTATTTTAGATAGCAGCATATCTGTACTAGTACGTTTTTCGTGTTTGATTTCGATTTGTATACTGAACGTATTAGTTTTCGAGCATTGAAAACTACAATTAAACTGACCATAGTATTATACAACAGTGTCCATAAGAAAGTATCCAAAGCATGTCACTCTTATAAATAAACAAATCCTTGGTAACTTAATTTTTTTAGGTACCGAGGGCTTAGAAATGTTTATTCAGATAGGTTTCCTTTGGATCGATATGATTTATCCCGTTGCTATGACGTAATCACGGTATCCAAAGGACCAATGTTTCGACGACACTATCGCTAACAAAGTATCCAAAGGACTAGAAAGTCACGTTTATGACGTCTCATTATTGCATACATTTATTATTGGTTTATGATTATTCTTGAGATCTTATGATTCAGAAGGTATTCAATATAATGTTGATAAATTGGGTTTTTGTTGCAGGTGAGCCTGAAATATTACATTGGATGAATCACTTATCGGTAAATAGCAGAGAAACGAATAATATACGGAATATGAAGGATTAGTTAAGTAAGTGACTGTAAACTAAATCTCAATATCTCTACCCACTGGGTTGTTGAAAAAGAAAAAAGTCGATATTTCTATACGAAATCGACCTCCTTGAAATCAGTATAATGACGCATAACTGTCTCGATAATTGGATGGATTTCGAACAAAAGAACGAATAACAGGTTAATCCAAGGATTCGATTCGACTTCGAAACGATGAGAAACTGTTATGTAGCCGAGCATGTGTAGGGAATGGAAAAAATTATAGGAAACTTGGAGTGTTTTTGAAGGCGGCCTTATTAGAAGATACCACTAATTTTTAGGCGCTCGTTCGCGATTACTATAATTTCGGTCGTAATCGAGGGGGGCAGTTTTTCCACTTTTTCAATCGTTCGAGCTAAGTGGTCTTTCGGATTGGAAGGTGGCGTGCACGCTGGACTCGACCACACGCGACGTGACTGCCCGATTACCGAGGTTTCCTAGCCGAAGGTTAAAGAGCCATTTTAATCCGTCGCAAATCGCGAGGCGAATTCGGCTGGAAATTGTCCCATCATAATTACAGTCACGCTAAAAGGCGAAAAGATATACTTAGCGTGTGTGAGATGAAATTCCAGTGTCGGAAGATTAATTGTCTTTACACCAAGTAAGGCGAAATTAATGCGGGGTATAAAAAACGCTTGGGAGCATTTTTAATGGCGTGAAATACCTCGTGATGGAAATGAACATTTGAGAAACGTATACATTTCGAAACGATTGCTCCGACATAAATAATCGACGAAAATTACAATTATTTCCAGTGCAGTGGTTTCTTAGTGATAGCATTTTTTCTTTCTTTCTTCGAGCCAGAATCATTGTCACAAGAGATTTTATCCTTAAGACAGGCGTGTCAATATAAATCCATACTTCATCCCAACTTTAAATTGCATCATTCAAAGGTGGGCATTTTTCGATAAGCTCGAAATATATTCAATCCTTGAGAT
The DNA here is from genome assembly GCA_037159825.1 of Tupiocoris notatus. NCBI lineage: Eukaryota > Metazoa > Arthropoda > Insecta > Hemiptera > Miridae > Tupiocoris > Tupiocoris notatus. Next base: position 296,962 of record JASJUZ010000236.1, on the reverse strand, counting down.
ACGACCTGAATTCGCAGATTATTTTTGTTAACACACTCGAAATCCAAATTGTTTCCACTGGTAAAGTAGCTATATCCGTTTTGAAAATCCCTGAGCTGAGAGCCGCGGCAATTTTTCACACGCGACGGCCCGGTCTCGGAGAATTTACCAAGCCCTTAGAAAAGAGGCGATAAATATGGATTAGGCGAGGTTCCACATAATGTGGAATAAATTTCAATAACATTCCACCATCCGTTTGAAAATAAACAACTAAAAACTCCTCGACATGGAAACGTCTGAAGTTAATTAGATCGGAATAATCGGATTGTAATTTATCACCCGCGGCACAGCTCATAAATACGGTCTGGCGAAGATAAAAAAAATCGATGCACTAACGCTTCTACAGAAGCGACGAATTCTATCGAGTGAGGCAAATTGATAAATTCTTTTCTTTCTTATTAAACATTAAGTTTTGGAAGAAAATAAACTTTGTGGGTGGCCATTAGTTCAAAATATTTACCGCGTACATCCGGCAGACTATATACTTGTCAATTCGCGTCCTTCAACCTTCACCTTCACCTTCACCTTCAACCTTCACCTTCACCTTAACCTTCAACCTTCACCTTCAACCTTCACCTTCAACCTTCACCTTCAACCTTCACCTTCAACCTTCACCTTCAACCTTCACCTTCAACCTTCACCTTCAACCTTCACCTTCAACCTTCACCTTCAACCTTCACCTTCAACCTTCACCTTCAACCTTCACCTTCAACCTTCACCTTCAACCTTCACCTTCAACCTTCACCTTCAACCTTCACCTTCAACCTTCACCTTCAACCTTCACCTTCAACCTTCACCTTCAACCTTCACCTTCAACCTTCACCTTCAACCTTCACCTTCAACCTTCACCTTCAACCTTCACCTTCAACCTTCACCTTCAACCTTCACCTTCAACCTTCACCTTCAACCTTCACCTTCAACCTTCACCTTCAACCTTCACCTTCAACCTTCACCTTCAACCTTCACCTTCAACCTTCACCTTCAACCTTCACCTTCAACCTTCACCTTCAACCTTCACCTTCAACCTTCAACCTTCAACCTTCACCTTCACCTTCAACCTTCACCTTCACCTTCAACCTTCACCTTCAACCTTCACCTTCAACCTTCACCTTCAACCTTCACCTTCAACCTTCACCTTCAACCTTCACCTTCAACCTTCACCTTCAACCTTCACCTTCAACCTTCACCTTCAACCTTCACCTTCAACCTTCACCTTCAACCTTCACCTTAAGTTGCCTTTTTAGTTACTTCAAAGCTTTTTCTATCGAAGGAGCTCCTTTCTTACCGTTAATGCTTCTATGTGTAATAATTTGCAAAAATATGCGAGTCAGTTTCTTCGCATTATAATGAACCAATAAATCTCCAGTTAATTCAAGGCTCTGCTAACGTTAACACCTCAACCCGTGTTTCAACTTCATCTCGGATTTATCTAGCCGTAAATAAGAACGTCCCTCTATTGCAAATGTTATGATAGGTCAGTTTCACGATAAACGTTCGAGTTTATGACGTTCGTATTGCCACATTAGTCAAGTCTCTACGTCACTACGAGGCTTTAAGCCTTGAGATATTGAGCTCGGTGAATTACTCAAATACGAGTCTGTTCGAGGGCGATCGTGTTGCAATTTTCTCGCCATCTCGGCGTCTTCTGAAACTCGATCTGTCTGTTCTCGGTACAACAACCTTCCTTGCCATATATTTCAGACCTGCGAAAATTGCTAGTCGACGCCTACTCGTTCATCGCGCTAACTTTTCATCTTTCTCGCCATCTTGAGCCTTCTATGTAATTTCTTTGAATCTAGTTATCTTTCGGCTGCTTATCTCGTAGCGGTTTAATCATGCACATGATTCCAGTAGGCTTCAATATTAGGATTTGCTTATCGAATATCCGGTTGATCGAATATCGAATCAATCCGAGCATGGAAGATCAAGTTCCGACGACCGCGAATTTGAGTTCTTTTGAGTTGTTCTGGCATAGATTTTTCGATTCAATCATTGGACAGCAAGACTCTAATTAAACGCTGAACTGAATTATCAACTATTTTCCATCTCGATACAATTTATTTTTATTTAAATGAGGAGTCTTCTCGTTTTATCGGGTTTACAGCTGCTGTGTTTTGATTAGTTTCTCTCATTTTATAAAATATGTATAACAAGTGGCCTGCAAACGTCGCCTTTGGATATTTTGTAGGAACATTAATCCAAAGCGGGATTAGGATCGCATTTGGATTGAATTGTGGACACTTTGTTACGCATTATCATTCATCAATTCATGATAATTTTTTTCGACATAGAGAATACATTTTTTTAAAAGTTTAATTTGTAAAAAGAATCAGGACAATTTTTATGCGCAAAATTGAGGACTTTGTGAGAGTTTATTTTGTAAAAATTAGTCCATCGGTTTCGATTTTCTTTAAAATCTGCGATTGAACGTTTTTTTTCAATCGTTGTTTTTATAGATTATTGACTTTCACACTCTTGAAAGAAACTTTCTTCAATTTTTTTTGTCGTTCAATTTTTTTGACATCCGTTCCTTGCGCTACTGATAGTAATCATTGGTGATCATTTGAAGCGATCTTGCTGCTGCAGAGGCCTTTCTGAAGAGCTCGTTTCCCTGAGATCTTTGCATCCATCGAATGCTACTTCAGCTCGATGATAACTCCTCCCATGGGGACTTGAGAAACCAGGAACGCGACAAAACCCTGCAGAACTCGATACGTGTGCGAGAAAGTTTAAAAGGCATCCAGCTTTCGCCGTACGACTCCCCGGGGACAACTTGCACGGAAGAAACTGTTTATCTTCGAATGTAAACAATGATATCTCGCGTTTTGAGAGCGTTCTTCGAACTCGGTTCCCGACCTGCGGCCAGAAACGCTGAATGTGCAGATAAGAGCACTGACCCAACTGAAGCCATTTGCGTGGCTGTCTGCCAGGGTAAGCAACTATAGGATCGAGGAGAGAAACTTCTCCAAGAATCATGTAGCACGATTGCAGTCGTTCCATGTGTTTATATTTACTATGACAATTTTTTTATTTTTCCCTTCACCACCGGAAAAAATTTATTGCGAGCAAATTTTCGGAAGTTTTAAAAAACTCAAGTTATTGATAAATTCACCGGTGAAAATCATTCGAAACGTTTTTTTCTACCTGAGCTTGTTCCAGAGCAAATCTCGTTTGACCCGAGTTCCCATCTCCTCCCTTGAACTCCCTGAAGCCACTCGTTCCCGCCTACTTCGCCTTTTTGTAAGGACGATGCCCCTCTGAAACCGGTTGTCAAAGAAACCATTTTGATCGATCCCATCTCCGTAACTTCCTATTCTTCCACGCGTTCGTTTCATTCTATTCCAACATACGAATAACACTTGATAATTCGCGAGTAATCTCCGATTGTCAAGTGTAATTTCTCGCATATTGCCATTTTTTTTTAACTATAAAAATGTATTAAAATAGGATTTAAATGTATTGGGACATTATAATTAATACATATCAATCAAATTTGTTACTCTATTGAAATTGCGGATTTTTTTTGGAGTTATTGATTTTGAAAGTTGCTGGCGATTGAAATTCGAAGAGTGAATTATACGTTCCGGGTTCAAAAATTTTCATTACCTACAAGAAAAAAAAACCTAACGTAGTGACTATTAAACCTAACGCAGTGACTATCCTTTGGATACTTGTTAGACAATAAGTTCAAGGATTTTATTTTTTTAGAAGCATTTATTCTTTTAAAATGTCATCATTACACAATCTACTTTCCATTTACCAAGTGCAACAGTTCCCTTTGTCAAAAATCTTGAGCTGGGAACTGGAGCGTCTTTATCCTAGTTTAAAATTTACTCAACTGGTATTTAACAATATTATTTACAGTTTTTAGATATTGTACGAATTCACGTTTATAAAAATGTTCACAATTTACAGTTTGTTATAATAGGTGCATACATTATACGCAGTAACATAGAAATTGAGAAGAAAAACCAACAAAAAAATACAAATAAAAATATCACGCTTACAATATTATTTGCCATTAAATGAAACTAAAATAGTACTCCTTGATTAATGATTAAATAAATTCATAGGTCATTTTTCTTTTATCACAAGGTCATGTGAAAGTAAGTTATATAATATCACCCCTTTTTGAAAATATATTCTTTGAGCTGCTGTGGTTTTCAGTTTAAATACTTTCAGCATAACTTGACCCGCACTTCGCGTGCCTACCTCAACCTTCTCTAATTTATTCTCTATGTATTTTTTATGGGTAACACTTAAAATTCTCGAAATAAGAACAATATTCTTCTAATAAACACATAAAAATAAATCACATTTTCTAGCAGCGTATCCAATTTTTCGTATATTTTACTTGTTGAGTGAAAAATCGACTATTTGGATTTGTTGATCACGAGTGGACTTCGGCTGGCGTCTTTTGCGTCGGAGTATAATCTGTTCGTCGGTTCTTCCTAGTTGAGAGTCCGTTCCATTGTATAAATATCCTCAGGATGTCACGTAGACGGGTGATAATCTTTGAATAAGAATACCTTTGTGATAATCAGAAACGAATACTGTAGAATTCAGTCTCGCCCTATAATTACTTGTCCAAACTTGTATTCATTTTTGATTAATATAATATTTTGAGTTCAATTTTACCATTCGATGTTCAAAAGACGACGTTATAAATAGAATATTCATCGTATAGAATATTGAATGCCAAAAACGCGCGTTGCTTGAATTTCGTTCTATTCGTTGGAGTTAGCTGTAAATTATTTTTCGAAGTTGATATATTGTATGCGCGTTTTTGGCTATGGCCATAGGGCGAATCGATTTGTATGCAAATAATTTCCCTTGAACAGTTTCTCAAAGATCGAGGAAGCCTTGAAGCCTCCGCTGATTGACACCTAATCAAACCGACCTTTATTGGCTTTACAAGTTTTCCTTAATTTTGATTTGTTCGAATCGATAAATTCCGTCTTAGCTTCGAGGTTGTTGCGAAATTTCTCCAATTTAAAGAGAAGTTACCCGAGGGCCCGGATATTCGAAGGCGATCCCTGGAGAACGAGGTTCCTTATTTTTCCCATTCGTTTAAGACGCAATCCTTCATCACAAGGGACCCCCGCCGAGGCCGCGGGCTAGAGCTAAGGGGATTTATAAGCCGTAAATAAAACCGGGAACAATTATCTCCATCAGATGAGATTCAAGCTTGACCAGGAGGGGCTTTCTTGCTTTTCAGGCGAGCGAGATGTGTGTGGAAATGTGAAGGATGCGAGTGAAACTGAAGATTCAACCGAGACCAAAGACCTCGCGGCCTTGATGGCCATCAATGGCCTCGAAGTCTACCTCTTCCCCAAGGCGCATTGATTCAGTTCCGTTTTGATTAGGATTTTTCCTCTAATAACCTTAAACTGGAATAAATAAACTGATAGATTCTTGCGTTGCAAGACGAATGGACGAAAAAGAAGAGATTTAGACGTTCTGTAGTTACGCTTAAATTGGAAATTAATAATATTCCAATATTATAGGAAAATTTTGTCGTCCTCATTATTCGCAAAATTTTTTTTGTTACACTAGATTTGTAAGATTGCGTTGTTCAGAATAATATAACAAGATTTGGTTTTTACTATTCATATTGGAAGATTTTGTTGTACCAAAAATATTGGAAGATTTTGTTGTACGAAAAATATTGGAAGATTTGGTTGTACCGAAAATATTGGAAGATTTTGCTGTTCCAAATAATATTAAAATAATTCGTTGTTACAATTGATATTAGACAATTTTGTTTTTTGAACCAATAATATTGGAAGATTGTGTAGTTACAATTAATATTGGAAGATTTGTTGTTACAGTTAATGTTGGAAGATTTTGTAGTACCCAATATTACAAGATGTTGTTGTTACAATTAATGTTTAAAGATTTTGTTGATCCAATAATATTGGAAGATTTACCTAGTTGTTCCAAATAATTTTAAAAGAATTCGTTGTTCTAAATATTGCATGATTTTTTTATCCAACAATATTGGAAAGATTTAGTTGTACCGAATTTAGAAGAATTCGTTGTTGTTAGAAGATTTTGTTGAACCAATAATTCTGGAATATTTTGTTGTAACAAATAACATGAGACGATTTTGTCATTACAATTAATATTGGAAGATTAAGTTTTTCCAAAAAATGTTACAAGATTTTGTTGTTACAATCAATGTTTGAAAATTTTGTTAATCCAATAATATTGGAAAGATTTGGTAGTGCCAATAATAATGGATGCTTTTGTAATTCCAAATAATATTGGTAATATTTTGTTGTTCCTTTATATGATGTACATTATTATATCATGTACTGGAAACATTTTGTTCCAGTAATTTTGGAAGATTTGTTTGTTCTAATAAATGAAAAGTTTGTCGTTCCGATACAATGAAAGATGCATTGTTCCAATTCAATTCGAACATTTTGCTCTATCAATTCAACTCGAAAATTTTGCTGTTCCAGTTCACAGCGAAAATTATGGTTCTAACGCTGACATTTCTACTGTTGACTAATTCGAGTACCTGATTGTCGATTATTGCGAGCACGTTTGTCTATACTAGCAGAAAATATCGATCGAGACGCTAAAATCGCGTTGAAAATTGATTTTCACTCGTATCGTTGTTTGGTGTCGCGATTTATAATTATTAGCAACACAATTTATTGAAAACTTAATTGCCGATCTCAAATATGACTCAAGCGAATTTTTACAGAACTGATTTTAAATTTTTAAAACGCGTCCCTTGGTGCTCGCGTAACCGTGGCGCGTAACTTAGTACTCCAGCTGAGGAATTGTAGTAGCCGCTACATCACTCCCCCTCCAGTAACGATCACCGTCTAATCATCGTCGTCTACTTGGGGATCGGTACGAAATCGTACCCGACGTCCGTATCGCGTGACTGTGACTGGTCGTGGTAGAGGCGATGGGGATCTTGCTGGTACTGTGTGAGGAGCGGAGTTTGGCGGGAGAACTGGCTGCGACTCGATGAAAGCTGGTTTCAACCGGTCTCTGGAAACCGTCATCTTCTTGCTACCGACTTGGATGCAGAAAGTCTTCGCTGTCCTTTTGAGGACTTGGTACGGTCCTGTGTAAGGCCTTTGAAGACTCTTGCGCACGCCGTCAACTCGAAGAAAAACGTGGGACGAAGTTTCGAGAGATGGGTGGGAAAATGGTTTTTCGCTTGAGTGCCACTGCATTTCGTTTGGTCTGAGCGACGAGAAAAGGCGCCGCAGTTGACCAATGTATTCGACTGGTGACGAAAAGGTGGGTGGAGGTTCGCCGAAAAATTCTCCAGGCAGACGAAGTGATGTTCCGTAGACCATCTCGGCCGAGGTTGCCTGTAGGTCGGGCTTGTAAGCAGATCGCAACCCAAGCAGAACGATGGGGAGTTCGTCCATCCACTTCTCCCGAGCGTCACCAAGTCGACTCATAAGTGCAGCTTTGATGGTCCGATGGGCTCTTTCAATAAGTCCGTTGCACTGGGGGTGGTAGGCAGTGGTGCGTCGCACTTCAACGCCTAGCAGTTGTGCAAGTTGCCGAAAAAGTGCGGATTCAAAACTTCGACCTTGGTCGCAGACTAGGTAGAGTGGCGTTCCAAAGCGAGAAACCCATCCGTTGAAAAATGTCTGTGCAATGGTGTTGGCTGTTTGGTCGACCATGGGGAATGCCTCAACCCAACGTGTAAATCGGTCGATACATGTGAGAAGGTACACATGGCCTTGCGACGGTGGCAGAGGTCCGACGACATCGATGTGAACGTTGGCAAACCGTTCGTCTGGTCGTAGGAAGTGAACGAGGGGAGTCTTCTCATGGCGTTGGATCTTGGACGACTGACAGGCTACGCATTCTCGGACCCACTGCTTGATGTTGCGCTGCATGCTAGGCCATACGAATCGCGAGGAGATTAGGCGGGAGGACGCGCGGCCTCCGAGGTGAGCCATGCCGTGAAAATGGCTGAAGACGTGGAATCGCAGGGAGGCTGGGACAAATGGTCGGATTCGGCCCGTGGAGATGTCACAATAAACGGAGGATTGGTCGACAGTCAATTGTTTGAGTTGCAATCCAGATGAGTTGGAGTCAAGTAACTCTGCCAACTGTTTATCTGTCTTCTGAGCTTCGGAGATCTGAGTAGATGAGAAGGCATTTCCGACGATGGCCGCACATTTGTCCGAATTCGATGTCATTTCGAGACGAGATAAATAATCTGCGACGATATTGTCCTGACCAGCGACGTGTCGGATATCGGTCGAGAACTGACCAATAAATTCCAGGTGGCGGAATTGGCGGGGGGAGGCCTTTTCAGGGGATTGAGAAAAAGCGTACACCAAGGGTTTATGGTCGGTCACGATTGTTAGAAATTTTCCCTCGACCATGTACCGAAAGTGCTTAATGGCGCTGTATATGGCGAGAAGTTCGCGATCGTAGGTACTGTATTTTTGTTCAGTACCGGACAGTTTTCTAGAGAAAAACCCAAGCGGTTGAGTTTGATCGCGTAAAACTTGCTCCAAGACTGCACCAATCGCCACTTGTGACGCGTCAACTCGAAGGATGAGAGGAAGTTCTGATTGTGGGTGGGCGAGCATGGTGGCGTCAGCTAGGTCTGCTTTGCACTTCTCGTAGGCTGCTTCAAGTTCCGGTGTCCATTGAATGATGTCCTTGTTCTTGTGACGGGAGAGGAAATCATGGATTAACGCCTGAGGCCACGACGATCGTCTGACAAACCGGCGGTAATAGTTAATAGTTCCCAAAAACCGACGTAACTGCTCACAAGATTTGGGTCGGTCCGACTTGATGAGTGCGTCGATACGCTCTGGAAGTGGCCTTATACCATCAGCGGAGACCTGAAAACCAAGAAACGAGAGCGTTGTTGCGCCAAAGACGCATTTGGCAGGGTTCAGGCTGATTCCATGATTGCGAAGACGTTGGAAAACTGCGCGGACGTGCTGCTTGTGTTCATCGGTGGATGAGGAGGCGATCAAGATGTCGTCGAGATACACAAAAACGTAATCCAAGTCCCTTAATACTTCGTTGATGAAACGCTGGAAAGTTTGTCCGGCGTTTCTAAGGCCAAACGTCATAACAGGAAACTCGAACAAGCCAAATGGGGTGATGATCGCGGTTTTTTCGATGCTCTCAGGATCAACGGGGATTTGGTGATAAGCCCTGAACAAATCAATTTTGGAAAAAATGGTCTTTCGAGCGAGGATGGCGGAGAAGTCGAAAATGTGTGGGATCGGATAGCGATCTGGTTTGGTGACTTTGTTTAAGCGGCGGTAGTCGCCACACGGTCTCCATCCGCCGTCCTTTTTTCTCACCATGTGGAGCGGGCTCGCCCAGCACGACTTAGACGGTCGACAAATTCCCATGTCCATCATTGCTTGAAATTCTTGTTTTGCGATCTTCAGTTGGTCGGGTGCTAGTCGACGAAACCGGCTTCTTATTGGCGGACCTGTCGTCTCGATGACGTGCACGGTCTTGTGGGGAGGAGACACTGTGCCGAAGGCGGGCGGGCGCGTAATTTCCGCGTATTCCTTGAGTAAAGATGAGTACTCGTCAATCTTGTTGATGGAGAGGACTGATGGAACACTATCGGTTGAAGGACCTGGTCGAAGCGGTTTCGATGCTAAGAGAGTGCTGGCGTCGATAATTTTTCTTTCTCGAAGGTCGACCATCAAATTGAAAAAACGGAGGAGGTCTGCTCCAATTATGGGATGCGTCACATTCGCTATAAGGAAAACCCAGCGAAAAGTTCGGCGGAGTCCGAGGTCGAGAACGAGTAAACGTTCGCCATAAGTCGTTATTGGAGAGTTGTCTGCTGAGTAGAGTGTTCGTCTGTGCGGGCCTGTACGTTTATCTTGCAGCGTAGGGGGAATTGCGCAAATTTCGGAACCAGTGTCGATCAAAAAACGGCATTTTGAAGAACGATCAGTGACGAAAAGGCGGCTGGAAGCGTCCCGAATGGTTGCCGCTGATGCCACCCGGTCAGTTAGTTTTTTGAATTTTGGGCGCATGGTGATTCGCATTTGCGAGCTTTGTCTCCGAACCGCTTGTGGTAGAAGCAAAGACCATCTGCAGAACTTGAAGAACGCTTCCTTCTCGATGCAGATTGCGATCTAGTTCGTGGACGATAGTGACGGTGAGACAGCTCTAGTTGAGTCATACGGCTTGAGAGGTTTTCGACTGCTTCGGCTAAGCGAGTCAAATCCGAATTAGATCGTGGAGTGATCGCGCTCACTTCATGACGGGTGCCACTGATCTCGATTATTCGATCGGCCATGACATTAAGAGTCTCCATGTCCTCTTTGCTGCACGCTAGAACCGTTTGAACAGACTTGGGGAGTCTCTGAAGCCATAATGATTTAAGCACGTCATTCGTCATACGATTTAGTGCGAGCTCTTTCATCACGTCGGGGTCACCATTATCGTTGTTTGGTGTCGCGTCCATTATTACTCACGACAGTTAACGATTTATAATTATTAGCAACACAATTTATTGAAAACTTAATTGCCGATCTCAAATATGACTCAAGCGAATTTTTACAGAACTGATTTTAAATTTTTAAAACGCGTCCCTTGGTGCTCGCGTAACCGTGGCGCGTAACTTAGTACTCCAGCTGAGGAATTGTAGTAGCCGCTACACTCGAATATTGAACTCTGAAACTCTTCATCGTCCGACTGCCAAATTTACTTCTTGGAGAAACGCTCTCGGCGCGTTAGAGACAGATTGAATCGCGATTGGGACGTAAAGATACTTCGGGTACTTAGCCAGGTTGTTTCGCGTCGTAAAAAGCGACTTACCGAAATAAGTATGATGTACTTAGATAGGGTTTGAGCCGTGTCGTTTCCAACGGGATGAAAGAGGAGGGAAATTGAGATAAGGGGTCCACATTAAGGAGGCGTTTCTACGGGAACCTTATCAAAAGGGAAGGTGGCTCTGTACGAAAAGCCTTCTCCAACCTTATCAGTCGGCCGGGATTTACGTCGTTTGTTATGGCTTGGAAGGCTGTTGTCGGAGGCCCTATAGCACCGAAACAGTCTCCTGATATTCCTTGCGGTTGCTGCGTATACCATGGGACCCCTGTGCAGACACCCTCGCCTACCTTTCCACCGTGAAATGCGAGCCACCTTTAATGTAAATTTGATATCGTCCGGGAAGCGCGCCGCTAATGGCCCATGGACTTGTATGGACAGCTCGTTATATCTCTCGGTATAGAAGCTTTCCCCGTAGCAACGTCGTACGTCCACGAGCTAACTAATATCGGATAGGATAAATTTGTGGACCACTCCGCCGAGAATACAATGAACCTGCTTATGTCCCTGGTACATGAGAGACACCGTCGTTGAATATTTTTCCCAGTCGAGTCTCCTAAGGCGAACGAGCGAGCAAGGGCGTCGAATTAATAGGAATATCGAATGATTTTGCTCGATGGAAATCGATTGTTAATCGTCTGTTTGCAATTTTTTGATGAATAACATTCATGAGGGGTTTACAAATTTTATTGATTTCTTTGGGCTGTTGTTTTTATTTTATTAGCCCTTCGGTGACGTTAATTCGCCGTTAAATCATGGATGTTACAATTAACTTTCTTTAGCGTGTACTGTGGAAGTAAATTAGCAAAAATGTGACAACTTTTTGTCACTACTTAGCCATAAAAAGGGTCAATGGACTGCCTATCAATACATTGAGTGTTTTACCTATTATTCGGTGATATATCTGATGATTACGTCCTGAAGATTTGAAACCCGAAGCCCTTTTCTTGGTTTTGTTTCTTGAACTCGAGCCGCTCGTTGACCTGGCATGTTTGAAGGGTGATGGCAGACAAAGAGCTCATGAACGCCCAGTGGGAGGTTCCAGGAGGGGAAGTGAGCGGCCATATTGGCCGGGCTCTGGTGGGAGGTATCGACTAATGGAGGGAGTAAAGATGGGGACGAGACATCCCCTCTCCTCCTTTAGATATTAGCTTCCATTTAACGCCCCTGTTGCCTCGTCTATCCCTTCTCTGTCGAAGAGTATTAGAAATTCGACATTTCATGCAGTTAAATGCTGAGTAGGAAATTTTTGAACACTAAATCGATTAATTATCAATTGACAGATGAAAGATATCCCAATTTTAGATAGGATTCGTAAAGTATTAGTTCTTATTGAACAGAATTAAGAATTTCCTGCATTGTTATCAATGTCTTGACTGTTCATTGACAATTTTAGATAAAGTGAGCGCTTTATTATTTTTCATACTTCTCGTAATTCGAATTTTGTTCAGTTGAGGAAAGAAAATGATATTCAATTAGTCACCAGGCTCCTTGAATTTAATTAAGGTATCCAAAGGCCGTAAGTCAAACTACTTGTTAAACGCGACACTGTAGTTATCCTAATATCACTACTGATTTTCTGTAACACAATCGACTCCCAAGAACTTATGGACCATAGCTTGCAAAATGCCAAGGCTATTTTACCCGTTGATCAACCTACGAACGCCATTCGTTTCAGAATAACATGAAATACTGCCCATTTCAGTTTTCATGAGCTGCTGTTGAATAATTTTGCCCACTTTATTTGAATGGAATTCGTGATGTAACAGCAAAGTTAACCTCAATACTTTGTTATTCCCATAGCACTTCGAGGCGGTAATTGATGGTCTTGAAGAGCAGGAAAGAGCTGTTACTAGAGCATTAAAGCTCTATATCCGTCATGCGTGAAGGTTACTGTTTCGGATCTCTTCTTGGCGAGCTACTTCAAGCGGTTCATTGTGATAAATTGTTTCCTCAAATGTCAGCGGTGTATTCAATTATTATAATTATTTCGAGACATGAGCTGGAAAATTTTCTAAAATAAAAACTGCCGTGTTGGTACAACAGGTACCTATGCTTCGTAAAAATAATTCTATTACATGCAAATGTGAGTTAAAAAGAAGCTCTTCTATCATTTTTTTCACTACACTGAAATTGCACTGTTTTTTATTAGAGTTCGGTTAGAATTTTTGTGTTAGTATTCTTATTCAGTCGACTCGGTGATGCCATGAAGTACTGTCTGTGATGAGAGGAATCTCCATCTACTCGATGTTGACATGTAAAAAACTATCAAGTTTTATTTTCACTTTTAATAAAAATCACAGCTTTGTGGAAGTACTGTGTGACTGGAAGCGGAAGGTAAATGAAAGTATCGCCAAGCCAGAAATGTTTGAAAATATAGGGAGATTTTGTAAAACAACTGAAATTTCATTTTTTTAATGCCTTTGGATGCTTTATATATTATGTGACTAATGGCTAGTGTAATTGGGTGATTTCACGCGTCTAACAAAGTATCCAAAGGCAACCTACTTAGAATTCGTCCGAATGAATTGAAGAAATCCTTATCTTCTATGTGTTGCTAACATGACGTATTTATATGAAAATGTTATCGTGGATGGATTCTGATATGTTTTTGTTTTTGTAAATTACTTCGTCGGTGTATTCCGTTACATGGGAGAGATTCCTTTCATGCTGGCGATGTGAAATTGTATAGTGACAAATGGCCTTGGTTATTTATTTATTTTGGACCAGTTCCTCCAATATTAACTTCTTGCTATATTGTGTTAATTTACTCTCGCTCTAGATCATTGATCACTGGTGATTTTAATCAGGGAATAACGGAAAATTTGCATCTCGCCGTTTCACTGCAATAACGACTGCTGGAATCGGTAATAAAATGTTGGACGAAATGAAAACCACAATACGCCTCCGTCGACGCAAGGTTTTATAGCTTCATTTTCTGTCCCATTGCCAAGTCGTCTTCCTCGTGTGAACAGCCATTAGCCTCCTTCCATCCCAACGCGAGGTGGACCCTCAGACAAGGCTCAGGGAGCGGTTGCCCACCGGTTCTGTCAGCGACTGCGACGGAAGGGATGAATACTGCGCGAGAGACAAGGAAGATATTTCGACTGGGTGGGATAAAAGAAGGAGTTGGACGGAATCCTGTTGTACAGTCTGAGATGAACGCGGAACGCCCCGTAGAAAAACCTGAGTGTACTGGCGGTAGCTGGCCCTTGTAATAGCGATTTAACCCTTTTTTTATATTAGCTTCAAAATGAACACCGGCCTTTTCACTACTCCGCATTACGATGACAATTATGAACTCTAAACTTCACCGTAACAACTTTCGATTACGTCGTCTGCCCTAATATTTTCCCCAGATGTTGAATATTCCCCACCTGTCTTTTTTCTTGTCCTGTTATTATTGTTGATCTAGGGACGCATTCTCCTTGATAATGTACCACCTTAGCTGGTATTTTTGCCAGAGATTGTGTAGGCATTGGGAAATCAGGGGATTTTTTTTATCACTCGAAGCGATTCCCACTTCATTCGTATTATTATTATTTTCTTCGCCTGTTTTTATTCGAGAGAGTATCGTTTCAATTTTCCTGTTATATTGTTATTTGGGATAATTCCAATTCAATGATTTCCTATCCTCCAAATCTCGTTAGTCTAAATAAATTCATTTTTCCTAGTAAGTAAAACGATTAATTCGCAATTAGTTCAATATAGATCATCGGACTCTTGTTGGTGGGGAAAAAAATTAAAACGCTTTGTTCTGGGCGACGTCTACGGTAAAGGTAGTAGGTATTTTTCGTATGGAAAATAACACGGCCTCCAAACTGAGCATTAAATAAGGTTCGGCTTTATATCGGAACCGGTTTCAAAATGTGGTGTTAATCCCTGCCTATAGATAGCGCCGGAAATGGGGGCCGAAATCTATTTCAAACCGCAATTGTACCCACCTGGAACACTAATCCATCCCGGTTCGAACTCGTCAAATGCTACTAATCCTGTGAAGAATGTGTCAACGATTTATTTCTTTATTTATTTGCCCTCTGTTGATTTTGGGGAGAATGATAAAATTATGTGAAAGTAGGATTGATAGTAGAGAGAACATAATATATCTGCAGAAGCTTGGTCACCTTGAGCCAAAATAATTTTAAATAATTTTAATAATTCGATATCAGTCTTTGAACTATTGTTTTCCCCCAGTTTGGATATTAACACATGAAGAGAATAATTTATCCTTTTTCCTAGTAAAAGGAAGGCTGAGAGTTGCCATTAATGCCCTTAAAGGAGAAATGCTTGGTATAATGATTCGATTGATGTTGTTATTTAGTGTAGTTTACCGAGCGCGGTCAAGATGCGCTGCCTTTGGATACTTTGTTAGACAATGTGTGACTGTAATAATCACGGTATAGTCTCACACCGATTATAGTATAACTAAATCATCGACCTAAAATTTATCAGAGGGAAACTCAATATTTTAAAGGTTGAAAATTCATCACATAATCTAATCCATGAGTTGTGTTACGGGCTGATGAAAATTAAAGGGATCCTGTTTCGCCAATGCCGGTGCGTTGATTCGAATTATAATAATGAACGGTTGCCGAGCCCATGTTGATTTACGCATGCGCAATACGGTCGCTTGACTTTCGAAAACGGAAGTCTCCGCCTAATTATTAGTTAGCTCAGCGGTTTTTAATTAGAAATCGCCTGCATATCGTTATGCACGCGATTCTCTTCGAATTTCATCTAACCCGGGTTAAATTGATTAGGATAGATTGGATTCAAGCACCTGATTTTGGAAGTAGTATTAGATCTAGATCAGAACATTTGGGCGAGGAGTGATAGAATTATTCAATATCCATACCGAATATAATATGTATGGCAATGACATATTATGTCAATGAACGATGCTTTATTTTTAGTATTTAATTTTTATAATTTTAATTAATTTATTTTAATTTGAACCTGAGATACTTAATTGTTTGAAATGTATTTTTTTTTTGTGCATTGAGGAAGAGAGGCCTATATATATAAAGGCCTAATAATGTACCGATCAATAATGAACTATATTCTATTATATTATATTCTATGCTTCACGTCACGTCATAAAATTGTCCGAAATTTATACGTTTATTTACGCTGCAATTGGCTCTCTTACACTGAAATTAATTGATTTCTGTATGGAGCAAATATGATGCAAGGTTGAAAATGCATTCAAGTGTGTATATTTGTAACTCGTAATTAAGGCACCTACTTACAAACTATCCAAATGCCTACGTCACTGAAATCGAACCTTTTTTAACTACAACTCTCCAACAAAGCAAAAGTTAATTAATTCGCGGAATTTCACAATAATTTGACACGAATTGCGAAAAAATGGCTTTCAGATAAAACGTACTAATTCCATTTTTCGCTATGCGGAAGCCAATCGCCGATAAATCATTTTTCACGCATATATCAGGTGAATTCTCATGTATATCGGATCCAAACAACCTAATTCAGCTCTCGGTCAGATCGTTGACCTTTGGTCCAGTTTATCAGTTCGGTGATACGGCCGATTATCTCCTCTCGAGCAAGCTGTATCGCCGATGGTTCCCTAATATATAGCATCGGTTTCTTCCCCGTGCTTTGGTGAAACACGATCCTGGTTGGTCCGTTTTGAAAAACGTTCTAAAAACAGTGTTTAGCTCTCTGTAGGTTCTTCGGAGCTCGAGCGTGGGGAAAAAACTAGCTCCCAGATGAAAACCGAAGCTCGTCTCGTTATTTTATGAAATATTCGTCGACATTTTCGTCTGTTTTGATTGGTAAATTTAAAATAAAATAAACCAAAAATCTAGGTAATTATCGGGTATGTAAAATCGACGCAACACGTTTCGCATAAGAGATATAAATATCCCGAGCGATTTGCCCGCCTGAAGGGGTCGATTCTTTCCTTGGAGGAGCACTTTGATGGTATCGTGATAATCGCTTCAAATCGTATCCAATCTGCAAGTCTTTCATCATCGACGAAGAACGGGATAAACTTTTCAAGTGTTTTCATCTTTAAAAAAAACGCTAGCTTATTATTTTCCAGGTGAAATTTACATCAGTTCAATCAAAAATGCATGTGACGACAGGAAATTGGTTGGTTTTAATTTTTGTCTCTTCAAATTCATAGTCTGCGTTTAATTCCTCATAAGATAGTTTCCAATAGAATTCCTCGTTGAAGATCATGAACCCAAATAATTGCAATAGAATTTGTAGGTACTGAACTACTAATTAAGTGACGAACTGATATATTTATAACTTCACTCTTGATTGAAAAACTTTGATCCCTCGGTGCTCGGTTTACGAGAAAACCTTTCTTGTCGCATTAAAACATTACTTTGGAAAATGTATTGCCTTGCACGTTCGTATAACGATCAGGCTAAGCCTTCTAAGCACTCAACCGAAAATTTTTCGAAACTGTTTACCGTGAAATGCCAGATCGACTTTTTTCAAAATTCGAAAATTATTTTTTCGACGAGCTTCATTTTTTTCAGAGCTACAAAAAATCACAATATTACATCATAATAAGATACAGCTTTCAGGAAAATTTCAAATGTTTATCTGCTTCGGTGGTTTAGAAAAAAATACGAAACTGTCCCTTTTCCTTCAAAAACCGATCGTTTTCAATGTTCGAAAAGTTGGTTTTTTACTTTTTTAGAATTTTTTTTTTTACTTTTTATTTTTATTTTTTCTTATAATTAGGCAGGGTGTTGATAATATTTATACCAAATATATGCGACATTATTTGTATCATTGCGACGTTCGGCCGGAATAAAATGTTCCAAGCTATGAGATTGCATAAGAGAATTTAGCTTCCTGACTTATCTACTTACGCTTGTCTTGAATACAGCTTACGTGAATTTAAGCGATTAGGAGCTGTTTGAATTGGGCGCCAGGGAAGATGCGGATGCGGCGAGAAATAAAGCTATGGCGGCCGTCTTAGTTGAACAGTTGTCCGCTAGATGACAGAGGTGTGGCTTGAGTAGTTAGAGTCCGATCCTCTTATGTGGACCTGTGTTACTCGCAGATCAAATTTGTTTCTCATACCTTGATCAATTTTCCTCCTAATCATCTATTTACCTGTCTTTGTGAAACACGTTCCCATTGTTCTTTTATCGACAATCTTGTAACCGAGAGTACATGTAAGTTGACATAATTATGCGATAGTTGTCCTTTGGATACCTTTGTTTGCGTGACTATCTTGTTAGAGATGAACTGGTCTCTACCGAATACTAAAGATAATTCCATTTAATTTCTTTAAAAACTATTAGATGCTTTCTGTTTGGAAATGAACTTTTATTAAACGAATAACTTTTAAACTTGCGAACTTTAAACTAATAGAGAAATCTGTGGAACCTGACACCGTTGAATCATGATAATTATTTATCCTCCTTGTTTCACCGAAAACTAGTCGAAGATAAACCGATAAATTTTTTAAAAATAATAAAGATAACCGAATAAATTTTTACGACCGATAGTAAAAAATATTAGAAAATGTTCCATTTTAACTAATTGAAACTAATTTCCGACCAAACGTCCTCTCAACATTTTTTCATCCACTTGAAACCCCTTTTTTATTGAAAAGATTTCTTTAGTTAATAAAATTTCCTTGATTCTCGAGCAAATTCGAAACTGACCATACCATTGCAAAAAGAGCGTTAAATTCACTAATTATTGAATGCATAACAGCATTAGGGTGGAATGGCGACCTGAAAATGGTCTCTGAAATTTGATTACCAGCAGTTTTAAAAATCAAATAGTCAAAAAAATAGTTGAAAAGCAAAAAAAAACTATTTTTTGTGTTACTCAAAAAATTTAGGATGGTACGAATTGCCTTATTTAGTGAAGTAAGGTCAATACATTAAAAATAATTTGAAAATTAAAGAAGGGACGTTTCCAGTAGAGCAGAAAAAAAATGTAGGAGGACATTAATTTGTGGTCTTAAAGAGGGAACGAGGGGATCGGCCACGCTGACGTTGCGCCCTGTACTAGAATGACCCTCCTGGCCTTTGGATACTTTGTTAGAAGATGCTACAATTTCTTCTCTGACGAGCGTCGTAATTACAAGACTCTGACTCGCGTATTCTATCCAAAGGCACATCAAACTACATTACTGTCTTGACTAAAATTATATGATCTTCAACTCTTTTATGTTCGTAATTAATAATTTGTATAAATTATTGAGAATTAAAACTAGCAAAAACTTATTAGAAATGCAGAGGGGAATTAATTAATTTGTTATAAAATCTGATTCTTCGCTTCACTCAGACTAAGCAATGGACATATTTCGAATCGTTTACTGACGGACGTAACAAACTTTTTCTTCGCAAAAATTTTCCATAAGAAATGCAGTCTTTTTTACTCATCAGATTAAGCTAGGTCAATTTTATTTGAAAAATTTTAAGCGGCGGTCAATTGATTTGAGCTAGCTCATTTTCCAATACTATTGCATTCATATAGATCTATATTTGACGCCATTTTTAACCCCCACTCCATTAACCGGATTTTTGGAATGAAAATTCGAAACGCTCTCCGATTCTCGGCTTCTTTGCCCTACAGAGGGCACCCCAATTTGCGAAATACGCGATAACGACGATGAAACACGCTGTAAATCTATCGAACCTCGAGAGCATGGCATTAACTGTCTTTCAATAATTAGGCCGGCCAATTTGGGCTCGACAAAAAGGCTGGAAACATGGAAAAAAATCCGCGAAGGGAAAATAATGTTTAAAAAGCGTTTCCAAGACGGACACTTCTTCACAAAAGCGTTTCGAGTCCGAAGAATCCGAAGCGTCCCGGGCGAAACGAGCTTTTTGCGCTGACTGCATGCGACTCGCATCATCTCAAAAGGAGACCGCCATTTCTGTTCTTGTTTTCTTATTTATTTGAAAAACTTTCTGCGGCTTGAACTGCTCGCTTGTTAGCCGGAGTCCCCAGATGATGTGCTTCGACTTTCCGATGACGTTTTTCGACGGAAAAACTCGCCTTTCAGGTGAAAGAACGACGGACGGGAGTGAGGGAACGGTGAAAGATCGAGATAAACGCACTTAAGGGAAGTGCGGCTCGTTATATTTGCCGAGGCAGCCACTAAATAATACAAGAGCCCGGTTGGGTTGCCGGACGTGGATCACATGCCAAAGATGTGTCACTCGATTCAAGTCAAACCAGTCAGAGCGGCTTCTCGGCGAGAGACTTGGTTGGAAAACCTTTCATCAACTTGGCCTCGGGTAAAATGTCTCCCGATAGTTTATTTCAATTTGAGAAAAACGTAATGTCAATCTGTAAAACGCTGCAGAAGTCAGTGGTTCATTAGTCTCCGGTTCAATAAATTATAATGCAAGGAGACCTTCCCCTTCTAATATCCCAAAGTATTGAAAATTCCGACCCAACAACAAAACGGTTTGTAGAAGCTCGTAGCAAATATCGTGACTTGAATTATTTTTATTTTTATCGATTACCGAATTTCAAGTCGAATGATTAACGATACAGGTTAACGAGCGGTACCAACGAGTATAGAACGATTTTCAGAGCTTTACAAATTCTTGCGTTGCAATATCTTGCAAAATCTCGAAAATCCAACACGAAAGCTGCGATAACTCAGACTCATTAAAGCTATCAACCAGGTTGTGGTCTCATTCGATTAAGCGGTTAAAAATTATAATATTGACATTTAAAAAGAAACGAATATACGGATTTTCCACTTTTCAAAACGCTAAAAAAGACATTTGGCTAAAGAATCGAGCCGATGTCAGGCCAGGAACGATTTTTTGTTATAATTTCAAGTATGTAATATCATAGTTTCCTCAGGAAAGTGTTGACGGCGGACGGACAGTGTTTATTGGATACTCGGATTCTAAGACGTTGAAACGTAAACAGTCAAATTTTTTGTGGAGGGGGTTAGAATTTTTTCATGAGCCATTACAATAATTAATTATTTAATAATAAACCAAAAAAGAAGGTTTTTATAAGCCCCAACAACATAACAACATAGATCTCATTGCAGAAAAATCTAATCAGTATTAATTTGAAACTTTCAGTTTGGACGTTAGAATGCCGTATACTCTACCGATTAACTTATAGTAACCCTAGATTAGAGACAATCCCTTTGTAATGAAATGGTTGCACTTACAAAAGTGACCTTTGGATAGCCCGTAATTAGACTGACGTGTTACAGAGTATCCAAAGGCAACGTCTTGTTAAACAAAATCTCATAAATAGCGTCACTTTTGTCTTTCGTTCGGCAAATTCAATTCATTAAAATTCCTTCATTTTTTCTTCTTCTGTTTCAGTGAAGTGATACGCGATAGTGCGCTTGCCCAATGGATACGTGTTCCGTGACGTGAGGAATGCAATTCTTCTGGCGAAAATGGTGAGCATTTAATTTTAAGAAACGAGAACTAATTTTATTGGTTGGTATAGCATCTTTACTAATTTTTATTTGCTAGAACGGCTTTCATTGGCTAGAACCACTTTTATTGGTCAGAACAACAGTTCAATTGATTCTATTTAGTTACATTTTGATGCGGGTTATGGGCCATAAATTTGCTGTTACTACACACAATACTTCCTTCTATTTCGAGTGTGAATTTTCTAGTTTTTACTGTGGAATTTTCTTCCAAAAAATTTCCCTTCTCTTGTACTAGAAATAGGGAGTTTTTCGGTAAATAATTAGCCCTGTAAATTGTCTTTAAGACACTTTCCCTTTGAAATAATCAATTTGTAAAAGCCGATGGCGCCATAATATTCATATTAATATTGCCATATAATTTTCATAATCTATTTACACTTGAAAATCATTTTCGCTCCCAATCGGTGCTCGATTCGACGCCATATGCGCATAACCTGTGAATCCTATTGGCTCGCGAAAGAAGCCGACTAAAACACTGGAGCGGTTACGATCGTAAAACTCGGAGTTTTCGAAGGCACGCGCCCCAGTGAGATCTCGAGGTTGGTGCTGTAGGAAAGATTTGTGATCGTAACAAGTCGACTTTTACTGCCTGCACCACTTCGATGGCTCCCTCTTCTGAACGAGCTTCTCTGAGCTTTGATGGCCCAATAAAACCGTCCGACCTGCCTCAACTTTTGTTCGAAGCGGATCTGAAGCCACCTTCGCCCTAATATGCACTTAAATGACCTCTCGAGCTACTGCTAGTTTTTTCCTCTTAATGGCGCGTTGAAGTCGAGTTTTTTCGGTCCATTTCTCGTGACGATGTTGACAAATTTACACTAACGTTTGATGAACATCGATGGCGAAATTATGTCAGCCTCAGCATTTCTAAATACTTCCTTATCGCTTGACCTTCCGACGCACAGCTGCAATTGATGCAAACTGTAACTGTTTGTCACTTTGTTCTTAATTTACAACCTTGGCTGCCCGTAATTGGAGCTGTCTCTGGAATCTGCGGAAATAATTCTTGCTAATTCGCCTCGGAGAAATTACAAATGCTAATATTGTTTCTCGATTGTCTCAAGCGGAAATCAATTGCGGAAAATCTTTACCTATTAAAGGAATTTATTCTTCAGTCAACCCTGAAATCGTTTTAATTATTGTCCGTCGATTTGTTCTGTATAATCGTAGTTTAAATTTTACTGGCTACGTTGACAGTCGATTTTAACTCTTGGAGGACGCTGAAAAGTTTAAGAGGGCAGTTTGAAAGCTGAAATTGCATCGCGCGCGTAGCATTGGCGTTCAAAAGTGGGAAACAGTTCCGAAAGCTCATAACAATGTGGCTCAATATTCTATTTTATTTGGCTGCCTAGTCATAGGTAAAAAGTCTATGCTATTAGTGTTAAGAAGAAATCAGTCTGCCAAATTCAAAAAACAATCCACAAGAGAGGAATTTCGCTGAAGAATTCTGGACAAGAAGGAGTTTAGATAGAAATATTACAGACGAACGCTCATTGGTCTGACAGGCATCTGATTATTTATCTACCAGAGAACGTACTCCTGTTGAAACTAAAAAAATATATACTCTTGGCAGAACATATGTCTGAGAGACGGAAATAGGATTAAACGTAGTACATGACCTTAGAGCAACTATTGGCCATATGGTCGTATTTTTTCTTCGAAAATCAATAGATTAACGAATTGAAAATAATCGAAACTTATTATGATACGATCCTTGTCCTTAATTGGATCAAAAAGGGCCACAATATCGATTTCATCGACTAATCGGCCGGATTTTTTCGTTTTTTCCTCTGCATGTCGCCGCTCTGAAAATTCGTTACAGTTGGCGTCCGTGAAACACTCGAGTGCGCGTTGAGATCGAGTGTATTCATGATGGAAAAAACCATTACCCGTTATAATCGCTTGTCTTTGTCTTGGGAAAAACGGTTAGGGCCCGGATCGATTTTTTCCTCACCAGGGGAGCCCTAGGTCGCCCAGGTCCCCCCTGCAGAGCCAGAAAGAAGTCCTTACCATCACTGCCAACTTCTTCACGTTATTTTTCGAGCTAAGAGACACTCCATCAATTATTCATGGTGTCCCCCTTCCATACCAAAAAGGGAGAACCCCAAGGAGCTTCTGAACTGAATACTTTTTCAAGCGACCCCTAACAGCCACGAGGCCTGTCGTACGGCATCGGACAACATCTTGGAAACAGCCGTCTTCGTCCATCTTTGATTTGCTACGACGTATAATAACTGCATTATATTCCCCTCCTGGCACACTATGATCTATCGCTTTATCTAGTCCTCTCTGAGAAAGCGGATAGGAAATGAATAGAAGAACTTTATGGGGTGGAAGGTTTTCGGAATGTCTCCCTCGCGGTAACTGTATGAAAAGTAAATATGTGGTGATCCGTTCGGCGAACGTTTCCCATTCATTATAGTTGAACGTCATCCTACGAAACTACTCAAAGCTTTATCTACCAACTCATCTGATGATATTTTTCCCAATAATTTTTCTCTTTCGAATTTTTAGGTTATTTTTTAGCAATGCAATGGTGTACGTGTAGAATGGAATTGGTAAGGGAAGTGGAATGAATATAGAATGGAGTAGAAATGGTGTTGAAAATTTTTTTTCAACGCCATAGATACAAAAAAAAAAAAAAAATAGTGCAGGCCCGTTATAGATTGGAAATCGATGTGATAGAAATATAGGGCATAAGCAAGATGGAAATGGAGTGAACGGGAGAAAGGAGAAGAGGTAAATCAAAGTTAAAGTGGAGTTGTAAAAGTGAGTTGAAATGTAGCGAATCGGTGTCAACATTTGGATCGAATGTGTAATTATGTGGAAAAACAACAAATATACCAATAGAATGTATACATTGGAGTGAAAATTATTCCAAATGTGTACTAGAAGTAAAATAAATCGAAACCGAAGCCGGAAAATAAAAAGTGGTAGCAGAGTTGGCGTGAAGTAAAAGCTTTATTTGACTTTGGTCTTGAAAGTGGAGCGAATGTGCCATTAAAGTGAAAAGTGTTGAAAATGTGTTACAGGAAAAGTATGAAGCCTTGGTGGACAGAGGAAATTTGAATTGATCAATGAAAGGTGAGCGGGGAGTGAAAGGAGATGTAAAAAGAAGTGAAAGGCGAATTGAATCAGAGTAAAGGCGAATGAAAGTGGAGAAAAAGGGGCAATAGAAGAGGAATTTTAACGTGAATATTAGCGAAATTGGAATTGAAATGGTGCAAACGGGAAGTGGAAGTGGAGCGAAAATAAAAAGGATACTCAAACATCTTAGTTGAAAGAGCAACACGATTATTCGAATAGGCGGAAAATTGTTCACCTCGTAACTGACACGACAAGAGGAAAAGGCACGCGCTCCATTGATATAGTTTTACGATCATGTTAACAGCCAATGAAACGGCCGAGATTCGCTCATTGAAAGACGCCCAAGGATGGGCGTTTTACGACGTGCTAAAACTTGAGCCGGACCGTTTGCCAAGGCAGGAGCCGTTTAATTTACGACTCCTCGTAAAACTTCCAAGTGCCTTTGAATAGTTTACATGGAGTCCATAGTGCGGGCGATGCGGAGTATAACGAGGCCACTTCAAAGTAGAAAACGTCGAGGGTTTGTTCGGTGAACAAGTCGTAAAAGTCGTGCTACCGAATACGTTTTGTACACGGCGTTTTACGACCGTTTGATGAGGGCGATTATTACTGTTTTGGCCAATAAGTTACACGCAGTCGGCCACGGTTTCTTATTCTCCGATCCTGTATTGCCCTTGGGTCATAAAACGGTTCATAAAAGCAACAACCGGGATCGCAGGAGGAAATCCTAGCCGGGCTATGAAAACGGCTCGACTGAAGCCTGACCTAGTATCCCTACAACTTGACTGAGGCTTCAACAACACCTCTTTACTCCGCTGCATTTTATTCAACTTCAAGTTTATTCCCCTTGAGAGCCAATTCTACTTCATTTTCACTCCATGGATATTTCACTCTGCTCCCACTTTAACTCCGTTTCGACTTCACGATTTCCTTTTCAGATAATCATTTTTCCTTTAACTCAGTTCCCACTTCAAGTCGTCAGATCATACATTTTCACATCTATTCCAATGAAATAAAAAAAACCTCCTATTTTCCAAACATAAAAAACTTCGGTAACAATCTGCAAGAGCAGACCACAAGAACTACAACAATTAGTGATGATTATATTGGTATTTATCATCTACTTCAATAGGAATCGGTTGCATTTTTAACTTTGCCACTGTGCACAATTTACTACAACTATCTCAACCGCAACGACAGCTGTAAAATCTACTTAAAACACTACAACACTGTAAACCTAAAAAAAACATGAAGTGTTGTAGTAAAGATAGAGCATACTAAAACAAAAATCTACAACAATCACAGTGAAAGTCTACAACTTTCCATCACTACGACAACCAATCAAACAAGCTAAAACTACCACAACTGTGTACAGAAACTTCTATAACTACAATTACTACAGTAAAATCAACAACCTATGATTATAACAATAACATCATCCAACTAGCGCAGTCTGCAACATTTTTTTTCCGTACTACAGCAAGTCGCAGCAACTTCAACAGCAACTAAAAAACCTACAAATATTTTCAACTAATGCAACAGCTACTATACCAACAATATAAAAGGAATACAATTTCAACTAGGTACTCAATTCACATTTACAACAACAACTTTAATGACTACAAACTGGCACAACAATCTTCCAACAATCACTTTCTGCTACCACAACAATACCCTGAGATCAACTAACAACAACCATGAAAAATATCTACAATGCTTCTGTGGTAGTTGTAGTTGTTGTTATAATTGTATTTTTTATTGCAGTAGAATGAACTGTAACTTTCTGCAGCGGTAGAAAGTTGTTGTTGTCATAGTTGTAGTTGTTGTGATTCTTACAAGCGTTGTCGATATTTCTGTGGACGATTTGTTTGTTCTTCCTGTTGTTGTAGCAATAGGTTGCAGTTGTTGTAAACTGACTGTTGTTGTAGTAGATTATCGCAGTCTTTCTAAATTGTTTTTGTAGTAATTCTAGTTGTAGACGAAGTAAATTGTTTTAGTTTGCTACTAAACGTTTGATTGTTTTTATTCTAGTAGTTGTGGTTGTAGATTGTAGTTGCTGTATGTTTGCGGTTATAAGAGCAGTTGCTGTTGTGTATTGTTGTTGTATTTTTCATTGTTGTTGATTTTACTGTAGTAGTTGTAGTTATGGAAGTTTCTGTACACAGTTGTGGTAGTTTTAGCTTGTTTGAGTCGTTGTCGTAGCGATGGAAAGTTGTAGACTTTCACTGTGATTGTTGTAGATTTTTGTTTTAGTTGCGGTCCTTGTTGTAATAGCGTTGTTGCAGAGTAGATGTTAACGTAGTTTGTTGTTGTAGTAACATATATTATGACAAAGTTGTGGAAGTTGAAATACCTGCTTCTGTTGTGGGCTTTTCTGTATCTATGGTAGTTTAGTCTTGTTGTTGTGGCTGTTTTGGTTTTTGCTATTGCAATAGAGTGTAGTTGTTGTTTTTGTATAACTATTGTTGCTATAGAAAGTCGTCGTTGACTAACTGATGTTGTAGTAGATTGACGTAGTTGCTGTAAATTTTTGTTGTATTTTAATTATACTCCTTGCAGTAGATGTTTTGTTACGTTAGTTGAGTAGTATTGTAGTAGATTGTTACCAATAGAAGTTGAAATCCATGTTGTTATGATGGCGGTTGTTTTTATATGAGTGTTGTAGCAGGGCAGCGGATGTTGTAGTTGTTGTTGTTGTGGATCCTTACATTAGTTGTCGTAGTGATGGAAACCAATTTTAGGCTGTTACCCTGGTTGTTGTGGATTGTTGTTGTTGTTGCAATCGCATTTGTCGTTGTCGGTTGTCCTGGTGTCAAAATTAGATACTACATAAATTCGCCTTGAAATATGTGTGAAAAACGGTGGAGCCGTTGTAGCTATAGATGATGTTTTTGTCTCTAGATGTTTTAGTTGCTGTAGTTATAGTTCTTGTTGTAACGATTGTTTTTTCTTTTATATTTAGAATCAGAGCAATTATACAGTACAGAATAATTCCAATTATTCAAGATGCTCTAGCTTGGTATCGGATTAGAGTCGAGAGCTCATTTAGGTGTTGCAAATTCAATCGTCTTGATATGTAACGAGATGGAATTATATGCTAGGAACATAAATTCAGGCGAAATTGATTGAGAAAAGCTCAAACAATATCGAAATGTTGGGATTTTCGGCAGTCGCAAGGCTCTTTTAACATTTTTGCGAGCATTGCGGCTTCCACATTATTGAATCGTCGTAGATACGTTAAAAAACCGGGAAGATGGTCGGTCGCCAAACGATGGCAGGTAGCGAGATACATTTCGCAAAAGCCTCATTCGACCGGAATGAAGCGGTCGAGAAAAATACATTGTACCACGGCAGACTGTGGAATAGCAGCTTTTGTTGAACTGCAGGACAATAGTGTCGGGTGGCCAGGGAAGAGCAAGTGTTGCCAACGAGTTTTCACAAGGACCCTCGTCTCACATTTTCAGTTGTCACGGCGGCAAAAGCCGGTGATTAACAACTTTATCAGTCAGCCAGAATGGAGTGTGTATCTTTTTCTCGATCGTCCATCTCCCGAAGAACCGCACCTTTTAAAACGATATGGGAAAAACATACAGTCCATAGGGTCGAAAGGAGGGAAACCTTCGAGGGGAAAAGCATTGAATGCCATTCGTCAGTTCCCCTCCTTCGCATCAGTGTCATTTTTGGTTCATTGTCCGCGGCCGAAGATGGAAAACGAAAGATGTCATCTCCCGTCGGTAAATTCGAAGGAAGCCATTGTCATCGACATCGCTTCGATGATGTCATTATCGCCCGATCTAGCTCAACAAATGCATTCTTCGATGTTTTTCTCTAGATATTAGCGCGTATTCAAGGCATCAACACGAATTCCAACCGATGGGATCTCACGGAGACGAGATTTTTAGGGAACGATTATTACAACAAATAAAACGTGCGATGAAAATTATTGAAGAATTGTTCAAAAAGGAGTCGCAAACGTTTGTGTGAACGAATATTGAACAATAAACAACGAATGAATCATTGATCGATGAAAACGAAATAACTTATCGAGTGTATATTGAATTGAAACGATAAACGAATGAACAACAAATGAATCAGTAAATGAGGAATTTCCCTGCAACATGCCTTTGGATACTTTGTAAGTAGAGCAGGTAATTAGATCTTGATCATGAGAACCACAGTCTCTAACAAGGTATCCAAAAGTTTTAATTGTTAGACAATAGAGACTATTCCGTATTTAATTTCTGTCCTGCTGCGGTTATAGAGTTCGATAATGTTTCGAATTGTTTATTCATTTCTATACCCAATACATTTTCTGACCCAATGAAAACTGCGATTTTAATGGAAATAATGATATCTTGTTGAATTTGTGATCGGTATCTTTTGGACTATCTCAATATTCAGCACGTCAATTTGAGTGGTATTGCTCTCAAAATACTATATACTGATTTTATCAATTTTGCTTGATTAAATAAAAAATTTTCACGTTGTTTTAATCGATTCTACTCATAAATGTTTACACTGACTACTGGCTCGTTCTCTCTAATTTTTGGTTTATTATTCAATAATGAACCATTTGTAATCGCCCAAGAAAAAAAATTTCTAACCCCCCCTCAAAATGTGATGTTTTACGTTTCAAGGCATGAAGAATCCGAATATCCAATAAAAAAATTTCTGTCTGTCCGCCGTTAGCAGTTTTCCGGCCAAACTATAATAGCGAAATTCTTGAAATTTTCACCAAAAATCAATCTCGGTCCTACGACGGCCCAATTCTTAACCAACTTGCTAGCTCAATTTTAAGGGTATTTTTGGGGGGTTTTGAGGGGGAGAAAATTCATATTTTCCAGGGTGTTTCAGAAAAATGTGTACGTGGTATCAAATTATATCGATTTTTGGACGCTGAACCGAATGAGACCATCGCCGGGTCGATAGCTTTATTGGTTCTCGAGTAGTTTGTGTCGAATTTGGGAGATTTCAGAAATTTCCCAAACTCGTAGTTTTTCAAGCTATAAAAATCGTTTTATACTCATTGGAATATTGAGATAGTCGAAAAGATACCGATCACAAATTCAACAAGATATAATTATTTTCATTAAAATCGCAGTTTTCATTGTGTCAGAAAATTTATTGGGTATAGAAATGAATAAACAATTCGAAACATTATCGAACTCTATAACCGCAGCAGGACAGAAATTAAATACGGAATAGTCTCTATTGTCTAACAATTAAAACTTTTGGATACCTTGTTAGAGACTGTGGTTCTCATGATCAAGATCTAATTACCTGCTCTACTTACAAAGTATCCAAAAGCATGTTGTCAATCAATCTATCTCACTCTCTCTCTCGTTTTCTGCTGCCGTTTCGCTCCTTTTTCGCCTCTCTCTCTTCTCCCCCGGAAACGCCGAATTTCATCGTTATCGACGGCAAATTCGACGTCGATAGTCGGTCGGGATTTAGATGTATCAATAGCGGTAATGAAGCGCGTGGTGGATTAGCTGAAGCGGACGCAGATTCGGTCACCAGTTGAAGGCTCCTCCGCTAGATCGGGCTCCGGTGGTGCACAGGCGCTTGGCAATCGTCCGCGACCGCCAGTCGTCAGGCGACGGCCGATTGGCGGAACGGCTATCCCCACCACCGGCCCGCGATGCCAAGGGTGCGATGAACGAAGATGGAAAACGCGTGCGACAGAGAAAAGCGGAGGCAACAGAGCGAAGGCGTCCGCCTCTGCTCCGTCGGTACTTCAGCGTTCACACCGTTCAGTATCAGCTCAACAGTGACCGTGATACCATTGCCCGTCCGCCGCCCCCCCAACGACGACAGAGTCGTGCTTTTTATTACGGTTTTTATCGCGCGCAAACCGACATTCGGCCCCGCTTTTATGGCTCCTTTATGGGAGGAGGACTTTTATTACATCTCCCGCCTCTCGTGATCGAGTGAGAGCCGATACATTTTCCCATCCGACGGCGTAAATTTTTCCGCGCTTTTCCCCAAGAATTTGACATTTTCGCCAGTTTGCGCGTAACTTGTTCCGCGAAGACCGGGGCGACATGAATTCGTCGTATTTCGAACAGGGATTCTACGGGTCGCATCATCATCAGGGCGGAACTGCAGCGGCCGCTCATCATGCTGACCAGGCCGCCGCTTACCGATTCCCGTTGGGCCTCGGCATGTCACCGTACGCGTCTTCGCAGCACCACCATCATCATCACGCTCTGCATCAAAGCCGTCCGCCGCAAGATTCGCCGTACGACGCGTCGGTCGCCGCCGCATGCAAACTCTACACGGCGTCGCAAAACGACACGCAGACGAGCATAAATTATTCGACGTCGACGAAGCCGGATTGTTCAAAAAGCGGCGAATCGCCGGCCCATCAGAACGGCTACGCTGCCGTCGTCGCGGCCGCAAAAGACGTCTGGAGCGCCTCAGGGGCGACGGCGCCGTCGTCGAACCCGCTTGTGAGGCCGGCCGCTTGCACGCCTGATGGACGCTACGCGGGCCTTCCCGACACCGGTGCCGGTGCGTCCCCCGGCTCCGTTTCGCGGACGTCGGCAAGCTCGTTGGCGCCGTCGTGGAACCAGTGCAACATAAACACGGCGCCGTCGCAGCCGGCAGTCGCGTCGCAAATACATCAGCAAGCCGGCAACCACACATTCTACCCGTGGATGGCCATAGCAGGCAAGTACTCTCCGAATGAATCTAATTATTCAAAATTAATAGAATTTATTATGTAAAGAGAGAAGGAGTGGGAAAAAGAGAGAGAAAAAAAGCTCGAGAGATAAAAACCTGATTTTCGTCGAGTTTTATCGTGAATTTTTATCATTGTTGTTTTATATTTTAATCATTTTCGTCGATTTAATTCAGCTGAGTTTTTCCATTTTTCATCCAGGTTTGGTGTCAAATATTTGTTAAATGTTCGTCGGCGTGGTTTCTCCGAATTCTAATAATTCTAGGTACCTAATTTTTGATATTTTAATGCATCCTACTAATCTTTCCTGAGAATTTAAAAAAATGCCCCCATAAAAAAAATTAAGAAATTTTTCCGTTTTTTTTTTTTTTTTTTTTTTTTGTAAAACATTTTACGAGTTTGAAGAAAGAAAGAAGATTATTCTGTAAAAACGTCTCTAGCATTGAAGGGAAAATATTATATTTTGTATTGTTTTAAAAATCCGTTAATATTACAGGAAAATGTTGAGTATTTTATTGCACCGTAAATACAATTTTTAAAATAAATTTTTCAACTTTTTAGATAAAATTTCCAAATTTTTGAGACAATTTTGTTTTTAAATTTTTTAGAATTAAATTTATGTTTTTGGGAATCAATTTTTAATTTTAGTTAGGTATATATATTTTAATACATATTATTTATATATTTCTAATATAATATATCCTATTTTTCTGAAATAACAGCAATTCTATTGATTATTTTCTAAATTGTCTCCAATTCGCCTGAAAATGAACCCAATGATTTTTTCAAATTTCCGTTGGAAAAATGTGTTTAATATTTTGTTTAAAACACTCAAAGTTTTCTGTTAAAAATCAAGATTTAATAATTCAACTATTGAAAATGCCAAAAAATACTTTTTAAAATATGCTCTGAATTTTACATTAAAAATGCCTCAATTTTTTCAATGAAATGTCCTCAGTTATTCTCAAAATATTACCAGATTTCACCTTCATAACGCTCAAATGTGTCACTTTTTGTCCTTTTCTAGAATTGTCACGGATTTTTCGGTGGTAAATGCCTTAATTTTTTCGTCAAAAATTGCCCCCAATTTTCCATTTAAAATTGGTATTTTTCTTTTTTGAAGAAGGTTCTAATTTTTCCAAGCAAGGCACTCATGTTTAATTAAAAATTCCCAAAGTTAAAAAGTTGAAAACGTGCCTCATATAAGAGCACGGAATCGTTTCTAAAAATCTCCCAATTTTCGTCTAAAATTGTATTGTGAACAATTTTTTGTTAGAAAATTTTTTTTTTTTTGAAATTTTTTGTTTGAAAATTTTTGTATTTAAATTATTCTTTGAAATAGGAATATCGCGCTCAGATGTTTGGTATAAAAATCTACTGTTTCTTCCGAAATTGTTTTTAGGTTATCGTGAAAAATTTGCAAAAATACTGTTATCGAATTTTTCAAAAAATTAAAAGAAAGAAATATTACAAATTGCGTTATAAAGCTTGAAGAAAAAAATGTAATCATAGTCCAATTGATTTATAAATTATTGCTTTCCGGATGATTGAAAGAAATCTAGTCACTCGATACACTTCCAACTTTCTAATACGGGACATTACGTTTTCCCTTTTGAGTGGTAATATTTCCATCAAAATAAAATATGAAGGTGATGAAAAAATGAAATGAAAGAAAACAGGTTTATTCACAATATATGAAAACTACAACTTCGTATCAATTAGAAAACCCAAAAGGGTATATAATATGAAGGTAATAAATAATTAACAGGGAATTGAATATATAATAAAAATTATTCTTAAATCATTCAGTATTAGATAATTAATTGTAAATGTGACTAAATTTGCCTGAATGCCGCTTAATCGGGCACCTTTGGGCATTCTCCTTGAAAGTATCCAAAGGTCGCATTGTCGAGTGAACCTAATTACGTTTCTAACAAAGTATCCAAAATAACTCTCTGACACTAATCAAACCTAGCAAATAATCGTCTGTGATTCTTTGACGCGAGCTCAGCGTAACAAGTGCCACTGTTGCTATTGTCGACGTAATAAGTGTGCATTTTGTTAGGGGTCGAGGACCCTTTGGAGATGGGGTTGTAAGGGATACAGGGTATCTGTAGTGGAACTAGTCGGAAGAAGAGACAGGGGAGGAAATCAGCTGATCGCCTTGCCTGACCTAGTGGCCCTCACTATGTGTTCAAAGGAGGGAGGATTCCCTGTCCTCTACATCTACGTTACCCTCCCTAAACGCACTAAAAGTATCTGTAGCCACGCGTAGCGCTACTGGGCCGTTTCATTAACTGCATCCGAACGAACGAGTGAGAGCCAGAAACTATTTTCTGTAATTTTTTGAAAAAAAGGAGGAAAAATTACATCATGGAAAGATGAATTTTTTGTATATTTAATAAAAATTAACGATGAAATATGTATTGATAATTTTTAAAATGGAGGAATAAATAAAGAATTGTTCATACTTGTAATTTATTAGTGATCTGAATTCGCTTGGTATGATGAGCGAAAAATTAGGTAGGTTTATTTTATTTTATTTTTTGTGAAAAGTAGGGGACATTTTTTGGGAAGAAAATAGGGGGGGGGGAGTAAGAGTGAGAATTCATTCTCTGTATTTTTCCAAAATAAAAAAAAATTATTTGTAAAATCGAATTTAAAAAAAAACATTATATTTACTTACCAGAAAAAATTATGATAATTCGTACTGATGATTTATTTGTGACCTGACTTTATTTGGTATAATGGGGGGAAAATTCAGTTTTTTCTTTGTGAAAATTAATGGAAAAATACGTTAAATTTGGAAAGAATTTATTCTGTTTTTTTTTTTTCAAAAATAAAAATTCGAAAAATAGAATTTTAAAAATATATATCTATATTATATAATCCAGAAAAGAATCTTTCGCACTTATAATTTATTTGCGATCTAACTTTGCTGTGGTACGACGAGGGAAAATTTTTGTGTTTTCATGGTGAAATTGTCTTTGCCTAATGCGACCTCGAAGATCTCCCTGGAATTGCGCTTCCGATTTTCGTCGGTCTAGTCGCTCCAAAAATTTCGAACCTCCCCACAAACATGGACGACACTCTTTCGCCTGCAATTCGCTGCTACTGTTTGCTCGAGTTGCTATAGATACCACCCACGTTGCCGTCCCTCTCCGTACCATCCATCATCTTAGCGTGTACAATTAGCGGATTCCCTTCCGCTCGGCCTTTCTTCCTGTCACTGTCTCGCATTTCGTTTTCGACGAAGACAGAGCAAATACCTTTGAAAGGGTTAAAACAGGGCTAAAAGCAATAGGGATGAACTGGAGAAAGATAAATGAACTCGAACGACAGGGGGCGCAGGCGGCGTTTGGAAATTTGAAATACGACCGAAAGGTATATTTATTAATCGCTTCGAAATTCGCCGCCCTATGCACCCACGTGCACTTCGGAGCGAATAAATCTCGTTCGCTCCCCGTGTCGTACGATTTTGACTTATTCGAACCGACGCGACGAATATTTCGCCCGACTTTGGCAACCTAGCGATCACGGAAAGATTATATAATGCAACTATTGACCTCTAGAAACTTGATGCTTCTTCAATGGCCCGAGGATGCCCTTACTGGCGAAAGTGCTTAGTTATAAGTCGAAGAAATGCCGTGTTTTTGCTCTCTTATCGTCAATCTATGAAAGAGAATACAGAACCTCATTACTGCGTATCTACTGAAGTACGATTGAAATAGTTGAAAAATTGAGTATTCTAACAAGGGAGAGTTCAGAAGTGACGCGCCTTTGGATACTTCGTTAGACGTGACTGCGTCGTAATTACGTTCCAATGAGTCTTACAACATGTCCGAAACTCCATGTATTTTAACTCAACCGATTATGAATTTTCGAAGTTTTTACAACTAACGAGCCAAAATGAATCAGTTGAAAATTGATTTTTTTACTGAGTGCTCCAATTCGAATAGTAGCTATGCATTTTTATCGCATAATTTTATAAATAAAAGTAAACGATAAAGACAAAAAGAAGATATTGATGTACAAAAAATTTCTGGCTATCGTTGTCTTGGGATAAACTGTAAAAAAATACTGTCCCATAAGAAGAAATTCGGGGGCCTTAATAATTTTCAATTTATCCAAAGGTAATCAAGTCTATCTTATTGTTTGCATTAACTTGATCATTAATTATTCGCTATAATAAAACCTAGACGAAAATGCTGACGAAATAACTTGAAATCCTTCAATATTACGGTAAAGTCTTGATTACGTTACGTATTACGTAACTTATTGCGTTATTACATTACTATTAATTACGTCAAATATTGCGTTATTACTGTTACGTTACGTTAACGATCGATTTGATTATTGAAATGATAGCACTTGACATACGCTCAGTTGATGGAATTATTTTCAACTAATACTAGTAGGAGTACAAAGATGGATAGTTTCGAAGATAAAATGGTAATTTCAAATGTTAAACGGGAAATTTCAAAATTAGACGTTGGATTTTTTCGAAATAAATTATGCGAATGATGAGCAATCATGTTAAAAATAATGAATTAGCTAATGGTTAAAAGTGAGGATTTATGTATCATTGGGACACTTACTTCACCCTAATTTATAACAATTTTTTTACGAGCAAAAAATGCCTTCAAAGGCCATGGAGTGGAATGATTTTTTTTTTCTGAACGAGACTTTCGATTATGAGTCACATTTATGAGAAAGTAAACAATTTACCCCATTTTTCCCTGGACGTGTTATCGCTGTTTAGGTTAGTTAGGCAATCCTGCATTGCAAGTGCACCCTGAGGGCTGCACGGGCAGGCGCATACAAGGGTGTGTGAAACTGGTGATGAATCATCTTCAAAATAATCAAATCATCTTCTTGTAAAAAAAAAATATGTCTATATATAGTTAGAATAAAAATGAAAAATAAAACTCACTAGCAACGGAGAAGAATAAAATTGTTGTCGAAATTTTCAATTCCAATTGAACCAAGAGTATTATTTATGAAATAAATTTAATTCTATTCATCAAAGGGAGAACTTTTTGCAAGCTCTGATTTCTAGCTCCTTGAATTATATGTTAGACGAGTCCAGTGGTTTGGACTTAATTATGATTACCGCTAGACGCGTCTCCTAACAAAGTATCCAAAGGCATCACTGCGTTTATTGCTCATATTTCTAACAAAAACTCAAATCGATGTAGTACTGAGACGTTTGAAAAGAACTCTTTTATTAATTTATTATAGGAGCAACTAAAAAAAGCAAATATTACGTATTTCTATAATATTTCTGATATTGACGGAAAATGACCGGTAGAATCAGTCTCTCGTGAAACCTATGAAAGGCGTAGAAAATTATGCGTCCATCATTCTAACCGGCCTCATAGGTTCACGGCTTTAGCCATTATCGAACTTGTTCTACGGCTCCTGCATAAAAAGCCGGGGTTTATGACAGTTTCATTGGGCCGTTTAGATAGCTCCGTTGATACGGTGTTCATCGGCGCTAGCGAGAGAAGCCATAAAACCGGCGAGTGAGCTCAAAAAATATTTTACGACTAGCCGGCCTCTTCATGAGACCGCCCCTATAAATACAAACGAGCTGTTAATTTGATAATGTTTACATACGTTAGCCCATGCATAATTCACAGTGCTCATTATTGTTTTTACCTCTGTTTTCACCTTTTTGTCTACGATTTTCGTCTACGATAAAAATGTCTGTCGCTTTATTCTATTTGGTGGTAATTTATTTTCACATTGCTATGTTTTTAGAATGCCTCACCTATTAGTTTCAAAAGATAGGACTAAACTAGAGTAGAGTATTTATACTCTAACTACTCATGTTATTTCTACTCTTGTTGATTAATTTTTTTATCGCTCATTATTATATTTTTCAAGACAATATTTATGGTAATTTATTATATAGGTAACTCCAAGATATTCATTCAAAATTATTTCTAAAGTGTTTGACTTACAAGTAGTAGGGCGATCGTGACGTGACTTTGGATTCTTTTTTAGAGGATATCCAATGATTAGGTCGTAATTACAAGCGTCCGTCGCATTTCTTCAACTAAGTATCAATAGGTCTTGCAACTGCATAGTAACCTACCATGGGTGCTACTTCATACCATCCGTTTATTGATTAATTAAATTACTTGATTCGTGGATGCGTGTCAGATAAGCCAAAGGTCACTTAAGTAAAAATAAATTTTTAAAAACCTCACCAATATTATATATTTTTTTTATATTTTTTTTTTTAACAAACAACCTGCTTCGAAATATTTGAAAATCTTGCCATTATTTTGGATCAATCCGCAGGTTGAAGTTTGAGGCCGGCTGTTGATCAATCTACTGTTCGAACCGTTGGCTGGCCATGATACCCTTGTCATTTCCGTGATTTACCACCCCACTTACCTTGTTCGTCACGCCATTCTTCTATCTGATACGCCATGCGATCCGTTTATGAATAAAATCGCAGAAAATATCCTGAAAGTACGACCTTCTGCGAAGAGGATTTCAATGCTTGCTTGTGAAATACAAAAGGTTGCGTAGGCATTCGAGCGTGAATGTTGAATCGATTCTTAGAAAATATTAGACTATAAAGGTATCGCTCCTTATTACGGGAATCTTGAAGCATTGCAAAAAGTATCCAAAGGTCCCATGGTCGTCTAATAACCAATTATTTTTGTATCCCTAGACAATTTTTTTAACTATTATACTTTTTTACTAATCAACTTACTGATTACCTTTTACTATAATATTTTTTTTACTATAATACTTTTTTACTAATTAACTTACTTTTACTAATTATATTTTTTTTTTACTATAATACCCAAAAAAACGTAGATTTCTCTCGCTCAGAGCAGTATTTTTTAAAGAAAGGGCGCAAATGAGATAGAACCAATTTCAAAATTATTTATTAAAAATCGATTGATAATAATATTTTCATTATATCTAATAAACCATAGCTAACCGGCAGTTAGTTAGCTGTAATTATTAATCACACATTACCTTTTAGTTAGTCCCTCTTATGAAGTTTCATTTCTTCCCCTGTAATATAAAAACAATGAAAATGTGAAAAAAAAATTTACAGATAAAAGTCTGCTTATTAAATACCTGCTATGCACTATTTAACTCGCTAAATAACCTGTTAAATAATTACTTATAACGTTAAATATCCCGTTACTAACTGTATAAATCGATATTTTTTGGTTGTATAACGAAAGAACGAAAGCGTTACCTGTTCCCGAAAAACCGTTACTGCTTCGATGGGCGGGGTTTCAAGATGGCGCCCTCTTTCGTCCAATCAGGAGCTGCAGGGCGGGATTAGTTCAGCCCTCGAAACCGGCGTGCATGTACAAACTTGTTTCGGCGACTCTTGATCGAAAACATACTGTTTTCCTGTTAATATATGAGAAAACGTGGATTATAATGGATTTGTAGAATATTTTTCTAGCGCCAGCGGCTTTTATTTGAAAGTAAATAAATAGCTTTGCCAATAAAATAAACAACTACCTTTATCAACGGGTGATTGACTTGATTTTTTTAAATGTGGCAACTTCAATCGTTAAAACGATGCTCCTCTATCTTCGTTTTGAACACATTGCTCCAGATCATGGTATGCGATTTTTTCGATATTTTATAATTTTTTCTTCTTGTTTTTCTTTTCTCATTACAAGCTACTTCTATATGTTCTACATAACTAGATGAACGTTGCGTAATTATTACTAGCTCTAGGCGAGATCTCAGCGGTAAAAGAAGAGGAAACAAATTATTCTTTCAGCGTCGCGCTGTTGAGCGTAGATCATGATCGCTTTGGCTCGGTGAGCTCAAAAATTGTCTTGAATGCCCTCGCGATCCTCGGGCAGCCGATTTCAATTCTACGATTTTCACTGCAACAAAGCTCAATCAATCTTGATATTATTCCCGTGCGAATGAACTGTTTATTAATTATTGTTATTAGTTTTTTTTCCACTCCCACTTGATGAAAAGTGCTTTTTATCAGAGTTCATCTAACCGTGTGAAAATGCAAGCGTCGTACAGTTAAGTGAACAATAGGCGAAGAAACGGACGGTATCAGTTTCGGAAAGTTGGAGGAAAGTTTGGAGAGGCAAAAAACAGGTTAATTTCCTTGTAAGTATAATTAGGAAAATGATTTAACATACAAATACACGAGTGGAATCTTATTATTAACTGTGAAATGATTTATTTAGATGGTTAAAGTCAATCTCGCCGTCGTTTCTATTCGAGTGTTTTTCAGAGTGTATTAACAACAGCAATATTTTTTTTCCCATATGTACCAAACAAATACAATGAATCAATACTGAACAAAGTAACAAAATGATAAAATTAAATTAAACATTAAGGATTATTTTCTTGCATTTTTCCTAAATATTTTCTTCTTTATCAAATTCGACTGCTCTAAATAATTAATCGCATTGAACGCCTCGATTGCACCGAACATCAAAGCCATTTTCGCACCGGAACGTGTCATTACTTTTGGAATTAAAGGCAGTCAGCGCCTTTGTAACCGAAAGGCAACCAGTTGAAAAATGTTCTTCGCTTACGATGAATATTCACGAACCGTAAGGCGTGAGGGCTTCATTGCTACTGTAGGATTAGAGGTGCTCAAGACTGCGAGTCGGTAAAAACTCGATCTGTTGCCTACTTAGTGTATAAATCGTGTGGGCATTTTTCAAACTAAACGACTACTATGTAATCACATAAATCCTGCAAATTGTACGTGTATCGATTTATTTTTGCCTCTTTACGATCACTTTATTGCCGGAGGTAATTAAAACAATGTCGAGGCGATGTAAGTTTTTTGAAAACCTGTCGACCGTTTATCTATTTTTTCCCGCATTTGTGAACGACCGATTTTCAAGGTTTATAAACCGAGGCGAAGGGAAGAAGTTAATTTGCAATTGAAATAATTGTCAATTTATTAGGAATTGATTAATTAAAATAAATATATTTTTAACCAACGTCGTTCGACATTTTTCATAACGAATAATAATAAAGCGAATAATGTTACGAAGGTTACAATATTTATAAAAGTCAATAATCAAATATAGCGAAAAATAACAGATAAAAAGTGACAATAATAAAAGTAGTAGTATTTTTATTTATAGGTACTAAGAAAATTTTGAAGTAAAGTAACCAAATAATTGCATGTAACAAGAAACAGTAAATAGTTAAATGATAATACCTTGAAAATTATTCGAAGTTTTTGTGCGAAAATGATTGAAAAAAATTATGAAACGAAATATCGATCAGTCATCTACGATATAGAAAAATAATGAAGGGAATAGTACTGAATAAAAATAAATAATTGAACATTTTTTACATAATGTGTCTACATTATGCAGAGCAATAAAAAAATTATATTATTATCTAAAAAGTGTTCAGACGTAATTTATCTATCACCGTAGAAAATGTTCCTTGAAACCTCACATTTTTATTGAAATACC
The DNA here is from genome assembly GCA_037159825.1 of Tupiocoris notatus. Classification (NCBI taxonomy): domain Eukaryota; kingdom Metazoa; phylum Arthropoda; class Insecta; order Hemiptera; family Miridae; genus Tupiocoris; species Tupiocoris notatus. The sequence continues at coordinate 256,455 of JASJUZ010000236.1, read as the reverse complement.
ATCGAATTTAATAATTCCCTTTCTTAATCACTAGTCCGAAATTGAACTAGTCCGACTACCTTGACGTAACTATCTTTTGAATATTTTGTTTGACTATTACGCCCTAGTTACGATTGCATTCTGGTCTCACTGCAAAAAACTGCTACAATAGGCTGAAGTGAATATATCGGAGATATATTCTATAAATTAATAAAGTAAATAAATAAAATAAATAAATACGATAAATTATAAAGCAATCTAATAAATAATATAATGCAATATAATAAATAACATGATTCGAAACCAATAAACCGTTTTACTAATTTTAATTTAGCCACTGCGCTTTCAATTTTTGACTATACCGTCTTCGCATTATAAATCTCCGCCTTCCGTTCCGTCGTTGGTTTCCAAGTGAAATGACGGGATGATATTTTCCGAACGTTTAGTAGAAAGGTTACCCCCTCCACGTCTCTTTTCCTTACAGAGAGCTTTGAGCAGGCTTCCCCTTTAAATTAGACCTGCCGCTCGTGACTTGGTCCAAAAACGCAGTCCACCCCCATCGCGCCGAAGTGGAAACGGAAATTAGGTTACCCGACTTCGAAACCCCGTGGACAGGGCTCCATTTCTCAACTCCTTGGCCTTGTAATGACCCCTCGGTGAGAAAATCATCACGTGTAACTTTCGAGATAATATTCATATTTTCGAAAATAAAATCCGTCGCGCCTCCAATCGAGCATAATAACGGTCCTACGATTATGGAATACGCGCGATCGATTATAGCATTTTCTTACCTTGAGAGCTCAATTCGACTTCGTATAATGACCGCGGCGCTAATAGGCCTCAAATTCTTGACCGTCGTCCCGTTCCTGAAAAAAATCAACATTCAGTTGCATCGTATAAACGTAAAAAATGGAAAATTATTTAAAAAAAAAAAATGTCGCAAATGACCAAAAAAAAAATTTTTTTTCGTTTAAACACAATACCTAGTTAATATTGCCTTATTTTTTTTTTTAAACGAATATCCCCCTCAGATGAATAAATTTTAAATTCGATCGACACAGGGCGAACAATTGTCAAAAAACAAAATTTTTTTTCGTATTATTTGTGTATACTTTGTTTTTAAAAAAAATACGAGTTCTTGGGCTCAGTTTCGGCTCGGTAGCCGACCCAAGCAAAATGCTTTCATTAGCACGGGGTGGCTTCTCTCCCTTGTTGTGTCCCTCTAATGAATTACCTCCCGTTGTCCTAACCCCTTCACGCCATCCGAATTTCACCCATTCGCACCCGCGACGGCCCCAGTTTCGGCTCGTTCTATCCCTTTTTGAACAAACCTGGAAACAGCCGGAGGAACAGAAATGGAATGGATGGGCTTTTGAGTTAAATCAATATCAAATGCTCCAGTCCCGGTTTGACTTAGTGGCTCACCGATGAAGTTGTCCTTAAGATCTCTCTTATTTGTCATTTGGACTAATTTCGATCTCCCGTCGTGCCGATTTTATAGAGCAGTTGTGTATTTACCGCTATTGAAAGCGTATACTACGATCAGGTATTAGAAATTTATTTCAACAGTTTATTCGAAATATTTATATTAGCTGAATAATTACGCGACGGCTAACGTTGGGAGGTTGTTAAAATCCGACGAATTAAATACATTTTTTTTTATTTGGTGATATAAAAATATGAGAAAAACATCGTCATTCAAAACATTCTTAGTCATAATGCTCGAAGGCGAATTATAATGCTCGAAAAACACTAAATGATTCTGCAGCGGTTTATTATTCCTACGCTTCAAAATTTAAAAATACTATCCTTTTCTGATCATAAGTTGTCGAAAGATTTGTGAACGTTTCCACCTAACAATTGGTAACTGCAAAAAACTACATAGCGACTATTGTAATTTTAATCATTTTTATTTTTCAAATTAGATTTTACAGTTTCGACAGAAAAGTGTTGACGGAGGATGGACGGAATTTTTCTTTTGGTTTATTATTCAATAATGAACCATTGTAATGGCCCAAGAAAATTTTTCTTAGAGTTTAGCTGTACAGGCACCGCCAACAAACAGTGTAGCTAGCAACAACCTTTGTATTTGCTTGTATCATTGCTTGTTGGCGTTTTCTGTACAGCTAACTATACTCAATTTTTTTAATGAAATCCACCATACTCAGCGTCATACCGAGCTAAATTCGCCCTCTTAAATCGCTTAAGCTCGCGTCTCTTGCAAAACGCTCTGTTAGTTCGTGACTTATCGCTTCAGCTACTAAACAACTGATGATGACAAAAAAATTGTTGACGTGTTTTCGAGACTGGCCTGAACTTTTTAGAAATACTGTCGAACTAGCTTTTTCTATAAAAATTGCCAGCGTTAAAACTATAACTTACCATTCTCGCTTCTCCAAGGCCGTTTCTTCCGAATGAAGATGTACCTGTCGCACTCGGACTAAAAGAACTGATCGGAATCGGAGAAAATAACCATTTAAACCAACAGAGGTATGATGTTTTAGGTAAAAAAGGTCTTCCCCCTCTCCGATTGGGATGAAAGGTATTGAAGAGGAACCAGGTGCCAGTTCCTCCCCTACGATCGCTTGTACGTACGTTCCATTATTGTTCGGCTCGAAGTTGAAGGATCTTTCGTTGTAAAAAAACTCACCCTTCATCATCCGAGGGTTGTACGCCATGTTGTCCTTAGGCCCAACCTCCCCTCCGATTCTTAGTTGCTCCGGTGAAAATGTTTGATCAAACATGTTTGTTTAGTTGATTAGAAGTAGCAGCGTGAGCTGGTGCGCGTTTTCGGCAAAATATCCAAAATTTGGCTCGGTTTCAGTTCAGTGAATATTCTGGTTTTTACTTCCTCTCTTTCGCTTTCGACAGTTGAAGGGTAATTTTAACGACTTTCCGGCTCCAAAGCTGTGATTCGGCAGTTGAGATAAGGAACCGCTGAGCCACAAGATGCGTCCGTATTTGAATTGCTGAAGATCTTCAGTCGTCGACATTTTTTTTACAACAGTTTACACCATGTTGTATCAGTGATTTTTTTTTATGCTGGAGGGCAAAATGGAATTTTTTTCTTACCCTGGCTCAACTTTTATCTTCAAAATAGAACGATGATTTTTTTTATCGAGCGGAAGAACAAATATATTTTTCAATGCATCTCCACGTTAAAGAGGAAAGGAGATTCATTCAACTATCATTTACAAAGAGCCCTTTTTCGTTGTTTATCACTTACAAAGTTATCGGAATGAATTAATTCACAAGTTGACATACGAGAACAGGAGGGCCTTTGGATTATTTGTAAGACACATCGTAATTGAGTCATAATTAAGGCACTAGTGTATAATAACAAATGCCACGCTAGTTTTCAGCTCACTTGTTGAAAAAATTCCATTTTTCGACTAGGAGAGAATAATTTTTTGTTTTAGAATAAGAATAATTTGTTTAGCTGTTTTTTATTTATTTTATAGTCGATGTTTTTCTTTTAAACTTTTTTCTATCGCTAATGAATAAATGCAATTTTTTCCTACTACAGAGAAAACCATTTGCGTTCTAGCCAAGAAGATTTTTCCTCCCTAAATAGCGTTTTTTCTCTATAAATTTTAAATTTAACGAGAGGTGAAAAAACAATGAACTCCATCCTTACCGCTGCCGATTTTTTTTCGAAATAATTAAATTTAGTTTATTTATAAATATCAACCTTGACGGTTTTTCAGTTACCTGTCTTCGTTCTTATTCAATTTACTTCGCAATGTCGGTTTCAAACGCGGCGCTTGAATGAAGAATTTTTTCTTTAATGTCCTGTATTTAAGACACCTCTTTGGGCCTCATCAATACCCACACGTCTATTGTTCTCTTGACGAACTTGAGACAAAGAAAAGGAACAACAGTTCTCTCTCGAACTTCTTTTCCACGCTCCGTCGCCCTTTGATTTACGACTGATGTAATTCCCTGGAACGATGACGTGCGGTTCAGGAAGAAAATAAAAAAACCCTGTTCTGCCCTTATAAAGACATTGTAACTCATTCCTCATCGTGTTGACGTTTCGTAGCTATAGCCAACCTAGACTTCGATGTTGGAATCCGCCTGTGGTCTTAGGATAGCTTCATTTCGACAAATATAAATCTCCTCGAAAGACGCGGTAGGGCCCACCTCCGAATCCCCTCTTAGCCCCGGGTCGGAAATTAGTTGACCGGTGGGTTTAATGTTTTTAATAATTGGCCCGAAACCGAAATAATACAGCTCATCTATGCTCCCAAATATAATAAATAGGCGAATGAATAAATTTCGAATTCATCCGTCGTCATAATCGAGCTGGGTGTTCTATTTTTTGTATTGATATTTTCTAAATTGTATCAACTGTTTATTAGAGAGTTTTTTGCCCTACAAATTATGTAAGTTTCGTGCGCGACCTTTGGCACACGTTATTTTCTAACAAAGTATCCAAAGTTCACGTTTAACCGACTTCTTAGAACAATATCCCGCCTCAATAGCAGGACAATTCAAAATCGAACCATTCGCAGTAGTATTAAATGCGAATAGAGCCCCGGATCGAGCTGCCAAACTTCATCTCAATGCGGTAATTAATTAACGGATATTGTGAATTATTAGGTCGTATATAACTCACTGCGATGCATTATTATTCGCACCCCTCGTCAGCCATTAGTTTGATGCATGTCTAGTGCGCTGTGTTATTAACGGAGATATGGTAAATACGTTAGTAAATACGGCAGAAAATGAGTGATAAAATTATTTTTATTTGGTCAATAAAGCGAAAATACGTGTTTTACTTTTTTTTTGTCTAATTTGGAAATCCGAGTTGGAATTCTTCCATGAAACGAATATCAAGCCACCGCGGCTGTTTTATCTTACTGAATCCACTAGGGAAATTTTTTTTGCAGTTTTGAAGTGGTTATTTCCTTTTAGTAAAAATAAGAAAAACAGGGAATTTTACAAGTGCTCAAATAAACTCACTTATGATTAATTCGAATTTATCATGATTAGTTAAGATTTGATCATGGTTTATTTACGATTATTTGAAGAATAAACTTCTCAGAAAAAATATGTCTTTGAGGGACCGGAATTGGAGAGAGAACGGCGATAGTAGGGAAAGAGATTGGAGCGAGAGTGGAAATAGATTGGAGTGAGAGTGGAAATAGATCGGAGCAAGAGTGGAAAGATAGTGGAAAGAAATTGGAGCAAGAGTGGAAAGAGATTGGAGCAAGAGTAGAAAGTGATTGGCGCGAGAGTGAAAAGGGATTGAAGTGAGAGTGAAAATATATTGGAGGGAGAGTGGACATATATTGGAGGGAGAGTGGACATAGATTGGAGCGAGAGGGAGGAGCGAAAGGAGCATGAGTGGAAAGAAAGTGAGTGGGGAGCAATTGTTGTTATGTGTTTGAAAGGGAGTTGAATAGAAGTGGTGTCGTCAATGATAACTAAGATTGTTTTTTATTTTGATTTTTTTTTAATCCCTGTTATAACAAGTACAAATAAGTTATCTCAATCATAGTTATTTCAATTATATTAATTTTATTTTTTTCGCTCTTAATCCCTGTTTAAACATCTTATTTCCTATTAAGTCGCACTAAGCGAAATTGTTTTACGGTATGATTAATACGCTAGTTTTTCAAAAGAGCTTTATTCGACAATGTTGCGGCAAGTTCTTCTGCCGACGTTTCGCGTAAACAATGGAACGGAAAGAGTTACGGACTCGTCTTAAGAATTTTCCCTTAACACCTGGGCTAACACACTGTATAATACATTGCGTGTCGTAAATTATTCCGTTGATAAGCAGAACCGCGAGCGTGTAAGTTTTTATTCGGCCCGGTATAAAAATCCGCCGGCGAGCTTCGAAAAAGAGCTCGCTCCCGAATTTCCATCAAATTACTCCCATTCTACGAATTAAAATTAATATAAAATGTTATTGTTCATCTAGAGGAAAAATCGGTAGTTCTGTACAAAAAATTTAAATTATTTTAAATAATAAATTCTTTTAGAATAAAAAAATTTTTTTTGAGTATGCTGATCGTTGCAATTGAAAATTTTCGTTCTTCTGCGTGAGGTAGATGGCGGTTTTGGATGCGAGGATCGTCTTCTTCCACCTGGTTCCCCATGGTATCACCTGTCGATAGAAAATGGGCCTTTAAAACCTTTTTTCACTCAGCCTCATTAAGTACAAAAAACTTGACGAATTTATCGCTCTAGCGCTTTTTACACGTCCTAAAGTCGAAAAGTCTCGAGCAATTCATCATACGAGAGATCAAGTACTGAATAATACGCCACGCGTGCTTAAAAACTTAATATGAGGTAAATACGGAAAAAATTATTGGTCGACATTATTTTCTACGAATAATATTAATTTTATGAGCTGAAAAAAAATGATGAAGTTGGAGTGAAATGTTAGTGGACAAAATATTAGCGTAAAAAAGTAACTTATTTAACAGTTTGCCTAAACGGCATGAGAAATTCAGCGGTCGCACTTGGCGCGATAATTTGGCGATAAGCCTTTCTAAGATAGGATTTTTCAAGTTAGCTGTTTTTGGCACTTGCGTCAGAAGTGTCACAAATGACCGAGTGGGGATCAGGATTTTTGGTATCAGAATAAACTGCTGTCGCCATTTTATATTTTTCTATTGACTTGTTCACAGATAAATTCCAGGTAAACGTTCGTATTATTTTTCCTAAAATATATTTCCTCCTTCTTTGACAATTTTTGGATCAAGGATTCACTTCCTTTTTCTCTTCCTCTTTCTTTTTCCCGCTATTCAAAGAGATCTGTAGGATTGATCAGTATATCAGTAGGGCGATTAATCGACGTAAATGATAAATTCTAACTCATTGTGGTCGTATAATTCGATCTAATTTTGACGCCATCGTTTCCCTCACGAAAATGCGGCAAGTGAAGCCAGTTATCGGTTCAGTGCTCGGCCCTTGTAAATGAGCCACGACCAATTCAAGCATCGAGATTAAGATCTCTATCCTAGTAACATGATAGCTTCTAATTTGTTTCCGGTGGTTCTACTATCTCGTTTGGTTTTTTCCTGGGCGCTCGGAAATTCTCCATTATTCGATCGACCAATCATTTCTATAATATGACGATTACAGATTGGTCTCCGGGCAATTTTTTCATTCGAAAATTGGCTCTTCGGCTTTCGCGTCTGGAGTTTTTTTTCCTCTCTTTTTTAAATACTTGAATGTCTTGTACGAAATAGTAAACACAAAAAAGAAAATCATGTCTCGAAAATGTATTAATACAGGTAGTATTATTATTTATTTAGATATTTTAAGAAATTCTTTCTTCGCGAGCTGTATATAATTTATTTTGTAACACTGTCACATTTCCATCGTTTTATTCATTCCAATACTCGAAATTTTCACCCTGTTTTTCCGTTTCTGTAGAAAATTTCTCACTACAAAAAAAAAGTCTTCAACTTTCTTCGAAGTCGCCTTGCAACATCAAGGCATCTGACTTTACCCGAACAATACCGCAGTTTCGAATGGTAAACAGAGTAGGCATCAAGCTCAAACCACAACCACGTCATTACATGATTATTCATGAACCTTGCAAGGTGGCCTCCTCCTTCCCTGCGTTCTCCATTGCTGACGGGCTCACTTCGATATTTACGACTTCTTAAAACGCACGGGGTCGCCACACTAATATTGCTCGAGCTCTGCCGATCTAAAAATAACGCTCCGAACGGCGATGAATTGTTCGCAAAAGCGAGCCCGAGATGTTCCTCCTATAATGTCTATTAAATGACAGTTCTCTCAAAAAAAATTTTTTTTTTTCAACTTTTTTTATTTAAAGGATTTTGTTCATTTTTAGGCGCTCATTAAAATTGCAAGAGGTGAGAATAGTTAAGATTGTTGGCTCGCTGAAAGATAATCATTGAGTTTCAAGCCCAGAGAAGAATTCAACTATTGCCACTATTTTTTTCGTTGATATTTCATTATATATATTTATCCGTCATAGGTGACGTTAATTTATTTTCGTCTCTATTTTCTTTGGCCGAATAACTGCAAGAATAGACGTGAATTACACTTTTGAGATGCGAATAACATATTAAACGCAAACGTGGAGGGGAATCTTAAATAGGAGCGTGGTCTTGAACGTTAATACATTTTAAATCCTTTACAAAAACGCGAAGAGTGTAACATTGAACGAAAACGAGAAGAGCGTAACATTGAGTATGAAAATGAAAAATATTTATTAAACATTGAGGAAAAAAATTATTAATTGTCAGAATTTGATTCTTTTCACTTCAAATTCGACTTCTACGTCTAATTTCCTGTAGGAATCATTAATTAAAATTGAAAAGTACTGTAAGTATTTGCTACGAAGTTTCCAAGTTGAAAAACATAAAAACGTGTAGTACTAAAACTGGGCAAAAGTAATAGTTGTCGTCGAATTTCCGTCGTTTTGACGTCAAATTCGGATTCAGCGTTAAATTTCCTATAAGAATAGCCTTCATAATCGCTTAAAAACATAAGTTTAATTTTCCACCCCAGCGGAGCTCGAAATGTCGGCCGGTGAAAAACTCGATTTACGGAAAATAATTTCTGTGGCGCTGTTTAAATTTTTTTCACCAAATTTTTTGCTATGTACTTATGTAAGACGTTCAAATGAAGACTCCTGCATAATAAAACAATTGATTCGGATTAATTTTGACCACGAAAATCACGGTTAAAGTCCAATTTTCGAGCTTTCAAAAACTGATTTTTTTGGACCAGTTGCAGATTTTTCGAGAATTGAAAAAAATCACAAAAATACATCTCGGTAAGATACAACTTTCCTGAAAATTTCAGATTTTTATCGTTATCGAGAGAGGAGTAAAAAATCGTTAACTGATCGGTTCAAGAAAATCGCAGGGGTACCCCTTGGATTTTTTGTGAACATTTTTTGAAATCGATTTCGCTCAAATTCAGCATAATGATAGTTGATGATGTGTATATCAATAATATATGCTTCATTGTTTGTTTCTTTGGCACTAAATTGATGAAATTAATGTTTAAAGTTGAAAAATGTGAAGTTTGCGTGAATATTCGCCAATATTGATGAATATCGCAGAAACGGTTGAAAAGTGGACAGCTACATTACATAGGGAATAGTGGCCAGTTAAATTACCTATCTCTTAGTATATTTAAACATCTGAATGACGAATTTTTATTACAGTTATTTACTGTGCAAGATACAAATTTTGGAAAACTTCAAGTTCTCGTGTCCATTTCGGCTAAAAAAATGCACAAGTTGAAACACTAATACTTTATTTTACAATGTATGGTGTTATGGTACTATTTAAACGTGAAAAATGTAATATTTGTGTTAACGTGAAGAGCGTAATATTACAACGCAAACGTGAAGAGTGTAATATTATTTTGTAAACGTGAAGAGCGTAATATTATTTTGTAAACGTAAAGAGCGTAATATCACAATGTAAACTTGAATAGTGTGATATTATTGTGTAAACGTGAAGAGCGTAATATTACTATGTATACGTGGGAAGAGTAATATTGTGTTGTAAACGTGAAGAGTGTAATCTTCATCAAAATAGCGTTATCTTGAATTGAAGCTGTGGAGCCGAATTACGTCAACTTGAACATGAAGAGTGTAAATTGTGTAAAAAATGTTAACGGAATGAAAAGGGTAAATGTTACGAAATGTAACAGAGTAAATGAGCCAATTTCTGAGATTTTTCATATAGCAATCAGCTGACTATAAATATTTTTAATTTTATAATTAATCCCAGCGATGAAAGAAATAAACCAGAATACCGACTCGTTCGAAATCGGATTGCATTGGCTATACTATTGCAGATTTAGCCGCGTTTCTTCACGTCGTTGAGCGGCTCTATAATTGCGACTGCGTAATGATAAAGCTCACAGGCGGCCGAATAACTGATAATTTTCACTTAGTGTTTCATCGTTAATGAATTATAATTTCAAAACTGTGTCATTGTAGTGATTTGGCGCGATTTGAATAATTGCCGCCGATCAAACGACGACTGAAGTCGCTCAGAATTGATTGAAGTTAAAGAGTGGGCAGGTTTTAAATGATCTAGGCTAATTGACCAGTTGAATAGCATATTATGAAGTTTGTATGTTTCGTCATGTAATTTCGAATAGCGGTCAACTTTTTACATGGGATGAAAAGAATGATTGGTGAGGTTCATTAACAAATTGTGACTTTGAGGCCATTTCTGTGTAACCAACGAGGGCTCGACTCGTTTCCTTTGGAGACTCCCTAACTAGTAGTATCATAAGCGACGTCCTTTGCGTAATTTGTGAGGCGAATTTTCGTTTTCATTAGCTTTGTGTGCAAAACTGCTTGACAACTGAGTTATGCAATTTCAGCGATGATGTCATAATCTATAATTTTCCAAGACTTCGAATCCTATCGGCTGTAAATTTTTCAATCCAGCTTCAAACGCAAACAGCCAACACTGCTCAATAAATTCGACCCCCGATAAACCGTTATTTCAATTTTCGCTCCCGCTCCGCTTCAATCACTCCCTCGTAGCTTTATCGTAGCGATATTTATTACAGGCGAAGCATCTTGTAAGCTTAGCATCTTGAGCCCTTTAACCCGAAGACAAGTTTAATGGAGATCGTGCCTACACATAAACGCCTAAATCGCACGAACATCGCTGACGCCAGTAAACAGTTTCTTAAATAATAAATTCCCTTTCAGCCCCTGTTTCTCCCAAGATTCCTTCATCCCCTAAGCTCCGACTCGTTCATTTCTCAACGCTTGTTTACGACTAGATAAACCTTGAAGGTGTCCCATATTTAATACTTCTCGAGTCGTTGCGCCCTCTTTGCTGTAATTCCGTTTTTCCATCTTAATGCTCGCAATAGCTCTTTCCATCTTCCTCTTTTTCGCATCCATTGATAAGAGACCTTCCTAATGAGGTTAAAGATAAGATGAATTAGGTACCCGCTCCTTTTTCACTCGACGCTTGTCCTTTGCTTTATCGCTTCGAACGAAGTCGTTTAACTGTGGTCGGATTTCGAGTACAAGAATCGCGAGTGAATTTATAATATTCGTAATTAAAAAAACGTGTTCATAACATTTTGAAAAAATCTAATATCCGTTTCAGATTTTCAGGCGAATTTAATTTTATTTTCACCTCGTTCATTTTATAATTAACTCGTCGTAATAATTTGCCATTTTATTCATCATCGAAAAATAAATAATCGACACGTATTCGAATCCAAGGGTGGAAATCCTTTCTAACGATTTAATATTTCCGCAGATCATTCCGACAGCATGGTTAGGTATACACCGCATGTACTCCCTCGCAATCTGTCGAACACGTCACACAGAACGCATGACGATGCGAATAGTAGGCGTTAGTTATGCATTCAACTCGCGAATCCCTGATCTGCTACGTCGACGTGAGTAACGACACTTGGTATTCCCTGACTTGCCTCGATGCGAATCGATCATTCGGTATAATCAGCTTACTCGAAGCCGATAGCGAAATATTACGCTACTTTAAATAGATCGATTACACTAACGGTTTCAAGCATTTCACCGCTGGAACAAAATATTGATCGAAATAGGAAAAATCTATTATCGACCAATTTTTTTTTTGGTTTCCATCAAATATAGAAATGAGCCCTTTCCATCAAATTTAAGCTCTTAACGTATCTACTAAGGAAAACATTAATCGCTTTTACTTTCAAAATTAGGCTCTTCACGATTATGTTCAAGACTACACTCTTCGCTTTAACATTCACGACGTTCAAGTAATATTCTCCTTGTTGATGACTTTATCTTCAAGTTTACGTTCTTCACGCTCAATCGTACACTATTTACGTTTATGCTCTTTACGCTCCTCAGTTCTACGTTTATGATTACGCTCTTCACGCTCAATTGTACACTATTTACGTTTAATGCTCTTTACGCTCCTCAGTTCTACGTTTTTTATTACGCTCTTCACGCTCAATCGTACACTATTTACGTTTATGCTCTTTACGCTCCTCGGTTCTACGTTTATGATTACGCTCTTCACGCTCAATCGTACACTATTTACGTTTATACTCCTTACGCTCCTCACTTCTACGTTTATGATAACGCTCTTCACGTTTCATCGTACACTATTTACGTTTATGCTTTTTTATTCTCGAATTCCGTGTCTAATTCGCTAGTTGAATTACCGGATAAAATGATTTCATCATTGTAAAATTTGCAATTTTTCCTCTCTCACATTTCCCCATCGACTAGATATTTTCGTCCGTTTTTCAGCCGGGGAAAAAAACTGTAACGTCGGATTGAGACGTTCCGAAAGGGGTCTTTAGAACCGGCGAAATTCACAGTCGAGTTGCAACTACAACATCGCGTGTTTTCGGGTTGTTTGAGCGGACGTGCAGGCTGTAATGGTTGAGGTGTTAGGGGAGGATGGTATCGAGCACACACCGCCGCCTATTATCTGTCCAGCTTGTAGCTGCGGAGGAGGTAATCGCGCATGGAATATTAAAATCAACGTTTTACAAGAATTCCGAACGTTTGAACCCGCGCGGAGTTGCGTGATATTTCTCGTACGAAATAACAGTATCTAACGTTTGAACGAAATTAATTTCGCCCCTCTGCTATCGGATTGTTGTTGAAGATACGTTTTCCAGTAGGTTTGAATAGAACTTTAGTTTTGTATACTTGTAGATCTGAAGATTATTAAATGAATCGAAGACTATCGATTGACGGGTTTTATCAATAAACCTTGGCGTTTAGCTGTTTAAAAAAATAATAATAAAGTGGTAGCAGAGATGTAATAAGAATAAAGTAAGCTTTATGTTCTAAAAAAATGCCGAACGTCCCATTTTTTGCTTTTATGAGCCTATAGTAAACTGGTCCTGGTCATCTGAAACAAAAGAAGGACGCCTCACTTTTCCAACATGCCCATTACACGTCATCGCTACATTTCATTTTCAATCGTTCCTGTTCCTCTCCTCGCCTTCAATGCGGTAGAAATGAAAATGAAATCTATAGTTGCGCGGCTTGTTCTTCAACTCTGGTGACCGCAGTCGGAGGTTCATCAACCTGCCGTTGCTCGTCAAGGCTGAGACCGCCGAAATATGTTCCCAAAGGTGGAGAAGATGGTCGAACGAAACCGAAAAAGATGCCGTCCGTGTGCAACGAATTTCCGAATAATGGGGAGAGTTGAAGGCCGGGAAAAAATAGGGTGAAAATGTTTAGGTTACAGTGGAAATTTTTGAATTACGCGGGAAATTTTTTGGGTCTCTGAACAATCAGTGGTTATCTTTGGCTTAATATACACGTTAGTCTTCCATATTTGCTGGCTTTTTATGAAATCCACGTGGCTTTTATATTTGACTAAAGATTTATAACTGCTCAAAACTTTTTCCCATCGAGTCGTAAATTACTTCAAATACAAGACAAACGACATTACAGCGTTGGAGGAAATTCGAGACGTCTTGTCGCCGTAATTAACTGTAGGGCGGCACGAAATGAACTCGTAACAATCCGAGGTTGCTGAAGTTTGCTGCTTTCCGTTGACAGTGTTTTTTCTCCCTATTCGTGTTTTACCTGTATTTCTCTCGTAAAGTCTTTATCAGCTTTTCATACCTCAACCTTTGATGTGGTAGCCGAAGACCAGCGGTGGAGTAGTTTTTTCTCTTTCGTTCTTTTTGTTCAAGAAGGGCGAAGCGATCATTAGCCGTAGGGACGGCCAAGTCTGCCCCAAAAAAAGTCAGCCGAGGCGAAAAGGGCGATGGCTGGATAGGGCTAATAATCGTTGTCTTTATCCCCGAAGAGACGAAGGCTTCTTATTATCGTCTCGATTTTACGTCATTATTAGTCGAGGAAAGTGTCTCTGAAAATCAAGGTGGAATGCTCCGGACGAATTTTTGATGCGGCTACCGCAAACGAGAGGATTTGTAATGGTTTTGTTCCAGAATTATTTTGTCTCTTGTATTTTGAAAATGTAGGGTATCTAGAAAGAAACCGGAATTAAAAAATTAACTCTGATTGGGACTTTGCTTGATAGAGAGTTTTTGTATAGCTTATGACTGATACGTGGCCTGCGTTATACTTTTTGAAGATTTCGATACCATGGAAGACAACTATCTATCGTTTCTCATTTCGTTGTTTTGTTGTCATTTCTGTAGCGGGGAGGTTGAGAGGGTTGATGTAATGATGCAGAATCAACCTCGTAAACTTAGGCTCTGATCAACGAAATAGCAGTGGGACTAAAAGAACATTTGGGAATTTAGTACGTGCAATAGTCTTTTGGAGCTGTATATCAGTTGAATACCACAGAATTGCAAAATAACGGATTCTGAGAAGCCCTGATAACGCCAATTGGAGGTGAAGGTGCTCGACGCCGAATTAAATGTAGAAAGAGCTGTTTTCCCCAGTTTATTAATGTTGGGAGGGATTTCGCATCAGTTATTTACGTGTGTAAAAAACTTATTCAGCTCGTTGGCACACAGAAATAAAGATTTCCAATCTAGTTCTCCTCTTCTCAGTCCTAAATCCTCATCTCGTGCTTCTATGGTATCACGCCTGCATAATTGTCAAGATCTTCGTCTTCATTACCGCCCCCAGCCTTTTCTGCCGGACCCTTTTGAATTTAACTCTGGTAAACTATGCATTGGAGCGAATCAATTGTCATCGAAGCGCGTGACTTTCCTCGAAAGGAGTCGAATTGAGCCCTAATCGGGCAAACAAATCAATGTGAACGTCAGTGAATGTAATTCACTTGACTAAGAGCGAGATCTCCTCAGGTCTAACCTTGTATTGAAAGCTATCGGTAATATAGTGGAAAGTACGAGGTGAATTTGTATTCCTCGGGCGGCATCTACTGTGTTTTATTTGAAGACAAACGTCACTAGAAAAAAGCTCCTGATTTGACGCTAACAATAACAGAGGATTTTGATTAGTTTGTCTCGCGTGATTAATTACTTTTGACACTTAGGAGATAATAACCATACAATTCTATGGGGAACCTAATTAGATCGATGATTTCTAATATTTTCAAAGAATCAATTCCAATGGAAAAAATTAATCTCATATAAACTGAAGTGCAGCGTAGGCCGCGTTTTGTTCTGCAACTCATTTTCAAATCGGCGGATTCGACAGCATCATTTCTTTCAAGATTTCCTGCACAGGTAGGTAGGTAGTTGCTGGCCGATAGCCGATGGAGTCAGCTGAGCGGAAGATAAGAGAAATGGTCGCTTGAGGCCGTTGGGCGGGCGAGTGCGATGGATGGCTCCCTTCCTTCCATGTCCGCTCCTCCGAACTTCGTGCCTTTTCAAGCTCGGGGCCGATGTTTTGGGAACGGACCGTAGGCGCCACATGCGGTGATGGAAGCCGGCCAAACGATGAGCTATACGAGATCTTCCGGACAACCGTTTACCATATCGTTTTCACGGGATTCTTTACACGGGTTTCCGAGATTCGAGAAAATTTCCGCTCGAAATTTGTCGCATCGGAGAATCTTATCGCTCTTTCGGAAGACGAAAATCGAGTTGAGCATTTTTGGCGGAATATTGCCAAATTCGAGGCATCAAAGGGATCTGGAGCGAGTAACGGTCGAAACATGGTGGGGGAATTTTCGTTTAATTGTGACACATAAGAGGTGAATGACCTTTGGATAGTTTGTTGGAGAGATGATTGTAATTAGAACGTGACTGCTGAAAATACGAGTCACTCATTTCATACAAATTATCCAACGATCATTCGCCGAATTGTGGTTAAACTTGTCTTACGTTTATCCTTTGGACAATTTTAAATAATCGTGCGACTAATAGTCTCCTTAATTACAGCATGCGATCAAATGGTTTCTTGCGTTACGTTTGGTTTAACCAAATAAATAAATTGAATATATTTAATTTTTCGTTTATCGTTTTCTACATTGAAATATTATTTCAAATATTTCTCCTTTCAAATTCGTTTAATTCAACTAATTTTCATCAATTCGAAATTCATCTCCACAATTTATTTTCAATAATTCTACCGCGCAATTGATCAAATAAAATATAAGTAAAGATAGAAAGAATTGAAGAACTATATCTCTTCAAGTGAATTTATATTGCTTCTTTTGAAGGGTAATTTATGTACAAGATATCCTAACTTGAATCGAACGCAAGCGTTATCAAATATTGGTCGAAATTTATATTCAAATTATATTCAATAAAGTAAAGTATCCGAAGAATATTCGTGATTGCACATGAGAGATTTGTTTCAAGCAGTCTTACTACGGTGAATTAACCTCGAGATACTTCTTTGCAACGAATATTCCTCGTAATTACATCCTAATAACGCTATCCTTGATCTCCCATCAAACTATCCAAAGGACACCAATATCATCTGCTTGTTGTATAAAAACTGTCCATCCGTAAGAAAAAACAAACTTCAAATGTAATATCCTCAGCTGAACCGAGAACATGTAGTTGGCCAGTGAGTGAATGACCTTGCTCGTTGAAGCTGCGCTTACCTCAAGCTGTCCAGTAAGGCTGTTATTAGCATCGCCCAGTTTTGTGCCCTCTTTTGCCAACAACGATTGGTTACCGGAATGAATAATGACGCTACTTTATCAAAGATTGTTTCTCGTTTAATAACACGCGTTAGGAGGCCGATTGATGAAGCATCTGTTAAGAGGATAAACGACTTGGGGCATCGAAAAACGGAATCGCATCCACAGTTAGGAAAATATCGACGAGGAATCTGAGGGATGACAGGGACACTTGCAAAGAAAAGGATGAAATCAATTCAAAGAGCACGTTCCTGATAATGAAACGCTATCGAAAAATTTCATGTTAGATGACGCGATTTTTATCTCGATGGCCACGATATGACTTACTTGCTAAGTCATTCGACGAACCACCGGGCCCACAGATTAACACTTGAGCTCAAGTGGCTCCCGATAATAGATGGAATCTGAAACTCGACAGAACCGATGATCAGATAACGCTTTCGAGCGACAAAACTGACGCGTTGCAAACTGACAAAATTTCCGACGCTGGATCCACTCACGAGATTCCCATTGTCTTCAATGAGCTGGAGAATTTAGTATGCGAGTCAACACTGTCGGGAGCCTGGGCGCCTGAATTCTACTTATCTCGCTGCCGAATCTGCATTTAATCGTCAGGAGGAACTAACTTTCGTTCCTACAGGAATTGGAAGTCGAATTGCTAGAAGTGGCGTAGGAGAAAGTTAGCCTCTTCTATTTTTCCCTAGAGCGGTTGGAGCGTTTTGGAAACGAGGATGTGTAAGGCGAAGGTGGAAAGTTGATTTTTGGGGATACAGAATGAAAATGGATGAAAGGCGGGGGTAGAAATGGGAAAAGAATATGATAAGGATTGGGATCGGATTGGATAATTGACGCGAATCACATTATTTTGGGTCTATGTAATTAAACGGGACAGCGCTAGTGGTTCTATTGGTCAATGATTATTTTTCTTATGGTCTCCTTGGATATTTCTTTCAACATCTGTGACTATAATGGCATGACCTACCTATTTTTTTTTACAGGCTTTGTCATTTTTAAAATCATATAATCGAACAGATACATAGAAAATATTGTCTTTATCTTCTCGTATGCGACCCTTGGCTTATTTCACGCTGGAACCGCTTATTTCGCCCCAGACAATTCCCGAGGTGGAAAGATGATCAAGGTAAACTCGACCGCAATAAAATTGACGTCGAAATACGGTCAGAAATACCGGATCGCCTGGGAGAAGAAGCCGTTTGATGGAAGTAGAACGACGTGCTAACGTTGAGAAAGGGCCTCTTCGGCCACTTCCCGAAGAGATTATGAATTAATAACGCGGCTAAACTTTGTCGGTTGACTGTACCTGAGGCACTTGCGAGAGGGAGAGAGGAAAAAACCAAAGGAAAGAGAGAGACGAATGCTTCGCTAGCTACAAATCATAAGACCTGCCCGTATCTTCCATCTTTCTTCCTTCGAGTCGACTCACCTGAGCGCGTTCTGGGCCCTCGGCCCCCATGAAAAACACCTTAAAATCAATAATACTCCTATCGGTCTCGCGGAGGCATTTTCTTAATTAATTATTGCTAATCCGTATCGGCAAATGTTTGTCTTCGGTGTGTTTATAAAAAAAAAATATTTATCATCTTACGGACATTCGGTGTTTGAATAATGGGCTCGGCTAAGTTTTAATGGAATGTCAAACCGGTCGAAAAAAATATCCGACTTTTTGAAAAACGGTTTCCTGCGTCGTTATTTATCGGTGGTCGGTCTACGAATTCTATAGTACGATGACAAAATTGCTTCAATTATCAATGGCTCCTTGTGTGTAACAGGGATTTTTTATCGACGAGAATTTGATTTTAGTCTTTATCTTATTACAAGCTCCTGTCGATTCCATGTTGAAAACAACTCGCACAACACCTTTTGTCTTTCGCAACTTATTTCACCTTATTAAGCCGTCAAATATTCGGAATTTCAAGGACGGCTTTTCAAACTGGGCGTGACAAGTCGAGCCCAGACGCGACGTTTCAATTTTCTCCCACGGCCAATGATTTATGCGAAGAGCATAGTGGGAAAGGGAAGGAGCTATGACGTCACTGAGGTACTCGGCCCCTCGAGGGGACCAGCTGCTTCACGGACCGCCCTTTTGTCTCAGTCTACCTTTATTTTATTTTTAACCATGTTACTCCTTCGAACATTTGATTCCCTACATAATTCAACGCCGTGCAATTTGAATAATAGTAATTTACTTCGAACACGGCCACCGGATATTTCGAATAATATTCGAGAAATCGTCAAAGGAAAATCGTTAATTGATATTGTGTTTATATTCGTTAGTCGATACTTAATGGAATCGGCTCTGGGCTAAGCGTTTTTTACTTGCTCGTAAGTTAGCTATAAATTATCTATGAGAAAATAATGATTTTCGAATCGAAACATGAGCCTAGTCCATTAGGGGATCGTTTAAAATCCTTAAGTAAACACACAATGTCTCAACTGCATTTGAGCTCATTTATATGGTGGCTATGTTTAGCTCAACGAATTTTATTCTTAACTCTGAGAATATTCATTAGAAATATCAAGTTACCAACCTTTTCTAAGGTTTAGAGTTGAAACACAAATTCACCTCGTACTGAAGTTAATAAAATAATTAAGTATACCTTGATTTTATAAATGAGGTACTATCCGAGTACTTATAAAATTCGCACAATATTTTTAACATGTTTTTCTTCCAGTTTGCGATCTATCAAAAAGCATATTAATAATCCGCATTTCCGTTTTACAGGTATGCACTCAGGTATTTATCGACCATTGACGTTTAGCACGATAATTCGTAAGTAAGCAAATATTATAGTGATCATATTTTTCCTCTATCTTCTCATTTAGGCGTCTAGTTTTTTTTTTTTTTTTTTTTCTTAAGCATTATTTACCTTGAGGGTTATTACCGCAAAAAAGCCTCTCGTTAGGGGTCAAGTAGCTGGTCGAATGTAAAGGGTGCATTCGGCTGGGCAGGGATTGTGGCTCAGTCGGCTAATGGCCACGATGTTTGCGCAAGGGATGCGTCACCATGGAAACCAGGTTGACACCCGGCCGGCTTCCCCTAGTCGAAGATATACGGTCTCCTCATGGCGCCCCACTCTTCCTATCGTCCACGACACACCGTCGTTTTACATATTCATTTAGGACCCGTCTCTGACTTTGGCGTAGGTGGGTTATTAGGTAGGCCTTGAAAGCTTCGAAAATTCCATAGTTGAGATTGCAAATGAAACTCCTGATTAAAAAATTACATTTTACGTTCAAAGTGTCGTGGAGATTTTATATGGTGATTGTCAGTGACAGTTGGATAGTTTGTTTGAGACTCATTGTTCTCGTAATTATATGTCTTAATTACGCTTGGAGTGTGTCCAAAGGCGCTCGTCTTTGACAGTGTTACGCGTGTTAGCCTACTTGTTGAACGTTATAATTCCTCCCAATATCCCTGCCAAAAAATAATGTATCAGATTCAACCTGTAAAAATGAATAAAATCAGTAGTACACAGTAAAAAATATTAATTATTTCTTTGTAATTTTTTTTGTAATCTTTTTTAATTTTATTTTTTTAATTATGAACTGATTGAAAATTTCTGAAATTCTCCCCTAAGCGAAGTTTTTAAGATAAATTAAACCAGCTTTTCTCTTCTCTCGTGATAATTTAATCGGAAAATCGGTTATTTCTCCGTCGAATAGAATAACTGTTTCTGTTAAAGGTTATCTGCATCGACCATTTCTCATATAAGAGCATCAAATTATTATCCAAATTGCCCCTTTATTACAGGATTCAAGGCAGTATTTTAAACTCTCATCTCCTGTAATTGGGAGAGAGTTCGACTGTCCGAAAGAGCGGAGCGGCGAAGCCGATGAATATCTTGGGCAGTACCGGCTTCATATTAAACGGATTCGATACTGATATTATTAGCTACCTAGTCTGACAAATAGTCGACTTCGGCTCACGAATTAGCGTCACATTCTCGGGGGTGTGACTGTGAATGCTTTGTAGCAACGTGATTAAACTTTCCCAAATTTAATTAAGAGATTATTAAACTCATTCCAACAAAGTGTCCAAAGGTACAAATTGTTTGACCTAGAAAATTTGGAATTTTTCCTAAGGAAAACTGCCATCTTTACATCCGAACGTATCGAACTATGTTGACCGAATAGCTCGCATTGTTTTCAAATACAAGTCGTATCGCGTACGTGATAAATCGCCACTGAATTGGGGCAAGTTTGCTTAGAGGAATCGAACTCCGATGCGGCAGTGAATCACACGACACGCGACAATTTCTACTTCTTCGGGGAAAACTCGTCGAAAGGGGTTTCAGATGACGTACGACCTTTTAACCAGTCCGTGAAATATTGCAGGTATTAGTTCCACTTTGGCGTAAGTTGTGCGGCGTTTGTCAGCCAAGTTCAAAGGGAGACGATATTGGATTTGGTTTGGAATATTGCGAGAGAAAAGAGTGAGAGCTTTCGATTTTTATTTATTTTTTAAAGTAATGTTTTCTCGAGAAGTGGCATTTTTAAATGCATTTGGACTTGGGAATTTATCAGAAGAAGAGTCAGCAATGAGCAGAAACTTATGAGACGTCTTAATTGATTATAAACAGAAGGACTCAAAGCTAACTAGTTGGTAATTTTCTGTTCAGCTCGTTTTCAGTAGCTTTATGCGTAAACTGGCGTTAATGTTCATTATTAAACCACACTTTGAACCACAAAATTGGAGCAGCCTCTCTTCCAGTCACACCAATTCCGCTAATTGAGTCAGCTCTGGTGCGACCACATTTTTCACACCATGGGAATCAATTGTTCGCCCGTGGAAAGATTTGAATTCACCTTCGGCCGAAAACGGACGCAAGATCTTAACAGGTCATTATTGTTATTCGGAAAACCTCCCCTCCCTCTGTTTTATCCTCGTGTAAGAGAAGGATCCCTTCTCTAATGACCGTAAATGGCTAATTATCCGGTTTAGATGCGCCGGATAAGGATTGTAAGGTGCCGACCTGGCGTAGACTTCACAGTTTAGCGTGTTGCCGAAGCGTTGAAAAGGATCAACGGTTGAAGGTTATCTCTTATCTCTCGGATTCACGGGAGAAGTCTTCCGAGTGATGTATCTCTACTTCAATAGACTTCCTTTGCCGAGCCGGCACCATTCGTCTTGTCCGCCAGGTGCTTTTTGAGGTTTGCTTCACTCGCTACCGTGGCAACTGAGCTGGTAAACAATCGCAATTTTGCCAAAATAAATGAATAAAATTGTGTATTCGAACGTTTTTCAGACTGTCGAAAATCGATTTTCCCGTATCGCTTCAAGAGGAAAATCGTTCATCAATCGCACGTGCGTGGACATCGCTTTCTTAGATAGAAAACGTAATTACAGCGAGTAATCAAGGTCTAACAAAGTATCGGATCACTCGCGTGACAATTTATGCCCTTTTACACGCGGCAAATGATTGATTTAACTGGTTTACTTTAGTTCCCTGTGAAAACGAATCGGATGACTGGTTGAAAACTCGTCTACAGAGACAAGCCGGCCAGTGTTTTCTTTTTTTTCGCTTACAAATTCTTACTCAATATTTTTCTTGTTCTGTAAACCGTTCTCGGGCACTCCAGAGATTAATCGGTATCGAAACGGTGCACAGAAATTCGTTGTATTCCGTCCGATGGTCGGGAATTTAATCCAGCGCCATGTTCTCAAGCGATTTCGAGATAGAAATCGAACGGCGTGTGGGCCAGTGATTATTTTCCGATGATCACCAACGAGAACCCTCATTCTTCTTTTGAACGTCAACTCCTCGGCAGGGAACCGCTAAATCAAAACGGAAAGACGTCGTGATTCGTGTTTTTTCCTCCGCCGGTCTCTTCAGTTGCCATCTAAGACGTGGTTTACTCGTCCGATATTAATTTCCGCTCTGTGCAAGCTAATTGGGAGTTGGAGATGGAAGGCTTAACCGAAATACAGTAAAATGTTGGTGGATAATTAGCAGAAATTCGGACCGGTGACTTAAAAACTTAAATTTCCTTCAGGCAGAACTTTTATATTTTTTTATATTTTAAATTTTTATATTTTTTGTTTTGTACCGCAGCAACGAATATCAACGTCGCACCAATTCAAACAGTAAATGTATCTTATGTCATCGTTTTACAAGAATTAGAAACGAAAGCGACCAAGTTGGAAAAAGCCGACGTTCGTAGTGGGGAGAGAAAATGTAGAAGGGTTAGGCTTACGTTCGGTGGTGAGAAATAATCTACAAGGTTGATGTATGGCTTCCGCCATCCTGTCCACCCCTAGCAAGAGCTGAGCCGCTTTTCCTCGAAGCCAAGTTACGAGCCACAACTCTCACGCACTCCAGGGATATTGTCATTATATTAAAATTGCCCCGCTCGCGGTGATGCACGAGTTTCGACGATTTTATCGATCGCTCATTTAAATGACTGAGTGAAATAATGTATAGATTGACAAAAATTGCTAAAGACGTTCAGGTGAATGACCTCGGTCACCATTCACTCGAAGCTCAAGTTAACAGAAATGCCAGTGACCTAGTTCTTGCCGATCGCAAACAATGGCACTTCCGAACTTGATGATAATTCGACATCTGTATGCGGGCACGAATAACTCCAACGGACCAGGTGCAGTATACGCAAATAAGATGATCGCCAAATCGATCCGGCTTTTCGAAAACAGCCGAACGCAGGAAATGGAGTCAAAATACTCAGCGGATCAATTTCTAACACGATCCTGTTTGAGCCGGTTTGATCGTTCGGGTGGAAAATGATGCGGGCTACATTTGCCGTCTTTTTCCAGCTGTGTAAGTAATTGTGTAAATTTTTCTCATTTATTGTTCATATTGCAGCACAGGTACGCATTGGTCTTCATTGGCCACAATGAGTAAAAATTATCACTTTCTCCTACCAACTCGAAACCTTAAGGAACTATCACACTCTGCTACCACTTGCCGAAACATAAGGAACTATCACACTCTGCTACCACTTGCCGAAACATAAGGAATTATCACACTCTGCTACCACTTGCCGAAACATAAGGAATTATCACATTCGGCTACCAATCGTCAACACCTCAAGGAATTATCACACTCTGCTACCAATTATCGAAACATTAAAAAACTATCACACTCTTCTACCACTTGTCGAAACATTAAGGAATTAACATACTTGGCTTCTCGAAACGTTATGACGCGATTTTCGCCCTTATCTCTCAAACGGTGGCCTATTTTGATAATGCACAGCTAAATAAGCAGTTCACTAGAGCATTTAAAATAAAAGCGAAACCAGTTGTGGACTCACCTTCATCCGCCGACGAACATTTGCATACTGTCCTGAGGTCCTTTGACCGCTTCAGATCGTCCTTGCCCGCGCAGGGCTCGAGGTATTTACCTTAGGTCCCCTCTTAACCTCGTGCACCTTTTGATTCAATTCGCCTCTTTTTACCGAGGTACCTGAAGTTCACCGTTACTCCGTTTCGTCTCACTATTGTACTTGGGTTTTTTGACTTCAAAACATACTACCAACAATCAATGGGTTTTTAGGGCTGAAAAGAAGAGACAGCGGCGGAGATTTATTGGGGCCATTCTTTGCCACGAAAGTGAAAAAGGGAATAAAACTCAGAACCGAAAAATGCGTGAGAGGTTTCTCGTTTTTTCCCCCTCGAATGCGAAAACGTGCAAGTTTAGTTGAACGTGTACAACGTTTTCGTTTCGTTTTGATTTTTTTTTAACCAGGTTAATGTGTTGATTTTGATATGTGCTAGTATTAAGAAAATACTACGAGATTATACAAGTTCATTGTATCATATGAAGTGATTAAATCAGCAATAATAACGTTTGTGTTATTAATTTCTCATAATTTTATGGAATGTGAGCGATTTATTGGCGTGTATTATGGAATAGCGTGGATTTAATGGAATAGAGCGCATTAGGAATGGAATAAGATACAATAGAACGGAGTAGAATTGGATAGAGCGAATAAAACGTATCTGTTAGGTATAGAATGTAGAATAGAACATTTTTTAGCCCTATCGCAAAAAATTAGGACTTTTCGTTTTTTTTTTTTTTAAATAAATTATTCAAGGAGCATTCTGACAAAAATTTAACCTACATTTAACCTAGATTAAATCTGCTACAATTTGAGCTGCGACGGATGTATGTAGTCCCACTGGTTCCTTCTTCACCGCGAAAAAAAGCGGTTTTTCTTCCAAAAAGTGAAAATCTTTACTCTTGCTCGACTATCTATGGAAAAATAATGCGGGCGAAATTTGCCGTAATTTCCAAACTGCGTACGAATTTTTGTATGGGCGTAATTATCATACCCTTCCTTGTCAAAATCAAGGTACAATCGCACTCTGCTACCAATTGACAAACCTTAAGGAATTATCACACCCTTCTACGAATAGAATAGGAAACATCGGTGTACAGTGGATTACAGCGGAATAGAAAGTGGTAGAATGTTATATTATGCAGTAGAATGGAATATAATGTGTCAGAAAGGAATAAGATGGAATAAAGGCAATGAAATGGAATAGAACGTAATAGAATGGCATAGATTGAATGGGAACGGAATAGATGAAGTGAATCGGATTATAATGGAATATGATGAAGTTGAAGGACTACATTGAAGTGGAATGGACTTGTGTGAAATAATATGGAACCCAATAGTCTGCTATGACTCGCGTATTTAATAGTATTCTATGTAAAACTAAACTCGCCTTACGTACTTCACTATTACTCAGTGAAAGCCATATGTCTACCTTGGAACCGAAAACCTTATTTATCGGATTCGCATGCTGGGGTAAACTGGATCTCTTCTCCCTTTAAGGATTAATACTGCGTAATGAGTCCCCACCAGCGTGAAATTTACGACGGCATGAAACAAACTTCTTAATACTACTAATTGATTACTGCCGCCCTCGTATTAATCAATTGGTTTTCGGGTTTAGGCTCGAACTTTGTGCACTTTATAAGCTTGAAAAAAATTTAGAGTTAAACTTTGAACAGAGTAAACTTTTTTTTCTTTTTGAAAAAAATTTTTTTTTCTTCGGGATCAGTATTGTTGAACATAGAATCTCGTTTACTATCGGAGCTACTTAAAAGGAACTAATAACCAACTGATCAGCTCCTTTTCAACAGCTCCGTATTTATCGGGCTTAGAACCATCTCAAGATTCTCATCTGTAGACTCCATCTTATCACGTCAATCTTAGATAATATCACTCATCTTTTCAACATGAACCGAGGGACCCGAGGTATTACTTGCATCATAGCAGCAATTAAGTAGAACAACAAAAGATAACTGGGAAGCTGTTTGATGGAGAACACTGCGAAGTATCGTGATCGGTCGCCATTCGAAGGCTCGTGTGCTCACCGGACGTTAGCGTTACTTCCTAATAGAGAACACCTCGTTGATATAAAATAACTTTCAAGTAATGTTCGGCTGATTCACGAGATCGTTACGCCTTTTTATGTGAGAAGTTGACCACCGCGATGAGTTAAATAAGTAACAACATGAATCGATATCCGATTCGCAGTATAGTGAACGAGTTACCGAATTGTTCAATATCTCTCAATTTTTTTTTCATTGAGCCTTAGTTGTTTTATTTCGGGCAGAGGTATTGTATTTTTTTTTAGTGGAGGCAGAGCTTTTAGATTTTTGTATTTATTTTTTTTCAAAGGAAATCAGAGTTTTTATAGTTTTTATTAATTTGGTTAAATGGATTTAGAATTTTTATAGTTGAGTTTTTTCAATGGAGGTAGAGCTATTAAAGTTTTTAATGCGTTTCTTTTCTTCGAGCTATAGAATAGTTTTTTATTGTTAACAATTTTTTCAGAGACTTTTTCTTCAGTCGTTTATATTCCAACGAGCCTTAGTTACACGTTTTAAAATTTTATTCGTCAGAATGAAGAAGAAAATAAAGCAGTCTCGTTATTTTGAATTTCTAATTATGCACTATTAAAATTATGAAAATATTATTAAAAATTATATAAATTATGAAAATGAATAACTCGTAGCCGTATTTTTCTTTTTTTACCGCATTTTTCTTCAAATCCCCTGCTCGTCTAGAACTTGAATCGATTTTATTTCTCCGGCTCAACCGAGTTCAAGGAAATAGTGGAAATTCCCTGTGTAAGTTTTCCCGATGGACATCGAATGTCGCCTAGCGAGAAGGGTTTGGACAGTATATAAAATGCTGAAGTGCACGCGAATACGGAGAAGTATGACGTATGGGGTGGCCGGGTATTGTCCTCTGTCACAGCCATTGTCTGAGCCCGGCGGTCATCAACAAATCAACGTCATCGTTCGGCCGTGTTGTTTTGCTGTTGGTCCTGTGAAATTCCTCTCAGGGATTCAAAGTGGAAGCGGGGGTGTTCATTCAGAAAGTCAGGTCTCCGTTTACAGTGAAGTTTGGCTCGCGATCAACTGCTTGCTCTTCAATCGGCGAGAATCAACCGCTCAATGACGTTTATTCGGAATATTCCGTCTCCGGATCGATCGAAATAGTCAAGGATCGAAATCGACTCGGGCGATAAATTTTATTCCGACGTCTCGCGGGAAAGTGGACCGCAAAGCCGCAAAAATCTATACTCCAGTCGACGTGTTACGGAAGTTGCGTAGACGTTGAACGGCCATGTCGAATAAGCTGAGAAAACTATGAAGGAATATCGTTGTTGGAAAAGGTGGATGAGCAGGCGGGCGCCTTGTAATAGGTTTGGCATTGAGATTCGAAGCTGTCGAAGCACGTAGGCCAACTAGCTCGTTCCTCGCCGTCGTAAATAAGGCGATGATTTACAAGGAAATTCCCCTCTCCTGCGAAGGAAAGTCGTGCGAGGAACGAGCCCTACAACTGTTAAAAAATTTCCTACGTTGAACTCGAAAACGGATTCACAAATGTTGAAATTGAATCATTCGCATCAATCAATTTTCCTTTGAATAGTTGTAGAAAATTATTTTAAATAAATTAAAACCGAAGATGAAGAATAGTTTTCAATTTGAAGAATAATAATTTTTACTATTTTCGATGAAATAAAATTGGAAAAATAAATTCGGGTATTGAAGTGGACGCAGCGAGGTGACAATAATTTTGAAGTGAAAGAATTTTGAAATTGTTATTATTCTCGCCGAAAAATCCTTTCAGAGTTTTTCCTTCCCTCAAAATAGACAATCCTTATTATAAATTGCAATTGGTTGACTTAGGAAGGAGTAAAAATCGAACTAAAACCAAGGATACCAGGGACCGGACGAACTCCGTTTTTGAGGGATTTACCTTCAACTTCGTTCGATATGGCTATGCATCATCCGAAAATAAATAATATATAACCGGCTAGTACCGGCCGGGGTTGAAATATGGCCCCTGGGGCCGTTTTGTTGGCAAAGCAGTGAATCACCGCAGGGCGACAGGCCGCAGCTAAGCGCCCGTCGCTTTATTGCGCGACCATTCGGACGCCCCCGCCCTCGCGTTGCACGCCACTTCAAATCCAACGGAACGAAAATCGCGTTAATTTCACTGGCAAAAGATGAACGTATCGAAACAAATGCGGCGAGTAACTAAATGGGAATTATTACAGCGAAGTGTTTTTTTTTCTTCAAAATCATGTAAATCATACGTCTTGTTTGTTATAGTCTTCGAGATAATTGAGCTCGTATTCATTTCGCAACGCATTTCCTTCTGGTCTCTAAAATAATAAAATATATTTCAGTTATTCTATATAGATCTTGTAATTAGCTAAATTTGGCTATCGTTAATTTGACATTGTAATTTATTCCCATTAGAGAATTTGCATCAAGTGCGCGGGCGACCTTTAGATACTTTGTTAGTGTTCAAGGATACTCGTAATTAAGCCGTCATTAGCCAACCTTTGGTCGCATTCCTAACAAAGCATTGCCAATACCGTTACATTAGCCATCCTTCGAAAAAGCTCCCTATTGTAATTTAAATTGAGTAACAATGAAATAATGTGTCTAATGATATTAGGATAAAATTCGAAAAATATTTTACCTGGTATGATATACTAAACAATCTTGTTTGACAGCTTTCAAGCGAATAATGGGTCTCTTGATAGAAGCATTTTCGAACTTGATGTCTTCATTTGCACTTGTCGGCCGACGGAATGTTCTCCACAGGAAACGGAGTGTCGAGATATATCATTTCGAAGCCTTCAGCCGCAACTGATTGCTCGACTGCGTCTTCGATTCGCTCGATAAGACGTGACCACATAGCTCGTGTAGTTGGACGATAGTGAATTGATTTCCTCAAAATCCGCTCCCGATTTTGGAATTTTTTCGGCTCGTTTTCTCTGATAATTGTCAAGAGACTTTTTTTTAAACGTTATAATCGGAATCTGCGCTAAATTTCCTGTAAGATAAGCTTAAAAAAATCGGTTGATAACGACATTTAATTCATTGACTCTCTGCTAAACGATAAACTCAGATCAACTCAGGAGTTGATACTGGAAAAATAATTTTTCTCGCCTCTGCATTTCTTTCTCCAAAATTGTTACAACGAACGTAAATGTTTGCGTAAAGATGAAGCCTCTTGAGCCGTATACAATTCCATTTTTGCAATTTGAAACTATGAAATACTCGGTCGAAGTAGAATTTTCACTGATTTCAGAAGATTTTTCGAGCAACTTGAAATTTTTTTGGAGAATCGAAAAATTTTTGTGCTTTGAGATGATACAACTTCCGTGAAAATTTCAATTTTCTATCTGAGCTGTTCTTTTTTTTTTAAATCTGAATGGTTCGGCTTGCGGAAATAAAAATGACCATTTTGGAACTTCCGATTCCCTTCAAATTTGGCACGATTACATTTGGTAGTTATTATAGCTAGAATACACCATTCTTCTTTTTTGGTGCTTTATATGAATTAATACAATTAATTTTACAAAATTGGCTCTTTTTTGTTTATTTGACCAATATTCTTGAATAAGGCCTCAACGATTGAGAAACATATAGTTACATGGCTCAGGGGAGAATAAATATTTAATTACCTATTAAACCGATTTGAATTGACGACTTTGTTTCGTAGCTATTGAGGATCGAATTTACGAGAAATGGATGTGCTGAACGATTGAAAATATTTCTTGGATTTACATTCCTGAATTTTGAACTTCAAGAATTGAAAATACGTTACTCACGTGGTTATTATATTTGTTCTACTCTACATAGTGTTAAACTGTAGTGTCTAAGTACATCATTACGATAAATAGACGATCTAATACAAGTTGTAGCTACGCGAGTAAATGGTCCAAGTATCCAAAGGACTCGCGTCAAACTATTAGTTAAAACGTTCCCGTCTCTAAAACAGTCCGAAGGCATTCCAATACCGGGCCATGAGAAACGTGTTCCACAACTGTTTACCTACAAATGAACGGTAACCGCGTTGGATAATGGAGCTAATTAATTTTTACACTATTTATGTTAATATAGGTACTATTATTTTAATTCGTGCCCTCCTGCGACTATGTAAAAGGCGGAAACGGCAATCTTGGGTCACTTATAATTCAGCGCATTCGTACGTAATTGAATTCAACTAGTTATCGACAACCGGTTGGCAAGGTTCGGTTTCGTGCGAATTTCCCGTGATAGGCGATCACTGTCGGCAAAAGAAAACCAAGTTGTTATTTTTGGAATGAGATTTTACCTCGAAAACACTGCACAATATCATACAATTATTTTATTTTCGACTATCTCGCACGCGATTTTTGACTAGATTGATTTAAACAAGGTGGTAAATATTTTTATAAATGACAATATTATAAATTCATCGGGAATCTTCCAATATTGTTTGAAAATTTTGAAAACGGTCCGCTGTTTGAAAAAAATCCGCATCGATATCTCTTTTTAAATTGCATCTTCCGTAATCGATGTACGTGTTCGTTCTTCGTGAAACGGCACGTACTCAAAGAAGCTGCCGTTTATTGTTTTTACCGGGAACCAATTGACGCTTCCGCCAGAAGAATGTTGGAATTCCGATTCATCTTCAATACAAAATGATTCAATGACTCGAGTAACAATATCGGCCAAACCGTGAGGGGGCATGTGCCCCTGTCTGCCATACTTCCCCGCTTCAACCTGTTTCCAGTTCGTGCACGACTTTCGAGCCGCCCCCGCTCTCCGCAAACTTCTACAACCCACTAAGACAAAGTCATTAATTACATTGCTCGCGAGGAACAGGAGGGGCTTTCGGGGTCGCCAATAATTCATCCTTTTATATTAAAACATAGGTAAACCCCTTTATTTATTGTTTTAAAAATGTGATTTATCGCATTTTCGGAAAACCCTTTTTGAAAAATTCCCTCTCCTCCGTCTTCTACCGTTTCGATGTCTTTTTTAGCCGAGGTTGAAAATTCTAATTGATGTATAGCTCTGCGCGCGTTCAGGTGCGTAAAATGTTGTTGAGAGTTTTTCTTTTTTACTGATGTTTTGAACCATACAATTGGAGGAAAAAATAGTTTAACTTCTCAATGTCTCAAGGGTTAGGAGATTAAATGAGAAAAAATTCCCGTACCTTCATAGGTTTCAAGTAAAAATATTTATTTTTTTTTTACAATTATGTTTCCAAGTAGGTATTTTAAGTAGTAGAAATAATTTGGTTCTTTCATTATGAAAATATTGCAAATTATTGTACAGTCGTTCATTATTACGTCGCTTCATTTGTGATAGTAATTATTCCAAATATTTGAAAACCGAAAACCAATCAATAACCATTGGGAAAAACTCAGTAGCAATTATTAAAATTTTAATAATTTTTATTTTTCTTAATTTCCGAATTAAAATCTGAATTTTTGGCCTTAAGTTACAGTTTAAGAGAGTGTTTGACGACCACTACAATGAGTATAAAACGATTTTTATGTATCGACATTGCATATTATTTTATAGCTATCGACCCCGCGATGGTCTCGTTTGATTCAGCGTCCGAAAATCTATAGAAGTTGACACATACACCTTTTTCTGAATATCATTGGAAAATACGAATTTTCGCCCCCTCAAAACCTCCTAAAAGTGAGGTAGCGATTTGGTTAAAGAATTGAGCCGTTGTCAGGCCAAAATTGATTTCTGGTGAAAATTTCAAGATTTTTTCGTCAAAAAAGTTGACGGCGGATGGAAGGAATTTTTTTGTTTTTCATAAAACATCAAATTTTGATGGGGAGTCAGACTTTTTTTTCTTGGGCGATTAAAATATTTTATTATCAAATAAAAAACCAAAACTTATTCCCTTCGATTAGCTCAAGCGAAAATTTGAGTCTTATAAATTCAATACAAGGAGAGAAAGTCTCTCCTGTCTCCCTCCCGATCGTCCCCTCTTCAGTTCCAACATTATCAAATAACTGAATATTCGCTACCTTTGCTGGCTATTAATTTAAAAATCCTACCCGTCTTCGTATGAGTCTCATGGAGCAAGTAGTTGCAATGAAGATGCCGGAGTTGAGAATCGTTAATAAAACACGGCCAGCCTCTTCTTGATTAATCGCCAGCTAACTGAGCTAATGGTATTATCGCTAAACCAACATCTTAATTACCTTAGCAACTCAGGCAGAGCTCCTAGCGCAGCCGAGCATTGTGCGGGCAAACTTTTCTCCCGAGCTGCTTTACCAACGGATTTCCCCGGCAATAATCGGCCGTGCAAATTCGTAATATTAGTCCGAAAACGCGGCCGGAGAAACTTGGGTGGAATCGGTGGCGAAAATTATACAATTTCGAAACTTCCTGCTCCGCTAAAGTGAATTCGAGAAGTCGCGATTTATGTAGAGAACAGATAGGTATGTTTTTTCTCCGATAATTATAAGTTTCACGTTCTTGGGCGAAACTTCTATTACTATGAGAAATTCATCTAATATTTATTTATCAACATCTGCAAAGACTCGTAGATAGGTCAACGTAACTGAATTATTTTTCCTATTGACAATAATTGACGGTAACTTTGGCCGCATTTCGTTAAAAAAAAATCGTTCTTCAACGAGTAAATCATGAGATGCAATCCAATACGATAGAGAGTGACCAGTGATCAGACGTCGGTTGCCTTTGGATACTATGTTAGAAGACGATGTCCAACGGCTCTTGTAATTACGATTGCAGGATCCATTCGTCACACATTTTTACTTAGCATTCCCTGAATTAGCATTGAAGCATCTCTAACCGGACAAAGCCGCTTGAAAATTGATAAGATCACTATCATGTTTTCTATCTCTTGTTTCATTTTGCCTTGCTCATTCGGTCGACTATGATTACTCTCGTTCCCTACAAGCAAATAACATCTGGAAAGGTGGTCAGTCGCAGAGTTTAGGCCGCCCCGCAAGGCCACCACATGGACTGCTGGCCAGAATCAATACAGGGCAATTAATCAAACGACCGTTGCGTATCGTGCGTGCACGGGCAAAACGGACGATGAGCTTTGCGCGGTCGGAATTAATAAAATGCTGCTAAACAAATCGCAAAACATTGTGATAAGGAGCAATCGCGTTTTTTATGTACCTATTATGAATTTTTTCCATCGCTATGACGAAAATAATAGCTCTCCACTCTACAAAAAATTGGTGGAAAAAATTATTTTCACAGAAATTTATAATAAATTAACGTCTTGAAGGAGGAGAACCTTCGAAAAAGCAACCTGAAAGTCACTCAATAATTTGAGGAACTATCAGTTTCCGAACTAACGTTGTTTGTTTTTCTTTTCAATTCTTCTAAGATTTGCAGGGTGCGAATTGGGGGGTAAAAAGTAAACACATTACTCATCGAGCAGTTCGTTCCGTTGCCAGATTTGGAAGCTGATGTCGAAGGTGTAAGCAATATTTCAGTGAGCGAGTTTGAAAATCGTGGACCACCCAGGGAGTGCTTCCAAGCGCAAGAGAGAGGACGAGATGGAGAAATAAAGAAAGAACTTGGAACAACCCACGTAGCTCCTTGGCCTCGATGGACAGTACTCTTCGATGGCAGGGGGCGTGTCATCGAGTTTCTTTCGGATTACCATTAACTACTTTCTACTATCGCCTCATGATCGTCCGGCTACCTGTTCGTCTATGAAATATTTGGTTGGAAGAGGATAATGGATTTTATTCATCAACTGCAAATCACTAGCAGTTAACATTACGTGATCAGCTTCAATGTAGACCATTCCTACTACAAATTGGTACCTAGTGCTATTGTAACAAATGATAACAACCCATCGTAATTAAAAAAAAAAAAAAAAAAAAAAAAAAAAACTTGATGGTTCCTGAAGAGGACTGTTGTTGCGAAAGCGCTAAAACGTTTAGAAGAGAAAATACAATGGAGTGCGTTGCACTAATACAAATTTTGAACTCTCTTCTAAAGTATCCAAAGGTTTGTTAATCACATACTACCTTGAAAACTTTGCCCTGTCTCAGCGAATTCAACCGTTGATCGTGATGTTTGAAACGAGAATTTTTGAGCCAGGGCATTAAGTCAACTGCTATGAGGTCGCATTCTGTTGGCATCCCTTGGGAACACGTTTGTCATTTGAGAGGGTGCTTTGTTATGAATGAAGGTAACGAAGGGCTATACAACCCCAATCTCATTCATTTCCGTACGGCCTGCCTGCAGCTAAACTCTAATCGACTACGGGTGCGTCCTTAAACCTCAAATCATCGTCCCTTAACGAGAATTAAAAAATATATTTTCGTCACTGAAACGATTTTTAATTTTATTTAATAAAATGTGAAGAAAAATTCTAATTAAGCATAAATTGAGTTCATTATTATTAAAATTTATTAGTTCTATATTAGTTCAAGTTTAAATAAGTTTTTCAATATTCCTGTCTCCTCAGTAAACGTTTTTATAGGTTGTTCTTATTCATAAAACAGATTCATATTCTGAGTTGAAGCCTTTGGGTACTTTGCTAGAAAACGTGTCCGATCTCCCTGTAATCACGTCTTAATTACGGAATCCTTGGACGCGATCATAATTATCGCCTTGCAAAGTATCCAAAGGCTCTTCACGGCTCTAATATCAACTTGTTAAACCAAAACTCCACTATGCATTTCTAATTCTTATCGCAGCATTAGTCTTATTCCTGGCTTTGACAGTTTCGTATACCGGCTTTTTCCAAGGGGGACGAAAAGCGGGAATTTCGCTTGACGCGTGTCGAAAGCGCATTCTACCGTTGTTCTCACGGAGTTCTCCAGCTGAGGTCGACAAGCGCATTCTATCGGCTTCGCCGTTCAACTGGTTTAAGATAGCGCCACCCGAAGCTCTCGTACAACCCCGTCCAGCCTTGGCTTTCGGGGTTCTTTTCATTGATTGCTTCCTGAGCTCCCTCGCTATCCTCGCCGTTCCTCTTGGCCCAGCCTTCTGCAGCCACGCCCACAGTTCCCCCTGTCCATCGTTTGTGGCACTAGCTATGCACCAGCTCCAGACAGAAACCTATTCACCTAGTTTCAAGTAATCGTTTTGATATCAAATCTTGTGAAAATTTTTTTTTATTCATTTTCCGCCTTAATCTATTATTTGATTTTTCCAGTTGTATAAAATATATCTCGCAACAATACAAGTTGAAACAACCGTATAAAATTGAAATTATAATAATTAGCGTTTGTTGAACTTTTTTGAAGCTGGTTGGAAAATAAAAAAATCAATTCTCGATTCAATCTCATCCACGCAATCCTAATTGACTCTCCCGTATACTCGTGGACCAATAAATTATATATTCCATCGATAAATGGTCTACGTGACTGACTGGGGTGTCCGGGGTCAAAAAACCAACACTGGCAGATCGGCGGAGGAAAAAATCAAAGACGGAGTGAGAAAAAAGTTTCAGCGTTGTTAGCTGAGATAACACTGACGTCTCGAGTCAAGAAATTATTCTCGAACAAGTCTTCCTGTACCAACTGTGCTTTTGAAAAATTGAGAAAATGGTGAACTATAAGATACATACGAACATGTTGAATTGAAAATAATAATTTGAAGAAGAATAAATATGAGAATGAAATGGAAAAACGAATCAACGTGAGGTCTAGTAACTGAGTATATTATAATTTGAGTTTAAAAATAAACATTTGAGTAGGTATAAGAGAATAAATTATAGTAAAAAAGTGTAATGTCTCATTACTACGAATTCTATTAGAGTTATCTACTTGTTGAGTTTGATATATTTATGTTGAGCTTTCACAAATGTTCGAATCAATTCGTGTTTTTTGGTTTTCCAGTAAAAATATATCCAATGAAAAATTATTCGAATTTCCAAATGACTGACGTATTGTTTGTATTTTGTTTCAGGTAAGAGATCCAAGTCACAGTTCATAAACAAGGTCCTCAAGGTAAAATCAGCAATTCAAGAACTAATTTTCTCAGACTGAACATAGTATCCGCTAAATGGCCTTCGAATATATTTTTCTTGAGACCTAAATTCTTTCAGTTACCCGCTCTGCAATTTTTAGCAACCCCGATAGCGGCAACACAGCAATCAACTACGATTATAATAACCGAATTGTTTTGACGCGCTATTTTTATCTTCGAACAATGCCTTGTTTTAGTTTCTAGGGCGAGCAATTAAGTAGGAGCAATTACTGCGCCGGATTCAATTGCGATTTGCATAATGTCCAAATCTAATCGAATTCAATGTGGGCTGAAAACATTATTCGCTCCAAGTAATTAGAGCTGTGAATTTAGTTGATTATAACACGTATACTAGTGAAATTTTACAGCCTTGAAATAATAGATTACGTTATTTAAAAAAAGTATGTAGTAATTAATTATAAAAGTCGAATTTTAATGTATTTTAATTTAGATTTATTGGACATAATATATATATATTTTTTTAATCACAAGAAACGTTTCAGACCTATCGTCTAATAAAGTATCCAAAGGCTGACCGCGTCATTCAAGTTCAGTGAGTTCTTGTTTAACAAATATCTAACCAGGGCGAAGAGGGAAGACCTTTGGATATTTCTTAAAAGAAGTGCGTGACTCCTAATTATGAGAAGAGTGGGAAATTAGGTATTTCCCAACCAAATATCCAAAGGACACACAATACCAAGTACAGATCACAATACTCGCTACCAATAATCAAATAATGCTTTCTTCGAAGATTGATCAATCGCAGAAATGCGTCTGTTCTGTATTCCAATTAAAACCGAGTCCAAGGTCGTACAGTGAACTGGTTCACATATATATCAATGTTGACCGGATCGAAGAGGAAACGAGGACGGCCAATCTTCTAATGTCGAAGGGTTATCAGAATGAGGAATAATTCAATAACTCGAGTTATCCGAGGAGCCGTCAATTTTAAATAATCTATTACAATTCGAATGAATCGTTCGATTGAATTGAAATGATTGTACTCTTTCTATTGAAACGGTTATTGAACCGATTTAAAAGCCGGTTAACTTGTGCGCTATTTTTTGAGAGGAATATATATTCAGTTAACATTTTTCTGTAGGAATTCAGTGTTGATTTGTTCATGGTTTTGTGTAGTGAGTTGGCTGGCAACGGAATTGATTCGCTTCGATAAATAAGGTATAAAAACGCAGCAAAAATGTTTTATTATTCCTTGCTTCAATTATGATTTCAGAAGACTATCCATTTGTAATAGACTTCTAACCTTTGTCTTAAAAAAGTTAGAAATTGCGAACCTTTATCCCACAAAATCCTCAAAAATACTTTTTAAAATTAAGATAGCCATTTGGTAAAAGAATTGAGCCATTGCTCGACCAATAGTTTTCTGACAATTTAAAGAATTTTTCGCCCGAGAAGTGGACAGGATTTTTTAAAATTTGATATTCGGATGGATGTCTTTCAACAAAACATATCAAATTTTGAGGATATTAGAAAAACGCTGCAAATGATTGAACAGTGGTGTATTATTCCTTCGCTTCAATATTGATTTATGAAGACTATCCATTTGTGATAGTAACTATTCCGAACATTAGTGAATGTTCTCACCAAAAAACAGATGGTAACTATAGAGGAAATACGGCGTACGGCGTACGGCGGACAGACAGAATTTTTTTTATTGGATATTCGGATTCTACATGCCTTGAAACGTAAAACATCAAATTTTGAGGGGGGTTATAAATTTTTTTTCTTGGGCGATTACAATGGTTTATTATTGAATAATAAACCAAAATCCGTAGCAACTATTGTAATTTTAATCAATTTTATTTTTCTTAATTTCCTAATTAAAAGCTAAATTTTTTGCCTTACCCTACAGCTGGAGAGAGTGTTTGACGACCATTCCAATGAGTATAGAACGATTTTTAGAGCTCCAAGAACTCTCGAGTTATACCCTCATGTCAAATTTCTAAAAATCATCCAAATTCGGCACAAAAGCTGCGATAACTCGAGAACCATAAATGCTATCGACCCGGCGATGGTCTCATTCGATTCAGCGTCCAAAAATCTATATAATTTGATACCACGTACACATTTTTCTGAAAAACCGTGGAAAATATGAATTTTCTCCCCCTCAAAACCCCCCAAAAATACCCTTAAAATTGAGCTAGCAAGTTGGTTCAAGAACTGTGCCGTCGTAGGACCGAGATTGATTTTTGGTGAAAATTTCAAGAATTTCGCTATTATGGTTTGGCCGGAAAACTGCTAACGGCGTACGGCGTACGGCGTACGGCGGACAGACAGAATTTTTTTTATTGGATATTCGGATTCTACATGCCTTGAAACGTAAAACATCAAATTTTGAGGGGGGGTTATAAATTTTTTTTTCTTGGGCGATTACAATGGTTTATTATTGAATAATAAACCAAAAAATTATGAGTGATTGTAATGATATCTAATTGGATAATAAATCATCACCGTCTCATTATTACCACTTTGCCTTATCGGATGACGTCATGTATCCGTGGCCAACGGACGGAGCTTAAAAACCCCTTTTTTAAATAATATTAAATATATAAAAATGAACAATACCCCTACGAACAATATAGTCACACGTTTTCAAAACATTTTAGTTCGAAAGATGAATTATTTTTTCATTTTTCCATTACTGACGACAAAAATTGAGTTCAATTTAATTCACCACTGATTATATTTCTCGTATAATTTATTCCTAATAATCATTATAGGGGTTGCTGATGAAAATTTCCTCCTGCTCTAAATTCAAAAACGTGTCGAGCTTGTTCTTACATTTTGCCCGGTTTAGCTTTTTCCTCGCCGAGAAAAACGCCCCGGGGAGAGAGGAAAAAAATTATAATGAACGGTAAGAATGTCTGATCTGATTGTGCGAATATTCCGTAGCCCGAGGTAAAAAAGGTGTACGAACCAAACAATGGGGATGGGGTTGTTTTTAATTTTAAACCGTCCATGAATCGCCCTCTGCATACAGGAAAAAGGGAAAAACTGCTGGGAATACAACGTTCTGCCGCGTGGTTTAATCTCGGCGGCGCAACGGTTCGCGAGCTTCTGATTTGTGACCTGTGGACACACGGCCTGTATTATAAGATTAGTGAGGGCTACACATAAACTGTATCTATAGTGGGAAACTCACACCCTCGCAACGTACTGCGAATAAACCAACCTCCCCTTTGCTGAACCATGCTCGGACGCACCTGAACGTCTAAAATGGGGTTTTTTAGTAGCGAAGAGAGTCTTGGTCAGAATTAGGGAGTTTTTATTGTTTAATAGGATTTCATTGACGAGGGTCTCCTTAGGATACTTTTGATTCGGTTCTCGTGATTAAGGTATTGGGAAAAATAGTCACAGATCTAATCAGCATCCAAATGTGACGAACGTTACTATTAGGATATTTCGGATAATAGCTCACAAATCTCTAAAAATTTGAAGTTACCAAGATTTTTAATATATTATCTTAGTTAATGCAATTGATTATTTAGTTACTAAGTATTCACATAAAGGTTTTTTATTTTTTATTTATTTATTTTTTATTTAGAAAAAGTAAACAAGCGTTTTAATATAGCATTGTATACCCTAGTCAATATCCTTTGGATACTGTGTGAATTGGTAATCCAAAATTTTCGTGGTTAAGATATTACAGTAGCTAGTCACAGATCTAATCAGTGTCCAAATCTGTCGGCCGGGAAAATTAGGTAATTTTACAAATAATATTTCACAAACCTGTTAAAATTGGAAGTAAACCAGATTTGTAATATACTATTGTTCATTCTAGTCAATACTGGTTAATGCCTAAGGACGTTTCCGAATTGATGGCTATCATTGTTATTTAGATATTTATTGATGAGAGTCTTCGAATTCTTCGTGAATCGGTGGTCCGAATAATATATCAGGGTAGCTAGTCACAAATACTATAGGAAATTCCTAAGATAATAACTCACAACTCTCAAAAAATTAGAAGTAAACAAGCGTTTTCATAAATAGCATCAGTTAATATAATTGAGTAGTATTTATTTGATATAATTTTTTTGAAATTATCATTTCACGGTTCCTGGCTAATTATTAAGGCAGTGATTAAATTACGAAAAAGCCACTTAAATTATTCTAAATGAATTGTGTTGGACGTAAATTACTTTCAGATTTTTGACACCTCTGAATCGCTTAAATGTCTTCATCACGCCAGGTGTGTTTCCGGATCGATGGCTTTCATTGACTCAGTTCCGGATGATAGAATTTTCTCTACGTTCGAAAATGGAGTTCGAAAAACTCAAGAGACTCCTTGGGTGGTCTTTCGGAATAAAAGCTCGAGTATTTGCGGTTGTATCGGTAGGTTGGGCATTAATACACGCGTTCACCTGGGCTCGGCGTGAAGTTGGAGGTTGTTACATCATCTGTCTTAGCACAGTGGGGGGATCCTGTGTTTGCGAGGCGGTCATGCGATCGGGTAGAAACCATTAATCACTATGATTTATACTAACCGGCATCGTCAAGACAGGAAATCCAACGTCTTTCCCGTTAAACTTCTCAAGTATTCTAGAAGTCATGCGAGTACAAAAATCCATTTCCAACGTCCGCATTCAACGAGTGAATGGAGGAAATTGAAATTTATTTCCCAACACTAAAAACTGAAAACTAACACGGAATTTGCGTATTCGGCGCAAGAAATTCGCGTTGTAATTTCGCTACGTAAGGCACATTACCAACTATTCGGCCCTTATCTCGTTCCAGAAACGCCGATAATTTACTTTCGGCCGAGTTCTCCAGTTTTATTGACTATTGTTAATCGTCAAAGTGTAAGTAAACTATTTTAGCATCGCGGCCATCAGTCGCAAGTTGGCCCACTCGGAGGGAAATCGGTTGATTTAAACGTCGAAATGGCGTCCCCGGTTTAAGGAGAATTATGCCGCTTCAGGCGAAAGGGATAGAACGATATATCAAACGAAAAGCAGATTAGGCCAGTAAAGTGTCGTCTATGATGGCGGAAGGTTTTGGAAGCGACTTAGCCAAGGTATGCTCAACTTCGGGAGGTAAGTTGAGTAACACGGTTGGCGATAAGCCACGTTCGGCCGATCTCCTCAGCTCGCAGTTGTCTCTGATAAGAGGAACAGTTTCCGAACGTGCCCAAATGCTTGACATTGAAGGCTTACGAAACGTCGTAGGAGCCTTATGCTCGCTCTAGAAGCACATAAGGCACGAAAACGCCGTTAAATACTCGCAGTTCGGAACTCGGCTCTTTGTAATTGTGTAGACAAGGGGAACCTAGTGCTTAGCGGTGCAGTTGATAAGTTGCATGTTTTCGCGTATCTGACGTCTCGAATATCGCCGTTCCGGAGCGTGATTGGGTAGGCGTAGGCGAAAGCACGAACTACCTTGAAGTCTATTTAGGAATTGTGCGATTGCACTGAAAGGAAAATCAATCTTATTGCCATAGATAAGTTGAATTTTCAGCATGGAGTTTGTCGTTTTTTAAACCTGGGAAAAAGAAACAAAAGTGGCGCTTCTAGTGGCAAAAAGAAGCGTACGAATGATGAGGTGCAATAAACGTTGGCCATTTTGGTCGCTTGTGATTATAATATTTCTTATTGTTTTAATTTATTTTTATGTTGTGTTAATTGTTTGTTGTTTTTTGAGTTTCATTGGTCAGTGGAATGCTAGTAATATTGACCGAGGACCTTGAGCCCTGATGACTATTTTAAATGAACTGAAAGCTTCGTGAAAGAGCCTGTAAGAGTATTCTGAATCTCCAGTCCAGCACTTTCGTCCCTTAGGGCATCATCAGGACTTCATATATCGTATCTACGCCTTTATATTCAAAATTTCCTCGGTTTTCCCCATTTTTGCTGCTCGGTATAAACTACCCAAGTAATATTTTTTGGAGAGTAAACGACAAGTAGAATATTTTACTGAAGGGAGTTTCCTTCTTCTTAACTCATCTATATTACAAACGTTTGGAAATTTATCAACGAATTATTCCATTGGGGCGGTTAGGTAGGCGGTACTTCCCGACCCCCACGGAGCATCGCGGTCACGTCTTTGCTAACTTTACGACAGTCAATAAGTAAGCCTATTACATATATATCGACTAATTGGGGATGGTATTAATGGTTTATTAGGAGGGGAAGCCGCTCTAGACAAGCGTGCCTTGGTGGGGAGA
This sequence comes from Tupiocoris notatus, assembly GCA_037159825.1. Lineage (NCBI taxonomy): Eukaryota > Metazoa > Arthropoda > Insecta > Hemiptera > Miridae > Tupiocoris > Tupiocoris notatus. Next base: position 214,519 of record JASJUZ010000236.1, on the reverse strand, counting down.
GTTTCTTGTTATCTTCACGAGAGCAGGCGTAGGCTACATTTCAAACAGCCCTTCTCTCACTCTCTCTCTGCGCCAAACCGTTCTTCACAGGCGTGGGATGAGGAGCTTTGTGAGGGCACGGGATGATGAATGTCGCGAATGCCTCCTACCCCTAAGCCTTCGATATTGCTCGAGTTGCGGCCCTGAATACGAAAGTTGCCGATTGCCGAGTAAATTTGCGAGCAAATACAGTTATTCAAGCGTACCGCCAGTAGACTGCGCCGGTCGTTAAAACTAGTCGGCTGGGGACAGTGACAAAAACCGAATGCCTATTTAACCGATGCCGTCGAATTCAACCAATCAAAACCCGGTGAATTTGAAGCTGTTTATTTACTCAAATTAGACGTCGATATTTTAAAAAACCTTCAAGATTATCCTCCGCTTAACTTCGGAGGTTCCATAGTTGAATTGTCACGATTTGAAACTCGCCGGACCGAAAAGATCGTAGATACGGCTGTGTTCTTCTCGTTTTTATTTTCGCTCGGTTTTTTCTCTCTTTTTTTTTGCTACACCGAATTGAAATCGTCGGGCCATTTTTATAGAAAAATTTGATCAAACTCAAATCCCTCCGGGTTGGAAGACGTTTTAGAGATTTTTGAAACATTAATCACGACTCGTCAAAGGAACGCTCCAAGTAGGTGCTGTTCTGAAGAATCGTGTTACTTTCAAGTAATCTTAAGCGGCGATCTCTCTGTGTAATTCTCCCCTTTCAACACTTAGCCCTCACACGACGACCCATCATCCTCTCGGATTCAAAGACGTTTCTCTTCGCAATACCGTTTGAGGAGACAATGTCCATATTTTGACTTTGAATATGCAACGTTGCCCTTGGGCGAAAAATCGGCGGAAATTGGCGATTCGCTCATCTCTAACGTATTATTGGTCGCTCAGATTTCGCGATAAACGAGCGCCTGTCTGATTCACTCTCTTTCATCAATTGAAATAACTGTCGGCGGCGGTGCAGTCTTATAAAATCACTCCTTATTTGCACGAGATAACCGCACACAAGAGCCGATGAGAAAGTGCCTGAACTTCCAGTTTTGTGAAAGCTGCAGTCGAAAAATGCTTCCTGAAATTCCAAAAGATGCTCATTTTCCGGCGAAGAGCGAACGGTGCGCGATATTAGAGAGTAGTGTGCAATTAGAGTGACGTGCGTCGAATTTGGATACTTTGTTAGAGACGTGTGACTAACTTTTCTTGTGATTCCGTCGTAATTATGGATCGCTTGGAATCGTTCAAAGTATTGGAACGTCTCGCTCGTCTATAATACCAGTATATTAGTTTAAAAACTCACCATCGCTCAACTGATCGAAAACGCCTTTAATTTCTCCCTTACAAAAATTATAGACAAATCTGAATTCAAATGTATCTTTTTCGGTAGCAGCTTTTTCTACTTAACGAGGATTAATTACCCCTAGTAAATCCATTAACGCAAATAATGACATCATTTATTAACGTCCCACGCCGCAGTGATTCTTCAGACTTACATGCGTTCAACGCTGCGGGTATATCCGGTAAAAGAAACGCCAAACAACCTTTAATGTAATCCTGTTTAACATACAATGGTTTCAAAAAGATTGAGTAGAGGGAACAAGTTAATTACTGGAATACATTTAGAAAGGTGACAGCGAGCTGAAAGGTCTCGACGCAATGATTTCTGCGCCCATTTATTTCCAGACTCAAACAATCGTGTTTGTTAGTGTTTAGATGAGTTTCCTCGGTCGGAGTGGAATTCTCCCTGGAGTAAACGAGTTGAAATTGATGTTTCAACTTTCGGTTTTTTCTGTATATAAAATTAAGTTGAAAATAGATGATAACGGCAACGTAGAAATTCATCCCGGAGCAGTTCTTGTTCGTCATAGCTGGACACATTGATTGAAACCGTAAAAGATTAATTGTTTAGCAACCGTAAACAGGAAAAGAAAGGATATAAAAGTTTAAAATCAAGTGTTCAGAGGGTTCAAGAATGTATTAGAAAGAGGCATACCTACGCATTAAAATATAACAGCCCTCAACCTATAAATACATCGCGACAAGCGGAATTAAAGTGAACTGCGTCATTGAATGTAACTGATCGGAGATTGTACTTTTGATATTTTCAGCTCTCCAGTGCAAATTGTGAAGAAGATAGGTCTCTTTTGTGCTCTATAGAAAACCCCGGGTCGTCAGGCGACGAAATATGTTTGCTGAAGAGAGCTCTATAGGAAGCGGAGTCGGAAGCTTCCAAGAGTAGCTTATCTGTGTACACTGGAGCCCTTAGAACTTCCATTGCTTGTAAGGCTCGATATCAGGTCGAGGAGACGCATCGCAGGAAATCATTCTTAAAGGGGGAGGGCACGAGAAAGCAATTGAATCCAGATTTACTTTCATTCGACGTTGGAAGGGGAAAACGACCGAAAAACAGCCGTATCTGCGATAGATTGCCGAAGAATCTGCGACGCAGGATTCTCGAGGTTATCATTGTTGGGAATCAGCAGAGTCGACAAAGTTCTCTTAGTGTATCAAAACAACAATCGACTCAGAGCAGATTGAATGGCGTCATACTTGCGAAATTCTGCTGTTCCTATGCTGAACTACCTTATTCTGCAAAGGAGGTAGCGAGGCAAAGTCGCACCTGCTTTCAGGAAGCATTTTTCGATAAATCATACACAATACAGACAACGGTGGCAGAGTTGTAGGGAAAGGAACAAAGGATAGGCCTCATTACCGGCGCGAGGTGCGAGATAATACAACTCCCACTCCACTGTATCACTATACACGCTCTCTCATTCTCTCGTAGATCCTTTAAAGCTAGAGAGCAAGATAGCCCGTGATTTACCGAGTTCCCCCGAGAGCCTCAGGTCTTCAACTCCAACCCCGCAGTCCGAAATTGGCCGAAATTAACTGCCTCCCCATCCCACCGAAGAGATAGGGCCCGGGTACGAAAAAGCGTCAAAAGAAAAGAGAAGAAAAAAGAGAAAAGACGAAGAAATTAATTGGTCTTCCAAGTTCTGTGGGGCCCCGCAAGGCTTAGTTCCTCACCCCGCCTTTTCGTTGTCTTGGAGGTGTCGGGGCAGGAAAAGTTTTGGAAAACGGTGGGAATCGTCAATCAGAGAGGGTTCGGGACGGTTTGCTGTGGGCGTGACCGAGCACCCTTCGCGCTCCATCTTCAGCTAGAACCGTTCGAGTTGATCATCCTACAAAAACTTTCCAATGGCTTTGTTGTAGGGACTCAGCCAATAAAGGGAAAACTGGCCCTAGAGATCTCATCAGCTTCTTGTTAAATAGATCCAGGGATTCAACCGTTGGCAATTCCAGGCGAGAGAAAGAAACCTTCGAGTAGCAGTAGAATTGATTGTCGAATCATTTCCCGAGCAGTTGGCTTGTCAAGGAGCGACTGGAAAGTAACTGGTCAGAGACGCGAATCACCAACTATTTTGTATTGAGTTTTAGCCTGTGTAGATGAATTTGATGCTGCAAGTTGCTGCTTGTTGAGGAGTCGCTCTTGGTGGTCTTGCTTGCGCTTGGTTATTAGCAAACCGAATGCTTAAAGCTCTTGATTACTCAAAGAATGACTAAAAAGTAAATCTCCTGTCACTAATAATTCCTTTACGGTAGCTGAGTGAGTCAAAAGGCAATTTTTTGGGCACCCAACAAAATCCAGCCATGTTTCAGCGATCCAGAAATGAAGCCGGGACCACCAAAATCCGCGGTTTGGAAAGTGTGGCATGTGATTCCAGCGTTCTGGTCTTCAAGAGTTTTTCACTGCAAATGGCAGCGGTTCTAGGCTTTAAGAAGGTTCAAGGCTGGTCGAGAGACGTGGGCTCCTGGAGTTCTGGACTTCAATAATCTGGAATTTGAGAGCTTTTGAAATCCTCTTTGGAGGTTTCTATGTTCTTCGATGATCAGGATTGGATCGTTCGGGCGAACTGTTTTGATTCGTAGGGCGAGAGTTTTAAAATGTCAGTCTTTCAAAATTGAAGAAATCCAGAATTTGGGAAACTGATGATCCAAGCGAGTCGTATCCTCAAAATTATGTACTCAAGAATCTAAGGCTTTGAAAATTATCTCTGGAGAGACTGTAGTTTGGAAATTCAAGAGTGACTTGATTAGCAAGATTTCGAATGCGACAGTTGTGCATACTTGTCGCCTGAAATCCAAAAATTGAGGAATAAATGAGTTTTGTAACTCTTCGGATTACAAATTTGGGAGATATTTTGATTTCAGAAGAGATACCCTGTTCAAGCGAAGTCCAGATCGCATGACTTATTCGTTACGAGGAAGATGAATCGTCCAACGAGCCCTTTCGCCCATTAGGGCATCCCTAGGGCTTTTTCTTTTGTCACCTATTGAGAACGAGACGTCTGTTTGGTCTCTAATTGTATTCCTTTCTTCATTGCCACATTTTTGAAACATTCATTTCACAGTTAAGCACTCGGGCTCTCCCCTTTTCAGCTCGGTTCACTTCCAACAGTGAAATTCGAATTCGCGTTGAAAGAAAAGCTAGCTGCATTGCGTGTGCGATACGTTAGCGCTTTATTTCGGAGTCGGAGCTTCAGGCTCCTTCGCCGAGTCACTTTGCTAACCGAAGAGGGTGCGAAAAAGATGTATCATGAGCGGCGAGGGTGAATAACAAACCGCGCTCGCGAGCGTAGATAAGAGGGTTGAACTTGGGCGGTGTTAGATAAGGTTTTTTCGTCTTTCTTCATTACTATTCATTCGGCGACGAAGAGAAGCGGAGAAAAAGAACGCGGAGGTTTTCTGGAAGGGGTTAAAAGCCCTTAGGTTGCACAAGGTGGGGTTTAGAGAAAAATAAATAAAATAGAACAAGGACGAGTAAAAGCCATAGCTCTGGCAGGGCTCGAAAAGACGTAAATAAAATACACAGAAAAGCAGCTTCATTTAAGAAAGGAGCGACGAAGATGGAGAATATGCGTGCTTCTCTGTGGGGTGTTCTCCAGGGCCCGAGGACAGTAAGCGGGTCCGTACGAAACGCGAGTAGGTGGACTATAAATTTTCGGGGGTGGAAAATAAATCTCGATCTCCAAATCCGAAAGAGAGGGTTTTATCAGGAGAAGACGCTTCAAGGGTATGGACGGGTAGCGTGTTGGAATAGAGCCTCTTCCAAGTGAGTTTTATCTACGTTTAAGGACAGAAACTCCTTGTCACTGACTATCTCGCTGCGCGACGTCTCACGAGATGTTGCTCGGTGGTTTCTTTCGAAATCGATAACGTCAACTTCACTCGGCCTATGTGATCGATTGGCTCGAGGAAATTAATCGCATTCGGACGAGTTGAAAACTAGTGAAAGAAGATTTCTAAAGAAGAAGAAGTCTAAAGGGGAGACTGCTATTGTTAAAATAAAATGAAATTTTCGAGTTGTTTCGCTTGTAAAGAGCGACATTGAAGTAAATTTCGGTCGAATAATTTTATAGCGCTCGATAATCGATAACGTCTTTCAAAATTCCATAGTGTGTAATTTGTCAATAATGACACCCTTCTTCTCACGTAGATAATGTCTGAAAATTTGTGATGTTTTATAATCAATATTGTCCGACAATTGATAATGTCTTGTAATCAATATCATTAGGCAATCGATATTTTTTTATAATCGATATTGTCTGACAATTAAGAAAACAAATTGATAATGTTTTATAATAAATATTTATTATTAATAATTTATAAAGTTTTATAATCAATATTGTCCGACAATCGATAATGTCTTCTAATCAATATCGTTAGGCAATCGATAATTTTTTACGTTTTTGGGTTGTCGCTTCATATCTTCTTGATTTTGAAGTTTGCGGGGGAGAAAAACTGGGCGACTCGTTCTCAATTTTCTTTATTGCCCGCCGAGCACTTTCGCCCCTTCGGGCATCATCAGGGCTTTGTAGCACCATTGGTAGCTACGGCCGTAGCTACCAATGGTGCTACAAAGCCCTGATGATGCCCGAAGGGGCGAAAGTGCTCGGCGGGCAATAAAGAAAATTGAGAACGAGTCGCCCAGTTTTTCTCCCCCGCAAACTTCAAAATCAAGATAATTTTTTATAATCAATAGTCTGACAATCAACCAAACAAATTATTTTACTATGAATATTTATAATCAATAATTTATAATGTTTTATAATCAATATTTTCGGACAGTCGATAATGTATCGTAATCAATACTGTATGACAATTTATAATGTCATGTAATCAATATCCTAAGACAATCGATAATTTTTTATAATCAATATTTTCTGACAATCGATAATTGTTTTATAATCAATATTGTCAGACAATTGATAATGATCGTGATCAATATTGTCTGACAATTAATAACCAATCATAATCAATCGACTTCCTGACAATGTCGATTATATTGTCTTTAATATGATGATATGGTTTGATAATTGATATTGTCTTTTAGTCAATATTGTCAAACAATCTATAAATGTTGGCAGCGAAGATTGATAAAATTTCCTTCTAGGAAAGAATACATTCGATAATAATTCACCGTTTGATCTCGAATAAGCAATGGAAAACGTATCATGGTGGCGAACCGGCCAAATTGACCGTAAGACAGCCTTGGCTGCGGTTTCGGCTAATCGGACATAATCAGCAGTGCCAGTTACACTTGGCGGATTCGTAACGAAAAAAGATTCTCCATTACGGGAAGATGTTCGGCCGAGGCAATGGATTACCGAAGGCCGAAAAATGATAAGGTGGCCGGTCGAACGAGTACGAGACAACGGGTAGAAGTTCGAATCTGTGGTAGAAGGCGCAGAGCCGATCTCTGCCCGCGCAGTAATCTCGCCGACCAATCAGAGAAGACCTCGGAGCTCTACGGACCCGTATAAATCACAAACTCGCCTAATTCATCTTGTTTTCTTCCCCCCTCATGTTCGTTCTCCATTCTCGACTTCAACTCTTAGCAGGAACACATCGGTCCACCCGGCCAGTCTCCGCTTTGCATTTACACATACCGGCGATAAATCAAAATTATCTTTAGGTGGGATGCGGAGGTTTTAAAACGAAGAGCGGGCGTTGGAAGTCTTTCGTGGTACCCATTATCTTCTTATTTGCTAACGGACGGTTATTTATTTCTTCATTCCCGAGGTTCATTAGCTCCGGAGCGGGGAATTGATATCCGAGGAATAGATTGGAAGAATCGTCGAAATTGTGGAATATATGGTCTATTCGGCATGTAAAGTGTACTCAGCTATGAACTGCTATTTTCCAGGCCATATAGTATTTTACGAATAACTGCGTTTCCTCGCACATTCGCAGCAGTTGAAACTCGCTCACGCTTGTACCCTGATGTTTTTCATTTGATCCTGTGCCTTTGATCTATCGAAGCTAATTGGCCAAGGGCTGGGAAAACTAATTGGTCACGACTGGAAATTTACAGCGCGACAGAAGACTCGACTAGCGACACGATGTCCTTTGACTGAAGCGTGTTGCGCATTCAGGCCTGATCTTAGATTGATTGGATTTCTCAGGAGAAGACGTGCAGGGAAGGCGTTGAACTCGAACCGTGAACGGTCAACCGAGGGATCATGTGTGGGTGCATTTTGCTGCATTTTACCGAGTGCATCATTGTCATAGAATTGTCATTACAAGAAAACCAAAAAACGAGCCATTCAAAATATCCAACGATTCTCCAAAATCATCTCGTCAAAACTCGCTACGTGATTTGATATTGCATGTATACAGAGTGGTAATCGCTATGTTATAGCATCACGCATGAACATCGTGTGCGTGCGGCGTTGGCGTTTGGCGAACTGTTTTCCTCCGGGTAATTCGTCGCTGTTCGAGCCGAGCCTGTTAATCAGAGTTGAATTGAAGTTTCGCGTGCTGTCGAGCCGACGTTGAACGAGGTACAAGCGGAATGGGCTAATTGCACCTTTCCAACATCGAACTTGCTTACCTTACGCTAAGTGAAGCGAATATATTTTGAATAGCGCACGACAAGGCTGGAAAATTGTCCTCGTAATATTAAATACAGGAATAAACAAACCGCATTTTACGAGTGAAACGAATCAAAAAGCAGCAAACCAAGCTCCAATTTCGAGGTTCTGGTTGAACTTGAATTTCGCAGTTTCTAGCTCAAGAGCCAAATATATCTTAGCTCATCCCTCCAACTTTTCACCCGCCGGTGAAATTTCCCGCCGTAACACAATATCAACTTTTAACATTTCTCTTATGGAAAATTACTCTGGCGGGTGAAAGCTGTTTTTCTTCGCATCGCCGTTTCATCTCGCAACTCCGAACGAAGCGCGGATATAAAAAAAGTTTTTGAGAAGTCGTAAATCAGCGGGATTACTTGGCACGCCACATGGCCACCATCGTCCATAAATTAAACCTAAGAGAAAGAGAGAGCTGGAAATAAATTGAACCTATAAATTTCTTCCGTGTTTGTAAACAGTTTCTTTTTCCGTTACAAGCTCCACGGGGGAAATAAGGGCGATTCCATGAGCTAGACAAGTCGTCACGTCTTCAATAGCTCATTTGCTAGGAAGAAAATGCGCCCCGTTTATTCGAACTGTCCTAATCCTTAGCGACAACAGGAGTGAAACTATTGCATGTCTGTAACTTGATATTATCTGGTGAAATAGATGACGTACGATATCGTTTTTGAATGTTCAGCTGTCAGTAATGGCAATGAATGACGGCAATATCAAGTAGACGTATTTTTTTAGTCACGAGACACGAATATTATTTATTATTTCTGTTGACAAAGAGAAATTACAGACAATGAAAGAAAAAACGTTTTTATCGACTGTTTATGAGTTGTTTTTAACAATTCCTTCCAGTCGACAGACTAATAAAATTGATGGGAAAATGTATACCAACGAGACTACATTTTTTAAGAGACGATAACTTTTCTTACAGCCAATTTGACGTACAAGACGTTCGTGACCTCCTTTGGATTCGAGTTTTAGAGACGCTGTCCAAAGATATACCACATTAAATACGTAATTGCGAGAACTTATGATTAAGTACCTATCCAAAGGTCACGCAAGTCACCAATGTCAACTAAATACAAATAACTTTCTATATATTATTCAGATAGCTCTTCCCTTCGACTGGGAGGGGAAAAATTCAGAAGAAACTGCCACCTTGAAAATCTACACCGCATGAATATTCTACGTGTACTCGAATGATTTATTCCTCATGTCGAGGTATCACGCCTCGAAGCATTGTCGGACGCCGGGCTCGAAGATTGGGATACGGAGTTAGACTGTCTTGGAAGAGGAACTGTGTGGTATGGGCCGTCGCTGTATACATTGATTAATGCGAGGCAACTGGTTCAAAAACATTCCACCACTTGTAGCAGCACCGACACTGGTTTCAAAGATGCCGAGCGAGAGCGTTCATATTAACCTGAACGCGTTGGAAGGAGATGAAGAACCGAGGGTTGGAAGTGGGAACGTGTACGCGTCTTCTGGAAGAAACGGAGAAGGGAAAAGCCTTCTTCAAGCCAATAATAAAAGACGTTGAATATCTTCGGTGTGTAGCGTTCTTAGACTTTCCTGATCTACGGAGGTGAATATCGAAGCTTGTGAGGCCGATGTGAATGGAAAATTGGGTTTCATAATATGAACATATTATGTTTCCAAATACGAGCTACGATTCGAATTCGACTTGGAATGGGAATTGTCTGTTAGATAGATAGGAGTAAAATTACAACCAGCCCTAACCAGCCTTAAACAGAACTAACATGCTGAAAACATGAAAAAAAATCCATGCAATTTATTTATTATTATTTTTTAAATTTTTTTACCAAAGTGAGCGTACGCTTTTTTTAGAAGTGAACCTGAAGAAGAAGTGAATCGTTGAACATCAAAGCTCAAAGTTAAAAAAAATATTAATGGATCAAACTCGGATAAATCGACGAATAAATCGGCTCCTCGGATATTTTTCAGCTGAAATATTTCACTTTCTGAATTGACAAAATGATATTCGGACCGAAACTAAGCGAAACTGTGGCCGATTCAAAGCTGTTAACGCAAGAAAAAAAAATCACATTAGATACTTCATTTTCCGCTAGTTTGAGACAAAAAGCGAACATTATTCAGCTCGGGGGACAATTAAAAGCGAAAACGAAAGTGCTCCAACTTCGAACGACCAGGTATACATCCTAAGGGATTCAAGTTTCTGTAATTTTGCGTAATGAGGAGCGAGACGGTAGCCCTAATGGAACGGAATACTTCGCCTTAATATACATTACCTTGATTAGCATAATGTTTAATTCATTCGCAGTTTATTTATCGGGACGAAACAGCAAAGCAGGAAAGACTTGTAAGAAGAGGTTTGTCTTGTATAAATAATTAAGCAAACACGATACGCAAGCAACTACAGAATGTCGGGAAACATGTTAGAATGGGATGATCCATTCGTCAACTTGTAATGGCTCAATAGGAGCTTCAATATGCGATTAAAGAGATCCAGTAGTTTACTCTAGAGATTTAATTTACCTATTAGTTTGACATGCGTGACGAGCGCGACCTTTGGATACTTTGTAGGCAACATGTGATTAATAGATTTGTAATTACGTTCTAATTACGGTATTTTTTCGCACATGTTTTGTATCAAAGATGTAGGTATGTCAACCCGTTCCAGCTTGAGAAGATGGTGCTTCCATTAGCGCATATTTTGTCCTATAGTCGATTATTGTATGGGACGTTTTTCAGATTCAATCCGTTTCTCTTCATTTGATCGGATTCTTCACGTTATTTCTTTGCACTCGGAATCCTTTGTGGTGGCTTTATGCCGCAAAGGAAGAAAAATCGAGGAAAAACTGGCCGAGATGAGAACGGGGCGGAAAACTGCGCCATAAGAAGAAAGGAAAATGCGAGCGTACGTAGGCTCTAGAAGACAAGAGGCGCTGCTGGCTCGAGTTTCCCGGGGACTTGGAAATAAAGCACTTGTGGAAGGGATGGGACAGGGGAAGCGTCTGTACGGGTGGGAAACTCTGCTGTAATACGTCAACCCCCCATTCCCCTCCACACCAGCAATTCCCCACCCTGAACCCTCAGCCGCCCCTTCCATTGTGACTTTATTGATCTACATCCCTCCCCTACCCTTTGCCACAACTCGGATACCGACATTCCTCAAACACCTTACACTCGACTCACGCCTTCCGACGATTTCGAACTTCCTCCTGTTATTAGTCAATTCCACATCTGCCACAATGACCCCGAAGAAAAAAAATGGATATTTCCTTTAAACGAGAGAATTTCCGATTCGTCGAGATTCGAATTGATTAAAATGTCCCCGCAAATATATATATTTTTTTAATTTTTATGATTATAATTCGAAAAAACCTTGCAGATTATTCTTCTTCGAAATATCTGCTTCGACAGGACCGCGTAAAATGCAGCTAGTTGGAAAAAATCGAGACTCCATTCATCAGGGTACCATGTTTTCATCTTCGGTGAGCGTCATTACAAGCTGGACCGAGTCCAAAGTTGTCCACCGGCTGCCAAAAGGGAAATCGCTGGCTAAAAATAAATCTTCCTTCGCTCGAGGGACACGTCCTGAACCGATTTATGGGCGAACGGATCTTTTCGAAGTTTTGTTATCGCTGGATAGAAAATTTCCATATTCACACAATTTTATCCGGTTAATCTATTTATTTTTCGACTAGAATTAGAAAACAAATCCAATTGCTCTTTTATTAGAGTTAAATTGAATTCAATTGATCTGACTCTTGAAATACAGTTTTTAGTAGGCCTTACACCAGCTTGAAATCTTTATTCTCAACTAAATTCAGCTGCAAAATTTTATAAAGGGCAAAACATCTTTTGGTGATGTTCCGAAAGAATTAAATTCTCATTTAAAAAATATACTGTGTGGTCTAACTGACCCTTAAAAAATATAAATAGGTGAATCCCCTCCAAAAAAAAAAAAAATATTCTAAATTTTCCCCGGCGAAGTTCATTGAAGATTAAATACTTAAATACTTCTTAAAAATCAATTTTCCCCCGCAGGAGCTGATGTTTGAGTGACTCAAGTGATCATTATCAACTCGCTGGCACAGAATTAACTGTCCTCAACAGTCGACCTCGATAGACGTTCTCGTTTAGTCGAATTTATTATCCAGGGATTGATTCGTTTTTGAGAATCAACACTGCACGCGAAGCAACCTAACGAGAAAATGAATTCGTGCTATTATGCGACGAAACACGAGTGTAAATCGGTTTTGGATTAAGGTAGCGCTAACAAGGATTTGATAGGATGCAGTTATCTCGGGTATTATAACTAGATCAAAATCTATCGTATGGCGAGATGTGGAAGCTCTTCTGAATTTAATCTGAACCTAGAAAATTGATATCTGAAAGGGTTCTAGATATTTCCCTCACATTTTCCTGAAGAGAACATTTTGAAGAAAAAAAATTTCAAATTAAAAATTGGAAAACGATTATTCGCCCAATGAATATGGAAAATCATTCATCAAAAATAGTAAACGGTTAACTAAAAATGGAATTTCAATCTAAAAATATTGAATAGTGAAATATCAACTAGATTCGTTTGAAAAAATCGGAGTAATTTTTATAAATTTTATCAATACTGGTAAAACAACTTGTTACAACGGTAGAAAGGAAAAAAGGCGGGATACGATGGAGAGCCGACGGCCATGCCACCCGCTGCCAAGATGGCTGTTATCCCGGCCCGCCTGCCTCATCGGGTCCCTTAGTAAGTTCATTTTTCTGAATGAAGAAAGGTACTCATGTATCCCAAAAATAATATTCTCCTGTAGAAATATCAATTTTTTGGACTAAGTCTTTTATGGAAGAGAAGTTGTATGACAAACGCGAGACCTTTGGATACATTGTCGGACAAAGTGTATAAGTAGTCACGATTTAATCACATACGGGAACCTCTTGTATCTTATCTACTAATTAATTCACGTTGGCCTACTTGTTTCTGAGAATCTTTGCAAAAGAATGCTATGATACAAAGGCCTTTAATGCAACAAAATTTTGGAATTTGATTTTTCGACAATGAGCAGGGAATACATTTTTGATAATAAGTGGACCGATTTAAAAGTTACCACTACAGAGACAAGATGAAGAAAAATGCTAATAATATATTTTTTCACATTAAATTATAATAATATTTGAGGAAAGTGATTCCATTAGTAATCACTCGCATAATCTTTATATTCAATTAATCAAACTTAAGAATTTGGTCAATTTTTAAATTTCCAATGACTTCATTTCACACCTTTTTCGCCGTCGAAATGTGAAAAAATACCGAAAATCTCTTAATAAATGGAAAAAATCTATCGCTCTTATAAAAAACGTCGAATTTTCATACGCAACGGATCTGTCGTATATGCTCGATAATAAACCAACGGACAAATGAATCATTCATGTCGGAGACAGGCGGTCATAATCGATGAAACCGATTAGATGGTTCGAACCCGGCTCCGCATCTCCGCCGAAAACTTCGTAGTCGTTGGATTAATCGTCACATCGCCATCCTTGGCATTAGCATAGAGTCCCATAAAACAGGATGCGGTCTCTCGGTCTCGAAGGAACGACACCCATCCGCCGAAACAATGGTCCGGATGATTATTTCCTACTCGGCGCGCAGGATTTATATTCAAAAATTGTGGGAGGGAACGCGCGCTCGTAAATAAACATGATTTCGGACAATACGCGATCCGTAGAGTTGGACAGATGATCCTTGGGTCACGCGTCAAAAAAATTCTTTTCCAGGGTGAATAACGAGATTTGGAAACTATAAAATAATATAAGGCGTTTCAAACGAGTGAGGTTAACTTGAGGTCTCAGTTTGGAAAAAAGCCCCCGAAGAAATTAAAAGACGTTTAAAAATTAATAATGAGAGACATAATAAATTTACTACTTACTATTTTCTAAATATAATGGAGAGCTAAAAGCAGAATAATATACGTTTGTTACTATTTGACACTTCGAAAAACTCAAGATCTTGTCATTTTAATCGTGATATCAAAGTATCCAAAGGCAACGCGCGTCTCTAAGTCGATTTGTTTAACAAACTCTCCAATTCGCACAAGCACTTCTTTCGTCGGGAAGAAAAGGGTTTGCACGAGTGAAAGGATAAATATTTATTACGGATGATTGATAAATGAATGGTATTTTAGGTTACTCAATTCTCTCCTCACAAATGGACTAAAGGGCCAAATCCTCCAAAGGAAATAATGAAAGATGCAGTTGAGGTGAAGCCTAATCGAATTTCAGAAGGAAAAATAGAATTTATAAACAGGTGTGAAAAAACTTACCAAGATGTTACTATATCGCCTCGAGAAACACGATAAATCCCACTTCATAAATATTTCCGTTAATATCAATGCTCCGGAGTAAAAAATATTAATTGAACTGACCAAAAACGCACCATCCGGCCGTTTCCTTCACACCTGGTGAACTCAATTAGTTCAAAATAAGATTCGATCAATTGAGTGATTTACATAACACCGAATACCTTGTAACAATGAAAATGATTCACGTAGTAACAATAAATAGACTCACATTGGTGAAGAGCGGATCAAAACTGAGGTCTCTTCGAAACTTTTCGTTTTGACTTTCTCGAGGAAAAAACCTTCCCCACCTTTAGATTGTTAAAAAAGAAACTTTCTCATGCTTGAAAAAAAGTCTGCCTGCTTTTTACACAAAGGTTCATCTCGTTGAAGGTCAACTGCTCTTGCGCTACTAGAGGAAAACACTAGTAAAAAAAAGTAACTCGTATTATGGAAGGTGAGCGATACCTACTAGTTTGCGGAGCCTAAGGGTCGAGACCGCCTTTGTCTGCTTGCCAGTGTTCGAGATATCAAGATCCGAAATTCTTTTTCAAAGTAACGCTTCACTATTTTCAAGAGAATAAACAGCGAAGATAATTATGAGGTTTTCGCTCGACGAAAAATGTGCATAATTGGTCGGAATAGAAACTCGGTATTTGACGCGTTACCTTTGGATATTTTCTTAGAAGATATTCCAAGGAGAGCTCAATCGTGTGGTCTAACAAAGTAAGTAGGTATCCAAAGGGCGCATTTTGTTAAACTACTAGTTGAATTAAAACTCCCTTTGAATGATTTTTCACGAATTTAGTCCTCTTATTGGGCCATTTGGTTTTTCGCGTTTAAATATTAAAAAACCGCAAACCCTATTTATTTTTAAATTTATAAATGTGACGTCATCATCGCGCCTGTATATTTTAAATTTAATTATTCGTGTTTCAGGTGAGCACAGAAATTAATACAGCTAAAAAAACTGTATTTAAAGCAATGTGTGGATTCACCTGAGAGAAATTTCGGTAAGTTTTATTTTACGCACATTCGGAGGCATACGTCGAAAAACGCGGTTTTTGCTTTCACGGGTAGAAAAAACAGAGGTTCTTCGCGTGTGGAAGGCGCATCGAAAGAAAAGGCAAAATAATGGGTATGGCAGAACAGAGGAATGGGACGTTTCAGGATAGTAGGAGGAGGATAAAGAGAAATGACCTATATCAAATGCTCCGCTTCTCTTTAGGAGACCCAAGGCTCCGTTCAACTCTCAGCAATGGATCAATAAAACCCCTCCACCGCGGTGTTTTCTCTAACCCATCGCCATTTCATTTTATACGATCCTTTTTACACTAGCTCTGACCCTGGTGACAATGGAGACCAAAAGGGAAAAACAACCTTTTTTCTGTCTTTTTCCCTCCCAATGTCCATTACTTTTCGAAAGGAAGACAGCGAGCTTGGCTTAAGTGGAATGCGAAATATGGGCGAAAATTCGAAATGCCGTCCTATTTTCTTTTTGCTTCAGCGCTCGGAAACCGCGGGAAAACAATTTTTCAGAGACGCCAAAAGTGTCGGGGGATGCCCGAAGAGGAGAAAGTGCTTGGCTATCGAGTTAAAATTCGGGTAACGAATAGTGTAATTTCGCTGCCCTTTTGATTTCATCGCAAAATTAATATTATTATGATAATTATAAAGAAAATTTCAATTTACTAGAAATAATCTTAAATATGAGACGCCAATGAGCTTGTGTGAGATGCGGAACCTTTGGATACTCCGTTGGATGACGCGTATCCACTGGTCCTAATTCAAATGAAATTACACTCACCAACAAAGACTACACTTACCTAAAATTCGCACATTTTCTAGCTCTATCGAACGACAGATCATTTCGAATGTATTTCGTGGTGCATTTTAAGACTGCCCTGCATTTTAAAATTGTGACCGTTATTATTATTATTTTTTTGTTGTATCGAAACTCAATAAATGTATAACTACCTTCAATCTGAACTTCCTTCTCATGCAAGCTTCCCAAAGCCCACTCAAGCCATCAACTGATATTGATTACTTACTTTTCAAGGCTAATGTAGAAAACAGTTGAAGAGGCACGATAACCTGACTCGGTAATGGCTTCCTTTCGAAAGGACGGGCTATCTTTATTTCCCCGGATTCACTGGAAATCACTTCTCACGTTGTATGGAGATGTCACCGTTGAAAGATCATTTCGAAATCGAATACCCGTAGTAAGCTCTTTAGTTTTAAAATGGGCACCAGAAATTGAACGTACACAAAACCTTCTTATCGCCTGATACGAGAAACTAGTGGAAGAGTTGCGACGCCGAGTGCGTTCACATTTATGCGGATTTATCGAGGAGAAAAAACGCTACGGCTAGTACATGTAGCGATAAACATGCGAAAGAAATCGATTTTGCAAATTTTACGACAAAAAATAATATTTACTTTACCAAAAATGCCATTTTTTCCAAAGTACCTGAAAAGGTCACGGTTGAAAATTGATAAATGAGAACTGTCAGGAAAAGTAAATTAATGCTTATATTAATTGATATTCTTATGTCTGTGCGAGTTAGCCTATTTCTGTTTTTCTAGTTCAGAAGAGCTAGTTTTCTTCTCTTAGCTCAGGAAAGTGACAGTTCTTAGTTTTAACGAGGCAAATAATTTTTTCACTTAAGCCCTAGAATTTTCTTCAGTATTTTGCTGATAATAACAATTTAACATGCGCTTAGTCCAATGTTAATCATAATTATTAGTACAAAAGAAGGAACAACTATGATAAAAATTATTCCTTTTATTGTACAAAATTTACTTTTCCGTTCGAATAGTTTCGAGTCGCATTATTTTGATGATAACAATACCTATTCAAAACTTTGTTTTTGAAATTTTTATTTGATTTTAATTTTTATTTTAATTTGACACCTCTAGGTTAGGTTTAGATACCTTGGAACTTTTGGAGCTACAGTCCGGATCTATTGTGGTGTGAACGAGCTTGATTCCGGTTCCAAGTGGGAGGAGGTTGAGGTTGCTATGGAACGCCGATCCTCCCCACCGAGTGGGGAGACATTTCGAAGGTTGAAAGCTTCATGGCGCTACTACAGCGCTTGTCTCAGCTGCTCAAATCACCAATGCTTCCCGCGTTCTTTTTGAACGGTAATTTTCGAAAGTTGAAGCTCACTATTCGAAAAACGCGTTCTTTCATTGATGATAGTAAAGCGTTTTGGGTTTTGAACTTCAAATGCCGAGGAAATATCGGGGTGGCTCGAAACGAGAATACTGATGGTCATGAGGGCTTGTTCAACAAGAGATTCAACCTGTTTTCCTTTGGATACGTTGTTTAGAGAGAGATTCAACCACTCTTTCTTGGTTACCATGTTAGAAGTCGCTATTCATTCGCATAATTACCTAATTAGGGGAACCTTTGGACTCAAACTAAGTATCCAAAGGTCCCCTTTTGTCAAGGGTGCTAACCTGCTTGAGAAATTCCCTACATCGTTCACATTGATCAACCATTTCGACAGTATACCTGCAATCCTTGTATGTACCTACCATTCCCAAAATTTTACAGGAAACTCAAAAAACTTCATTGCAGCGATATGTGGCGCCCAATGTTGAAATAACCACGTTCTATAATTATGCACACATGTAATAATAATGGGAGATGGCATCAATTAGAAATCAGTGGACTCCAGTAGTTTTTGGACTTTCTTTCAACTTTCAACTTTCTTTTCATCTATTTCGGACAAAAGAAACCAAGAATGTCGCATTTATTATTGATATACACACCACCGACTATCATTATGCAAAATTTGAACGAAATCTAAATCAAAAATTTTTTCACAGAAAAATCAAGGGGGACCCCTGCGAATTTTTCGCAACGATCGGTCGATGATTTTTTACTCGCCTTTCAATACAGATAAAAATCTGAAATTTTCAGGAAAGTTGTATATTACCAAGATGCATATCTGTGATTTTTTTCTATGCTCGGAAAAAATCGCAAGTGGTCCAAAAAAATCAGTTTTCAAACTCACAAGAATCGAACTTTAACCGAGCTTAACGCGGTCAAAATGTTCGTAAATCTGTTGTTTTAATAACCAGGAGTCTTCATTTGGACGCCATTAACAAGTGCATAGCAAAAAGTTTACCGGAAAAAAATAATATAGCGCCACAGAAATTCTTTTCCGTAAACCGAGCTCCTGACCGGGCGAAATTTTGAGCAGGGATATAAAATACAACTTTTGTTTTCGAGCGATTTTTGAAGCTCTTCTTACAGAAAGTTTAACGCTGAATCCGAATTTCATGTAAAACCAGTGGTGTGCATAGATCACACAGTACTTCCATGTTTGAGTCGGTAACTGGTATAACCAATTATAAAATCGAGAAAATCGTACAAAGGCCGAAACGTGACCCTAGCGGTAAAGATCAGGCGTCATTCACTCGCCATTACAAATATTTAATACCTCTAGCGTCAAATGTATTGATTTTTGCACCCTGTAAAAAGCTCAACAGCGATAAACGGCGTAGGGCGGAAGTTCGGTATGTGATCAAAACAAAACATGATCGTTGTTGGTCACATTTAAAGCAGAGACCCGGAATTTACAAGAGCGCTAGAATAAAATAACTGAAATCGCGTTTAACGAGGAAGTACTGCATGTGACCCCGATAATAAAAATCAAGCAAAATTCAACTGTCATAAAGAAAAATTTAAAGTCTTAAGTATATATTCACTCTTGTCGTCTATAAAAATCTCTAATGCAAAAAAACGGCATAAGGTGGAAGTACTGTGTGTTATCCAAACTATATAAAACAAGTTCTGTGAACGTGGTCAGAGTTGGTCAAATATATAGCAAAGAGCCCCAAAAAGTACAGTAACTGAAAATGCGTTTTGCGAGGAAGTACTGCAGGTGACCCCAATAATAAAAAACAAGCAATATTCAGCTGTCATATAGAAAATTTAAAGTCTAATGTATATTCACTCTTGCGGTCTATTAAAATCTCAAAAGTTAAAAAATGGCATAAAGCGGAAGTACTGTGTGTTACCCAAACCATACAAAACAAGTTTTATGAACGACGTCAAAGTTGGTCATATTTATAGCAAAGAGACCCTAAAAGTACAATAACGCTTACTAAAATAACTGAAAATGGTTTTACGAGGAAGTACTGCAGGTGACCCCAATAATAAAAGTCAAGCAATATTAGGCTGTCATATAGGAAATTCAAAGTCTAATGTATATTCACTCTTGCGGTCTATTAAATCTCAAAAGTTAAAGAAAGGCATAATGCGGAAGTACTGTGTGTTATCCAAACTATGAAAAAAACAAGTTTTGTGAACGAGGTCAAAGTTGGTCATATTTAAAGCAAAGAGACCCAAAAAATACAATCAAAATAACTGAAAATGCGTTTTACGAGGAGGTACTGCATGTGACCCCAATAATAAAAATCAAGCGATATTCAACTGTCATATAGAAAAATTTTAAGTCCTCCAGCGTTCAAATATATTCATTTTTGTGGTCTATAAAAATCAAAATGTAGCAAATGTGCAAATAACGCGGATGTACTGCATGTGACCCATTTGATAAAAATCAGGCATCATTCAATCGCCAACCCCAACATTTTAAGACCTCAAACATTCAAATACATTGAGTTTTGCGGCCAGTAAAAATCAAAATACAAAACATGCACTTGTGAAATCGTGAAAAACGCTCATAACGTGGAGGCATTGTATGTGACCCACTATACAAAAAATCTAGTGTTTTCTGCTTGCCATAACCGACATTTCAAGCCCTCAAACGTAGAAAAATATTGACTCTCATAGCCTGTAAAAATCGAAACAGAAAAAACTTTGAACGCTTATATCTCGGAAGTACTGTGTGTAATTCAAAATCCGGAAAAACCTAATTTTGCACAATCACTGGGAAAACATTCCCTGAAAATTTCATGGGGTTTCATCCATTTTTCAGGGAGATATGGCGATTTATGTCAGTTTGTGACCACAGACAGACGGACAGACGGACACACAGACACACAGACACACAGACACACAGACACTTGTTCAGAAAGTGTTTCTGAGTATACTACTATGACAATTTCTTCCATCAGGACCTCGGTTCCGAATTCGACTTTTCAGACGATCTCAATACTTCCATTTACTACGTAAACATGGAAGTAAAAAAACGGAAGTTTGACATCAACTGTTAGTTTTCGCCATTTTTTGGATTTCAGTGAATTACATTCTCTATGAAAATTAATTGAAAAAACCAACAGGACTGTTTGCTCACGTTTAGATACTTATTCTTACAGGAAATTAGACGTAGAATTCGAATTCGAAGTGAACAATTCAAACATTTTTTAATAATGTTTTTCTAGGGTTTTTATTATTTTCATACTTTTGAATTTCAACTTTAGATTTTTTCGCCGTGTTCGCTTTTTACGAAGAATCTGCGGAGAAAATTTAATTAAGAATCAATTAAAAAAAAAAAGCACGGAATTTTTCTTTGTTTTTGAGCTATTACGTAATGATCTCATTAGGCCATAAACGCAATGAAAAATAGTGAAATACCATTTTTGATGGAGAGATTTAACTGGACGAGTCAAACCGCTGGGAATTGCGAGATTTCACAGCACTTCCCGACTTACATGTTTTAAAATCGAACATAGTGAAGACATTTCTCAGGGGATCATCGCCAAACTTTCACAGACGATCCGTATTCTTTTCTTCAACCTTGAAAGCTCAAAACCTGGGGAAAAATCGAAAAAAAAAACTCACGAGGTTTTTGCAGTTATACTGTCGATTTATATAAAACATGTTTTCGATCTGCAAAAAAATAAAACATTTGGTGCTCAGCATGTTATGAAACCGGCTAGACGTGCAAATGTCCGCACGAATAATTCGTCTCACGCTCGCTTACTTTCGCGGCCAAGGTCGACAAGTCTCATCATCTAAATACAACTGGACCGTTCACGATGGAATAACTTTACGCACGTGGACTTTTCCGGCTTCGTGCGAGTGTGAAATTCGTCAACGAAAGCAGATCTTGGTATACGATTTTTACTAGAGCAATATTTGAAAAAAAAAATAATAATAATAAAATCTACAAAAAAAAAAAAATAATAATAGGAGTTGTCCAGTCTGCTTTTTTTTTTTTTTTTTTTTTTTTTTCTTCTCTAGAATTTGTCTGCAATTAGGTATGAATGATTCCCTTTAAAAATTTCCCAACAAAACCGACATTATTTGTGGATTAAATATTACCAATTCGTGCTCTGACGTTAAGGAGAAAATCACCCCACAAAAACAGCGGAGCGCATTGAGAACATTGGAGCGTATTACATAATTAATTTCCATCGAAAGATGCCCCAGGCTTCGGACAACGTACATGACAGCGTGGCGATAAATCACGGTCCAAACTCGAAAGTTCATTACTCTTTCATTAGGGACTTAGCTTGGACCAAGGATGGCGGTGCTTCAGTCAAGTTTAACCCTTAGTTCTCCACCTTCTACGGCTTTAACCGGAATAAATTTATTGTATTTCCAGTTCCAGACTGTTACATTCGATGCCACGGGCGCAGGCTCGTTCGTCATGGTCAACGGAAAGCGAGGCTTTTGCCTATTTAATACGTGATAAATGCGTTCTCACGGATTACTCCCATGTAACGCGGGAAAGAAATAAGACAAATATGAATTAAAGGTTAGAGACGAACATGAAAACCGGTCTTATTGTCGATTCGGCCAGCTAAGTTACTTAGAAGACAATAAGAAAAAAGAAAGTATTTTACAGCCTGAAGGAGATAAATATTATTTTGTGATGGAATTTCTAATCTATCAAATCCTCTAGCGTCTGTAGATAAATTCGACTTTAAATATGGCGATAGTCTATTTCTACTCTTAGCTTAGGAGAGCTACTCCATTTCTACTGTTAGGTAAGAAGAGCTTGTTTATTATTCTGCTCTTAGCTTGAGAGAACTTGTTCATTTCTGCTCTTAGCTTAGGAGAACTTGTTTATTTCTGCTCTTAGCATGAGAGAACATGTTCATTTCTGCTCTTAGCTTGAGAGAACTTGTTTATTTCTGCTCTTAGCTTGAGAGAACTTGTTCATTTCTGCTCTTAGCTTAGGAGAACTTGTTTATTTCTGCTCTTAGCTTGAGAGAACTTGTTCATTTCTGCTCTTAGCTTAGGAGAACTTGTTTATTTCTGCTCTTAGCTTGAGAGAACATGTTCCTTTCTGCTCTTAGCTTGAGAGAACTTGTTCATTTCTGCTCTTAGCTAGAGAGAACTTGTTCATTTCTGCTCTTAGCTTAGGAGAACTTGTTTATTTTTGCTCTTAGCTTATAAGTGCTAGTATATTTCTTCTCATAGGCTATTTTTGTTGCTAGCTTGAGCGATAATATTTAAGAAAAATGTTATCTGACTCTTTATTTTCTTGTCGATAATTGGTAGAACTTTGACTATGCTCAAATGCCCTATTAAAAGTTTTTCCTGCGATTCCTCCCCATTAGGACCTCGCAGAAAAAATTATAGAAATTAACTACTATTAAAAATCCCATAATTTTAATAGTCTTTCATCCTCTTGTATGAGTTGTCTGGAAGTATCTTCCTCCAATCAGTAAGATGCATCAGCTAATTATCTTGTTACGCGTTTAATTCTCCATTCGCGTTCCTAATTAGGCGACCGGGTAAACGTGAGACGGGAGGAAGTCGTATAGTTTCGGCGTACTCGGTTGCGGGTTGGTGACCCAGCTACGATCAATGATACCATACTTCCCCTACCCTCGGCCGAATGTATGTCATCATTAATGTCACTTTCGAGTTGTGAAGGTGTTGTACGTGTATTAGCCGCCTAACCATACAACGGCTGGATGATTATAGCTCGCCTGTCGGCGCCTCGATTGACTCTCTTGGTCCGAATTATGACGCTCGGAAATGTGAGCCGCGTGGAAATGAGCGAAGATGAACATCTCGTTTCACGCGTGGAGCAATTTTACCTGGCGCTAGGGTTATTTGTGCCGTTCGGATTTCTGTTTCGACGAAAGTGAAGAATCGAATGAACTATAATGATAATAATAATTTAATACTTTTGAATTATGACGAAAATTATGATAATGACAATAATGATCAAAATAGAAATAATGTTGATATTAATGATTAGATTGTAACGATTATCAAGGCTAATAAAGACAATGACGATGATATGAATTATGGGGACATTTCTACATTACGTAACACATTTTCTATTTGATTGGCTACCTCTTGAATTTTATTGTGTTCTTTGGAAAACATCAGAAATCTACTACCTTGCAAGATTATGAATTTCAATGTACGTATTCCTTCCCGAAGAAACTTCCCGCTTCCCGTCAAGATCCCGGTTTCCGGTCCTTTTGTAAAGTGAGTAATAGATCAATACAAGGGCGCAACAAGCGGGAGCCTGGGACGAGCACAAACCGGCAACAACGTTGTACGGGCAGCCAACGTGCGAGAGAGAGAGGCCATGGAAACGGCATCAACTTATTCGGCCAAGAGTGAGAATAAGTTTCCCCGGTGCTCGCTTACTTCATCCTCTTCGCCTCGAGCACCTTTCGACTCGCAGTCGTTAAACCCCGCGAATGCAAATTCAACCCGAGCATGTGCTTGTCAAAAAGTGGAAGTACAACGCTTGGAGCGAAAGGAACTGCCCAACTGCTGTGAAGCGTTGGAAAATATTTGATTGTTCACTCACGCAGTTTTGGTTAGGCGATTAATTTACGGTGTGATTATCATTGCTATTACTAACCCAATATTTATTTTCCTACGACTTTTTCTCTATAGAAATTCCAATTCTACACCTTCCTTTCATACCTGTGATTTTTTTTTCTAATTAATTTTTAGAGAGAAAAACATTAGTCTTTTAAATACTAGCGAACCCCAGACCGCTCTAGTTAAGATCTGCCTTCCCCCATCCGGAGCTAGTTCCTTTGGGATTCGATATTCTTTAAGATTCTTGAGTTTTCTACCTCCGGCGCTCCCTAGTACCGACCACTAGAACCGCAGGTCGCCGCTGGTGTCTCTCTCTAACCACGGACGGCCAAACTTCGAAGCTCGCCTTAAATCATTCATTACGGCGACTATGCCTTTATCCCGGCTTCCAGCTTGGATGGTTTTAACTTCGGATTGTTTACTGAAAGTCGAGTACGTGATTTACCATTAGACACTTTGTTAGAGAATATTTTGTGACTATTTTTCGCTTCATTCCTATAGTAAACCTTGTAATCTGCTCCTGCTACAAACTATCCAAAGGCCTCGTCTGTCTTGATTCAAGTTAGATTATTCTAAATTTTTAGACAGGTATTTTCGATCACTAGTCGTCCAATTTAAACGTTTATTCCGTAAACACGCTTTTTAATAACTCAAATTAGCCTAGTTAGAAGAATTTCATAAAATAAAACTCAATTAGTATATCATTTTTGTCAGAATTCAATAATTATCAATTCGGGTGTTCTCGACTGCCCTGTTTTCAGGCAATATTCGATGTTCTTCAAAAGTAGGAAGCTTATTCAACAAGTAGATTGACGTCTGTGTCCTTTGGATACGTCCAATTGTTCCCATAATTAAGGCATACTAACTATTATAATCATCAGTCCTATACGTCTTACGGTTAGCTTCCT
The DNA here is from genome assembly GCA_037159825.1 of Tupiocoris notatus. Lineage (NCBI taxonomy): Eukaryota > Metazoa > Arthropoda > Insecta > Hemiptera > Miridae > Tupiocoris > Tupiocoris notatus. Next base: position 189,606 of record JASJUZ010000236.1, on the reverse strand, counting down.
AAGATCCTTAATCACACGAATCAAAGTATCTCGTTTAATTAGGACTTTGAATGTTTTGAATGTAAGATTCTGAATATTATGATTTAATAATAATTTGAATCTACTCTTAATAAAGGTATGTATATTCTCTTGGTGAAATTATTTTTATTTCATGCTCTTGCTATCGTAGATCCAATCTCAATATCAGTTGCGTTTGTTTCGTCGGTTTAATATTTGAACCGCAATCGCTCGTTACGTCTAGTTGAAGTGACTGTTTGAAAAAGGTCAGAGCGCTGGATAAATCAGCTCTGAAACGAGCTGTTGGAGTGGCCTCTTAGCTTGTCGAGTGAGGGCCCTCCCACGCGGTATAGGCTGATGCTAACAGCGTCGTAAATCATTGAGAAAAATTATGTTGGTTTCGTCGATAATGAAATGAAGTTGAAGGAAGAAAATTCAAATGGAGCCGCTGATTATATGAAGTTCAATGTTTGGGTACTTTATATTATAGTATGTCAACAACGAGTAATTTCATTTCTCCACATTGAACAGCTGTAGCCGCAGTAGCGCACCTAGAGGCAGACGGATGCGTAAAAGTGATGAGGTGTGACATGAAGCGTCCACCATCTTGTTGTCTTTTTATTCATCTATGACGGTAATTTCCCTACCAATTATTTTAGATAATCATTGCATTAATTTATCTATCCATCAATCGTGCTACTGAGAAATGATTCCTCCTTATAATTTCCAATCTATTTTGGAACATCGCCTCATGTGCATTTTCAGTCAAATCCATTTCTTGCGACTTGTAACGATAAAATCCTCTATCATCGATAAAATCCTGTATCATCGTTTGCCAGGGCAATCGCGGCAAATGAGCAGTTGGAATGACTGCTAAAAACGCAGAGGTACAAACCTCCAAAGTCACGACTCTCTTCGCCAAGAGAAAAATGCAAGTTTTTACTTTTAAGAACTCGGGAGGGGAATTTGAAAAGACGAGAGAAGAGACTGGAGAGTTTTAATTAGGTGATTAAACTACCTCGGGAGAACGGCAAGCCGATTCGAAACGGAAGGACAAAAAAAATCTAACAAGAAAACAACTGCAAGGATGGCGGGGAAAGACTCGACAAAGAGGTTTCGAATCAATAATTCAAAGGGGCCCGGTCTGCGAAGTGCGGAGTAGAAAAACGCGGAAACTCGACGGCGAGAAAGTCGTAAAGTCAACGGGCGTTGTATGGTAGATGTACTTGACGCAGAAGATCATGAAAAATTGCAAAATACCTCATGATTAACCGTTTGTGCAATCAATTGTCTATTTCCCGTCGAGGAGACATTTATAAGATGAAAGTAACCTCTTGTAATAAAATTCGACGAGCTCATAATGTAATCATTTGATGTGACATTAGAACGTGGAATTTTATGGAATTATTCGAATGTTAGTTCCTAAGAGTTGTGAGCGTTTTGTTTGATGGCAGTTCTTTTTAATCTGGGAATAATTATTCTGGATTGGTTGGAATAAATGCAGGGGTGCCTCAAGGATGCATTTTTGGCCCAGTTCTTGAGACATGTAAAGGACGAAGGGGATTTCGCAATTGCCGCTGGTTGAATGTATCTTTGCTTTGGAGTACAACTTTTCTGCCTCGGACTGCCATTTTTGTTCCTTGGGTTCTAACTGCTTTGATTTGATATCAACATTTCTTTTTTGGATAACAACTTTTCTCGCCTAGATTTTCTACGTATCTTTATTAGACTTCCAACTTTTCCAATTTTTCTTTCGTGGATTCCAATTGTTTCGCTCTGTGTTCCTACTTTTCTCTCCTAGATTCCAATTATTTCACCTTCGATTTCAAGTTTTCTTTCGTGGATTCCAATTTTTCGCCTCGAATTACAATTTTTCTTTCTTAAATGCCTATTTTCTCTCTTCGAATTTTTACTTTTCTTTCTTGGATTTCATCTCTTTCGCTTTGATTCTCAACGTTTCTGCAATGAACGTTTTTCTTTTTAGCCTGGGATTAAATTTTATTTGGAGTAAAATGTTTTTCTACTTCACCGTGCTATCACGTTGATCCATCTCTCGTGGAAAATCTCAAAAAATAATTTAATATAAAGACATTTTATCAATCCAAATTATCACTATGAATTTTGTCACTTCGGTTTGGAAATCCGCCGCTTTCCAAACGATTCAATCCCTCGTCCGTTCATAGTGTCCATAGTAGCCATCTTGGCTCACCCTCCAGGCGGAAGGGGAGAGTTTTTTGTCCGTTTTAACGAGTCCGTTTGTCATCACCTGGGACCCTGGGGCACCTTTAGTTCGATCCAGGTGTGCTGGAGGCTAACTCTCCTCGCGTTTCGGCTGTTCCACGTTTCTTCAACTGAATTCCAAGGTAGAATTTAACATTTTCGGATTGAAATTGCAAATTCCTAGGGCGATTTTACTTTCGCATCTTCGACGTTTTATTTTGTGCAGTATCGTATATCTCCATTGTGTTCGTCTTTCAAACGCGCTTTATTCGTCGAGAATGAAAATGACGTGAAAACTGGTATTTAGATTCCAACTTGTATTTTTCTCTCGTAATTATTGGAACGCTTTCATTTCGACGAACTTTGAGGAAATTCTACTCAAAACGACGAGACGAATTGTACAATGTTCCGCGTTTATTTTCAACCGTTAATAAAATAAATTCCCCAGCTCCGACCGCGGAATGTCGGCTCTTCCCTCGCGTAATATTGCTACGGGTCGGCCATATTTTAACGCCCGCCCGTTTTCTTGTCGGTTTGCGGTGCGCGATACACGCTTCGCAATAATTTCCCATCAAACTTTGTTATTCCTGTGGAAAAATTAACGCCCTTAACTTTATTCAGTTTGAAAGTTGAATTGTAAAGTCATGACGGGGATAGCATTAAGATTTTATTTGTAATAAGTGAACGGAAAATAGCTCATATAATTCTTCTGGTGCTAAATTTTAAAAATAAAGCGAATTACTATATGTACTGCGCATGAACTTTGATAATCAATGAGAAGCAATAGCTAATGTTTCTTGTAGTCACAACTTAATTACAAGGTTCTTGATCACTTCTAACAAAGTATCCAAAGGTCATTCTCAGTAATTCTACATGTTCAAATCATTCTTCTAATCAATTTGTTTTTGTTAGGTAAGAACTCTTCAATATTTTTCGACTCATATACCTATCCTTTGCTGCGTTCTATTGCAAGCTTCAATACCACGAATGGAACTGTCTCTTTGCTTGATTATCAATCATTTTTACACCTAATTAATTTGAAAAAATTAAAAATAAAATAATTAAGTAATAAATAAGAAGATTAAGATGAAAAAGAAGATTAATTGATTTAGTAATTATTTTTGAAAAATATATATCTATTCCTCCGAAAAAATTGATATATTCTTCCAATATACTATATTCCTCCAATATTTCCATTCAAATCTAACCGGCTCCATTCGAATGTTGGATTTTGAATGAACCTCCAAATGAACAGATTCGTTTCAAAACGTTTCTAATTCCGAGTTCGCTCATCCTCACGAACGTGTATTTATCTTCGTTTTACGACGCGAGTTCCCGATAATCTACCTGATTTGCCACATCCATCAAGTAATATTGAGGCGCTCGGGCCCATATTCAAAGGCTTGCCGAATCTAATGTCTCTATCATTTCCATTCGCGTTCGTTAGCATCGACGTTTCGTGGTCCAGCCTTCTTTTCATAGTCAGGAATGCCTTCCTGTAATTTTACTGGGTGCCGACAAGATCAGATAATTGTGACCCGCTGAATAATAGACGGAAGATAAGTAGATTTTAAGACTTTTTCTTTTTCTCTCTCCCTCTCTCCTTGATTTTTCAGGACTTCCTCTCATTCTTTTCTCTAAGCAAGGCTGAGATGTCGGAAATTAATATTGACGAGCCTAAGCTTGTACGTGCTAAGTGAGACGGCCGAAGTTTAATTTTGTTGGAGAGGCCGTTTGAACTATTAATAATTTAACGAATTTCCTTGATCGGTAGCGACTGGGACGTGTGAAAAACGATGAAAAACGAGAGAACAGTCTCGAGAATTTTTATTTTGGTATAAGTAGTGAAATAATAGCTTAATTTATAGGGGAGGTTTTTTACCTCGATACGAGGTAGGATGGAGGGGTTATAAATATTCAAAAGATCTCGTTTTGTTTTGGTCGTACAGAGGCTTTACGGTAGAAGGGGAAGCGAAGAAACTATGATGGATCCCTTTGGCTAATTTGTAATGGCCGCTCTTCGAGGGCTCCTAGTCTTGGGCGACCCGCCCCTGAGCGGCTCAGAAGCCTCTACATCATAATGTTTTCTTTCAAACTAGATTGACTTGGGATTGAGTCGTTGTCAGCGGCGATATTCGACCAACCTATTGTCCATTAATTTAATTGTAACCGTAACTACCTTGAGATCCTTGAACAAATGTCTAACAAAGTATCCAAACGTCACGCGGCTGTGCTTCTTATTTGGCGGACATATTTCCAAATCTATTGACCTCAAAATGGTATCATTTTCAAGTTTCCCTACCGCCGTACGTCCCGTAAAATAAGACAGTTGCAAAACTCGTTATATAATGGTGCTCATTTTTTAAAACTTCCTCCATCTAATGTTATTATAGTAATTATAATTTGCTATGGGCGAATTCCGACTGAAATTTCGATAATCGGTCGTTAAATAGCCGAATTTTTTTTTTTCTTCACATATTCCGTAACTTAAAACGACCCGTAATGCATCGAACTTGATGCAGTTGCAGCTGAAGTGCAATCTTCCGGCCACATGTTGGACATTTTTTCCCATAAAATGAAGGAACGCTGAAAATTACCTTTAATCGGCAGCTTGTCTGCAACGACTTGCAGCATCTTTCATCGGGTCAATAAATAGCCTTCTGTTTTCAAGTCGTTGGCGAAGGTGTTGAAAATAAAACATCGGGAATTGCAGTAATTAAATTTTCAACGATGGTGATAATGATCAGCAAATAACGCCGAAGTGCTAACTAAATAGCTCGAAGTTTCCTTGTCCGCGTTTAAAACCGTCGCATGAAAAGTTATGCAATTTTTACAGCCTTAAATAAAATACATTGACGTTTTAGAGTAGGTGGCAAAATAGAGCTTAATTTGACTTACGTGACCTTATTTGGATACTTTTTAAACGGCCACTTATCCAAGGAGCCCGTAATTAGTGCGCACTGCCGGGACCAGATAGTCACCTGTCTTCTAATAAATTATCCAAAGGCTTTTTCGGCCTATGAAATCTCCCTAGCTTCTTCTTTTTCATTTTTCTGGCTTTCCGAATTCGCATTTCGACTTTCCTATTCGTTTACTCACTCTTATGCTCATCACGATCGGTTGTCGAAGATTTTCGCTCCAAAAGATGGGAAAATCGGATGCGGACGAAAGGAAGAGTTCATGTCGATGAAGGAGATGAGAGCGATGCACGATGCTTTCGGTCACGTGGGAGGTCCCAACACGACTTTGTTTGGAATCTTAATTCACTCTATATCACGGAAAACGTGATTTTAAACGTTGGGTATTTTTTTCAACGAAAAGGATTCGAATTTTAGCGTTTCGAAAAATCGCAACAAAATTCTTTGAAGAAGAAAAAATTCATAGGAATAATTTTTACGAAGAAAAAGAAGATTTTTTTTTAAGAAAGAAATTGTTCTTTTGAGACTAAACAGAATTCATTTTTTGAAGACTAAAAAGAAGAATTTATTCGTTGAAGGCTAGTTAGAATTTATTCCTTGAAAGTTAAAAAGAAAAACTCTATGAAGGAGAAAAAAGAACTGTTTGAAGTCTAAGATGAAGAAAAAATTATTTTTAGAAGAATGGAAAAGTTCTTTGAAGAGTATGAAGAGGAAGAATTTTTTCGAAGAAGAATTCTTTGGAGAAGAAAAATAAGACGTCATTGAAAAGAAAACATTCTTTGGAGAACAGAATTCTTCGAAGGACAGAATTCTTTCAAGGAGGTGCTTGGAATAGAGATGACGATTTTTTAAATAAACAATTCATTCCATGAAGGAAATTTAATTGTTCTTTTCATGCCACTTGAGTACCCGAAAAAGGTGTTTTTATAGACATAGTTCATTTTTTCCCGTTTTATTTTATTTTATTTTTTTCCGTATTTTTCTTTTTGTTGTTAATATTAAATTCTAATAACTCTATTTCTCTGTTTCAGGTGAGCGTCTTGCAGTAAAAAATATTTTTAAATCACGAGATGGTAAGTTTGGATCCAACTTGAATTTTCGCACTCCGGAAAATCCTTCCAAGAATTAGTTTGGTTTCTTTGCCTCCCGTCGAACGTCATGATGGAAGAATTTAATGGGCGACTATGTAAAATCATGCGGCTCGATCTTAATCTTGCTAATGAGAAAAATTTACATATCGCCATCTTAATTTCTCATAAAACGCCCGTGCTCTATTGCGTTTTCACGCGATTACACGCCATAATTTATTGCCGAATAGTCGGTGTTTTTCTGGTCAAATTTTAACGCGAGGAAACGGTGACTATCGATTCGAAAATCGATTAAATAATCGGCGAAAAGAGCTTCGGAGCCATTTTGTATAACTTCACGGTCTGGCGATCTGAGAAAATCAAGTTAATGTATGCGAAGGAGGGAAAATAATAACCGAGACGCCTCAAGGTTGCTTGTCGACGGTTTTTTGCTTGTTTTCTCCAGTTTTTTTTTTTAATGTTAGACGTGTGCAACGACTGAAAGTAATTTACGCGGTGAATGAACACGGGCTTCTATAGTAAAATATTTTTTTTCGAATTTCGCAGTTATTTTTTCGAGACGAGGCTTCTTCATTGAATACCGTTGAAAGAATTATTCATCATAACGTAAAATATTGTCGTTTTATGGTTTAACGATTGAAGTAGGTATATTTTTTATTTCGGTAACGATGGAAAACGAAGGATTTTAAAAAGAAGAACGATTCTCTGAAAATCATAAATTTCAAGAAAGACGAGGAAACCCCGAGAGGAAGAATTCATTGGAAATTTTTTTAAAAAAGATAGAAGAAGAAGGAAAATACTTGAAGAGAAGAACTCATTGGGGAAAAAAGTGAAAAAAAACCTCTTTGACCGAGATAAATTCCTTTACTAAGAGGAATTCTTTCGAGAAATAAATCATTTTAAATTAAGAACTCTTTCTTGAAGAAGAGGACTAATTATAGAAGAACAAATCGTTTAAAAAAGAAAAATAAATTGAGAAATTAAAAAATTCAGCACAAAGAATGCTTCAAGAAGAAGTAGGTACATCTCTTTGAAAAAAGATGAAGAATTCTTTTTAGAAGAACGCTTTCATCAAGAAAGATTATTTTTCCAAGAAAAATCCTTTTACCAAGAAGAATTTTTTAGAAAAGTTTATCTACTAAGAAGAATTTTTCAAAAAGAAGAAATTATTGAGAGAGAAGAAGAACTTTTTCACGAAGAAGAGCAACATAGAAAAACAAAATAATACTCGATGAAAAATAATTCTTTGAGAAGAATTCGATGAAAAAAAATAGGACATTTTTCACCATGAAAAATGATGAGTAAGATTTGCAGGAGAGAAAAAAAATGAATTCAATTGAAAAAAGTATTTTTTCACCGTTAAGAATTCCTTCACGGGGAAGAATTGTTTTTCCTCAAGAAGAATCCTTTCACCACTGAGAATTCTTTCGCCTAGAATATTTTTCCAATAGAAGAATTCTTTCATTTTCCTCTATACATCGTCTTTTCCTTTCTAGCTATTTCAATTTCAAAATCGATTCAAGATCAGTCTCTTCAGCGGTTCTCCCAAATATTTTCGGCACTAACGTAAAATCATATCAGCTCCTATTGAAGATTCTCGAGCGCTTCGGAACAATGCTGGATTCGCGAAGAATCTGCGTTATTTCCGTCCTGTTGAGAATCCTCGCTTTTCGGGTCAAACCGTATTATAAAAAACGTCGGCCGTAATTTTCCGGGTAATTTGGTTCCAGTCCGGGGGTCGCTTCGGAAATTTACGAGAGCAATCGTCGACGGGATATCCATCAAGGGTAATCTGCAGCCACGGCCTCCCTTCCATTTTACTCCGGCGCTTTCGGGCCGGGCTTTACGTACTCGACCCCATCCGTTCTTCCAAGCCTCTCAGGGTCCCAATGCGCAGACCAAGGTCCAGGGGATACGGAGGTTTGGGGTTGATCCGAACGGACGCCCCCGTCCGAGTAATCCTATTACTTTTGCTGAGCCCCTTGTTTTATTACGGACGTTTCCAGGTGTCGCAACGTTGGTCAGCATCGGACCCAAAACGCCCTCGATGACCCTTTTTGAAACATTCTCCCTCTCTATACTCATTTTCAATTAAGTGTTGTCCGCCGAAAAATCGCTGGTTCAACAACTGCAATCACAAGCGAGCCGATTCAACTGAAAAAATTATAAAAAGAAAACCCCGAGTTTATGCAGTTAGAAAGAAATATGTATTTCGAACCGTGAACGCCGGATCATATCGCTTATAAAATCCTATAAATAATAACATTCTCAATCTAGGAAATAAGTGATCACCAAGAAGCATCAATATTTTAATCTATCTGTAGTGATTGATACAACTGTACTATCAAAAGGACAAATAAACGTTATCTTATTTCTTATCTATCTTATCTTATAGGTGGATTAATTTTTGAGGAAATTCGATATTTCAACGATCTATTTGCTAACTTGAAACAATTCCTCACTAAAAAAAAAAAAAAAAAACGAAATTCTCGAAAAATATTCTTCAAAAGCCTTTTCTACACTTCTGTAAATTATTGTTCGTTTCTTAATAAATATATTTGGTTTCCAAGTCGTCTGATAGTAAATTTTAGACTACAGAAAAAATATTTCACGAGTCTCCTGATATGTGTTTTTTGTTTCCAGTTAAATAGCTAATACTTTTTTTTTACTGATAAGCAATTGATAATTCAGATTTTCTACATTTTCCGTTTTCTGCGACTCTTCCAGATTTGGGCATTTAAGTTAACCTCCGGCTTAAGTTCATTTTCCAAATATTCTGAAAAGGGATGTTTGAGTCTTTTTTCCGCAATATTTTAGCCGTCCGTAGAGAATAATGAAATTATCACTCTTTTGTGCAAGGCTCCCGTTTTCCTAATTTTGCGAAAAATATTTACATTTTTGTCGTTTGTTTGTATTTTTCCTAAATTTTTGTGAGTGTCCAGTTTTTCAATACAAAGATGTTTCAGGTTCCGTTTTAACAGTTTTTTCTTCTTTTTTTTTACTTGCCCGGTGAGCGTTTTTTCGACAACCTTCGGGCACGGTTCTGAAATATTTTTCCCACTCCTCTTTTCTTTGTTGGTTTTTTAATTTATCAATTTTCCGACGGAAAGATTCAGTTTCCGCATTTTCTCAGCATGCGCCTCTGGGAAAGCGGGCATATTTTCCGCTTCGCTTTCCCTCGCTTCGATACGGATAAAGGGTTGAATTTAATTGCACCCCAACCCTTAGTCCTTCATTTTCTAAATTAACCGTCGGTATTCCAATTTCTCGTGCACCGTTCGTGTTGTGCGTACGGCGTTCTGTCGTAATTCAACTAACGTGTGAAATATCGCATCTGTCGCTTCAGGGGAAGTAAAGGAATGCAAGGCTAGTGTCCCCTGAGGATCCCTTATTTTCTCTCGAACGGCAAAATGAAGTGCGGCGGAAAATCGCCGTCCCCTTTCCGTAGTCCTGTTTACAATCCATTGCGGTTCCCAAGGCTTCCGAGGAGTTTCCAGGAGGCTTTCGGCGTTCCACGATGGGGTATACCTCTTGCGCTCTGAGATTACTCAGAAATTACAATTCAAATTGCCTTTTCTCCTTCGTGCTTCGTATCCTCAAATATAAATCTTAAGACGCCCGTGGGAAGGGGACGACGCGTTAATAAAGGGCGTGCTTCAACTCCTCCACGGACCGACTACCCTTTGCTTACCAGTTTCCGATTTAATTAAAATGAATCATAAAGACTACTTTGGTAATCCCTCTCTAATGGAAGGAGCTCTCCTTTGGATAAATGATCGCTTTAAAATTGCTTTTCCCCCACCGCCGTCGAACTGAGTAGCATCTCTACGTAAACCGAAGGCAGCCTTGAGGTAACAAACAACCCTTCTGAATTCTTCACGTAATTGCTATGTTAATTTTTCTAATAACCCACCTTCAACCCTAAGGACGAAGAGCTTCTTGTTTTTGGGTGGAACCTCGCCCAAGGAACACTGATATAGCGACAGAGCGAGTTCCAACCGGCCTGCACAGATTATGTGGGCAGATTGAGTCATTTATCTCGCTCGGCTACGAGGTCCCACCTTCCGGCGATTCGGCTATAAATAAATGTTTTCAGATAAAATTACCGTGTATTCACTTCGGCGACCTGGCGATGGCCGCTTCTGCTCGGAACGTCTTATTCCGCAGCTTCCATTCACCTTCGAATTCACGCTCTTGAAATTCCGATTCGATCAATAATCCGGACCCAAGAAGAATGGAAACTAGTAATTTTTGTCGGGAATTCGAAAATAAGGAAAGGGAGACGGGAGAATTATTCGTTATTTTTTTTTTACAGATTCTTTGAAAAGCGCTAAACTGAGAGTTTAAGTAAAGTCGTCAATGTCATTTCAATGTAGTGAAATTATTTATTGATTCAATTGAAGAAAAGGGAGTGATACAATGAGAGGTCATTGCGAAATTGGATTAAAATTGGTTGAGAAACGGAAGTGATTGATACATTGATATTGCACTGCAGTTTTAAATCTGAAGTGAAAGTAAAGTAGTTACGATACTCGTACTTTCACTTTACTGTCATCGGTGCATAAGCCTTGGGAATTGGGGAGAATAATTCAAAATACCCTGAAAAATTGGAGTGAAAGTACTAGTCTTGAGAATAATGGTATTCTGCGTCTGAAAACTTGGTTTATGCAGAGTGAAAGTACAGCCCTCACTTTCACTTTATTAGATTTTGTATACTTCGTCAGTTTCACCCTGGCGTTCGGTTACGTTTTGCAGACCTTTCACTTCGTGAGGTGCATCGTGTGTTTACGGAAAGTGAAAGTACACTTTTATCTTTGGGAAACAAAAATATTCCGCATTCCGAGAACGAACGGCCACTCGTCGCTTTCACTTTATTTTACAATCCGTCTCGTCTCGCCGCACTGAAATTTCGCGCTAGTTCGCTAACCTCACGCGAACTTCGAACCGAGAGCCAACTATTGCGAGAGGAAGTGGAAAACGGATGGAACCAAGCCGAGCTGGCTGGCACAATGAAGAAAACTTGGAAAATATTGACTTTGAGAGATCTTCCACTCGTACACTGCTGCTGCCGTCGACTTTATTATGCAATATTTCAACCCGTGCGAAACTTGGACCGTTCTTCTTTCTTGTTATCAAGTTTTACCCCTGTTCCATTCCCTCTTCAGCCTTTAGTGTTCTATCTTCAAAACGCGAAAGCTCTATCGCTCGTTTCGCTTTGAAATACGACTTTTTTTCCAGTCAAGTCAAAGTACCTTTACGATAGCTTGTACTACGTCTAAGCGAAGTTTGGAAGGAGATAAAATTGACGATTACCCGTGGGGGAATCAACAATATTGTAGAGGTTGTAACGTAGTAAGAGAATGGTAACTTGTTATTGAAAATAGGAATAAAAAAAAAGAAGTAGAGAAATTTATAACATTAGTGGAATTATTGTAAACCGTTTTTGGGGAGTGATGAGCCGCGTTTAACGAGTTATACGTAAGTGAAAGTACATTATGCACTTTCACTTTTGTATAAAAGCTTAATATGCGAACATTTCGTTTGTTTTAGTAATTTATATCGTCTAATCTACTCTTTTGGATTCTGAATCTCACACACTGAACTGATTTTAACAAGTAGGCTGATAAACGGGCCATGCGTGACCTTTGGATACTTTGTTAGAGATGTGCGACTACTGTTTCATGTGATCGCGCCCTAATTACATAATCCTTGGGCTCTTACTTTCTTACAAAGTATCCGTAGATCGTGCACCGATGAAAAATAATCTACCGTTATTCCAAGTATGAGAAATGTTTTGATGTTTCACAATTTGTATCTTCATCGCATGATACGTTATTTTCCCTTTGAGTAAAAAAACTCCTGTTAGCATTCAGTCCTCGTTGGAGGCATATCGTCAAAGAAAGGCACGAAAGGTATTGAGAGACTGCAATCTGAGTATTACACACATGTCCTCAATCAAAGGCAACTCATAACAAGGCGATTCCTTGGAAAAGACTTGATTGGAACGGCGACACATCGTCAAGGAAATCTGCCCGCTTTGAAGAGAGATCTCTTGGAATTAGAAGGCCGACTCGGTTGCAATTAAGGAATGGGAAAGAGGGACAAGAAAAACGAAGTTGGAGACTTGCACGAGGATCGGAGCCGGTTCAGAACGGCGCTGCAGGATTTGACGATGTTAATGATGCGATTGGAAGGCCGTCCGCGTCCCATAGGCTTCTCCTAATGAGTCGAGCTCCAACGAGGACAACTTGCCGAGCAAGATGAAGATCCTGATCCATCAGGTTCCACCTTCTGATGGATTTCTTCGACGCTTCTCGGCATCTGCGGCAATTTCTAGCCAAGAAGTCGCATATATCCGAGAGCAACTAGGTCTCGACGATTGTCTCATTAGCCGATGTACAAAGCGTTTCCCGGTGTGCCAATTCTGAATTGTTGTGCAATTGAAACGACGGGATTACATTTTACTGGGAGCTGATTCAAATTGAATAATGACGATTGATGAGCTCTTTTGGTCGTCGATTTTTGGTTGAGGGAGATGTTACATGGATGCTGCATTGACGATGTCCGAACGGGCGAAAGCGCTTGGCTTATAAAAGTTAGTAAAATAGAACAGTGGGACCTGTTGTGGGGAAGGTTATGAGTTTAGAAAATGCACAGTGTGGAAGTGAAAGTACAAAATTACTATTAATTTTCCCGAAAAGAGAAACGAGCAAAAATAATTTTCTCTGCCTATAGAAAAAGAATATTCTCACAATATTTTTTCCTTCATTTCGATGATTACATTCGAGATAATCGCCAGCGTCTTCCGCTTTGCTAAGTCCAATTATGGAAATGAAAATCGAATACGATATATAGGAGAAGCTCATCCCGAAATATCAGTTCAATCTTGTGAAACCTCATTCGGAAAGGGTCCGCCCCTCGGAATAACTCGCCATCGGTCTGCGGATGTGTATTACAACATAGTCTTGCGTGTAGAAACTATAAGGAACATTCCGTCGAAGTGATAGCTCACTGGACTCCGTATTACGTCGGGAGGCGAAAGAAATATTTTTAATAAAACACACGAAGACACTCGACGGATAGGCGGCCGTTATTGCCGAAACGTGACACTCTGTCCGAAAGTGCGGATATTGGGAAAAATATCCAAGGGTGTGCGAGTCGATTTTCTCACCCTTCGAGAGCCGTTTTCCGTCTTGAACGCGAGAAGAATATAAAGAGTGATGGGAGTTTTGCACATTTCTCCACATGTTTTCCGCTGAATAGCGTTCTATGTTCTGAAAAAAAAAAAAAAAAAAAAAAAATACAGAAGCTCCTTCCGTCTGACTCTGTCTATTCAATTCTAGTTCAACCGTTGAATCGATTATTAAACGAATGAGACTGGAGGAGCTAACAACTATGGCGGACGGGCATTACAAGATGGTTTCCAAGGAACGACAACCAGCCTTAACCAAACAGTTCTCATATAAACCGTCAGGGCAATAAAACGATCCGAATTCCGTCCAGATATTTACCTGTTTAAATCTATAAATTCGCTCTCGAAATCCAATGTCATTTTTAATTGTCCGAACATACGTTGGACTTAACGGAGGACTTAGCGAACGCTCCCGAACGAATATATCAGCGGGCAGTAATGAGGGTCAAAGGTGCTTAGGAAACTGACCCTTTCCATAGGAGGACCTTCGCTAATCCCAGCCCTTCGTCCTGCCGGGACATTCGCAGCCAATTATTCCAGTTCCCGTATATTACCTGTCTACTCCCAGGTGCTGTTAGATTGCAATATTCAACGTTTGGAGTCGGAAGAAAATGATAGTTTTTATTAGAAGAATTAGAGGGCAAAGAATGAAATGTAAATTATTCGAACGGATATTTTCGAACGAATAAATCAATATTGATACTATACAGAGAAGTGAGCTAAATTTTTTACGTTCGAGTCGCATTGAAAATTCTAATCTCGTCCGTTAAATGTTTGGCGATTGCGATTGTTTTCTTACCAGAAGCACTTTGCTCTGAAGATATTTACTATTCCATTTCGCGTCTTTTTTATTACTTGTTTAGCCGAGGGACAATTTATATGTCTTACCTCGATCGTAAATCTTGGCGTTCTTTCGAGGGATGCATAACCGGGTGCCTTCGCACCCTCGAGGTTTAATTAGAGAGGGGCTGTTTCCTCAGCCCAGGCTCCTCCTTCCCTAATGGCTTCAAGACAAGTTTTTTGCATTACGACAAAAACGGAGAAAAACTCGACGGAAAAGCCACGTGTGTTAGGAATCCATTTATCCTCGTAGTGACACAAGAGTGCCCTAAGATGTCGATCGATACTAGACTAAACAGAGGAAAAATGGTAGCAGAGAGTGGCTAAAAAGGCGGTCGAAAAATTGAAAACAATGGCTCCTTTTTCAAAATTTGAAGTAGTCCTTGAAGCAGTTACTCAATAATTGTAGTAACGATAGAAAAACTCACGAAATTAATTTCCTCCTTTGTCGACACTTGGTGACTCATGTGCTCACACAGCTATTGAAAAGAAACAGATTAGTGACGCAAGTTATCAACTAGTTTAACTTGAGAGTGCTTTACTATCATACTACTTCTCATCTCCCCAAATCTAGCATTTGTATTGTTTACGAACGGATTTCTCTCGTTCAACTATTCCGTCGATGCACATTTGGCCTAAAAGCGACCCTCATCTGCGGCTCGTCGCTCATGTCAACGCCGGTTATGCCAAATATCCTGGGTCCTAGGGAGACGACAGAGGCCAGAAAGCTGACTCCTAATCTCGCCTAACTTGGATTTATGGGGCTCCACTTGTGACTTGATCTATGAGCATGAACTAGCTTCAGCGTTTCGAATTGTCGAATGGTCTTACTGCTCTTCCACTAAAATCCACCGAAAACTGTCACTTTAAGAACAATTTCTCCGCTTCCGTGTGAATTATATCCTAAATATAAAACGACTGTTTACTCGGTTCAGCCGTACATGAAAAGCCGTCAAAGGCCGCTGGAATGAATTCTCGCAAAATACATAAAATTAACTCGCTCGGTGGAACTACGATGAAACAGAAATTATCCGAGGACAAAGTTAAACGTTTGATTCCACCGGATGAAAGTTATTTTATCATTATACTCAACTGAAACACAGGGGAGTAACTTTTATTGACCGAAAAGCGATTCCAACTTCGCCCATTCGAGGGATCCCTGCGTGTCGAACGGTATCGTTTCAAACGATGTCATGTTAGCGGTTATGCCGATGGTAATTTTTTTTAAACGCGTTTTATTCGAGTGGAAAAAAATTTTGCTCCATTTATTCCTACATATTTTTACAGTTTGAGTTTTATTCCGTTCCTTTTTCAGAGGAGAGAATTCAAATTCTTTGACTCATAAGTAACCAATTAACCTACCCAAACCGACGCAATCAGCTCTAATCAACGCAACCAGCCCTAACCAACACAACCAGCCCTAACCAACACAACCAGACCTAACCAACTGATACAGATCTAACAGACCGTACCAGCCCTTCGGGGTGACGTTAAGCCACCATCGAGCAATGGTGTTTACCATTAAGTTTCTCTGGTTCCTCTTTTCGCACATCTCTTCGTAACAAACCCAACCGCGATTTACGGTCGATTGATCATGATTGAATTCACATTCGAAATTTTCCCGGACAGAAGTAAATATACAGCAGTTCTGTCTTTATCACTTGTGGGAGAATCAAATTGTTTTTGCCCTCGAAGGCCAGGTAACTTCGGCCAAATTTCTGCCTGGGCATTCGAGTAAGAAAGGAAGTTTAGCGCAAGAAAGGCGAGAAACCGCGGTTTCATCCGGGTATAACGTATAAGCAAGGCGAGAAAACAGAGGCGACGAAGGGGGAGCAAGAAACGGAAATCTCGGATTTACGGTAGCTGGAGAGAAGCAAGGATCGTAATCTACTATACCTTGCGCTATGTTATACTGGGTCTCTTCCCGAACGATCGGAAAGATTTACAACTGAGCAGAAAAACAGCGAAGTTGGCCGAACCGTAACGACTTTCGTTTATCTTCATTTTGATAATGCTCACTGTATTTGTTCAATTTAGATAAAATCGCGAGGACGATTCAAGGGTTCGGAAATCATATATTTGGATTTGTACGCAATTCAATGCTTTCGAACTTGAGGCTGCGGTTAATTTTGAGAGGTTTTGAAGGTTCGGATTGAGAGGGCGAGGTTTCTAAGGGAAAGCAGCCATAAGATCACAGGTCTTCGGATAGAAGAATTCAATATGGAATCTAGGCGAGGGCTTGGAAGAATGTAAACCCTTGTTGGTCATGGTCTTTGAATATTTTGTTGGAACGAGCTCGTAATTAAGACATACCTTTAGTCACATCTTCTAACAAGGTATCCAAAGGTCGCTCTAATGCGTCAGCCCGCTTTACTAAAACAATTTTGTACAGCTGAAATATCTATTGTTCAATATCGTTTGACCGTTTCTATGATCATTGGATGATATCCATTCGCATTGTCCGATATGAAGATAGAAACTATCAATTGTCGAATGTATCGACAATTTATGGCAGCTCCCATCGCTCAAAGTCATCTCCTGTCGGTATTGAGCGGGTGCCAAATTTCCGCAGGGAACCGATCCGACATTTCATATTCAGCGATTTACGGCTTCGATTCTGATACAGGAGGTGATCATTTGCATGTAGCTATGACAGGTTGAGAAGCGGTTGATTTGAAGGAAACGGGACATTATTGGCTATCGTCCAATTTACAATATATTCAGAGGAGGGGATTTATTTGTTGCATCCGATAGGTGTTGGGAGAATTCGCAGTAAATGCAGGTCACCTGTAATCTACAGTAGAATTGCAGTTTGAAAATCGTCTAGAACGCTTTCGTTTGGGGTGTGGTAAAAATAAAGTTCCAAATTGAGCCCATTCACTGCTATATTCAATGATTCTGTTTTCAACGCCTCTTTTACCTTATAAGGATATCGAGACGTAGCAGCGATCCCAACGGTAAAATCATGAATACCCTCATAAAATCTAGGTATCCAGTAGTAATCAGGTTTCTGCTGACAACCGCTTGGAGCGCTAGTTATTTTTCGAAAATTTAGATGCGAAATCGGCTGCTGAAACGCATTTTTAGGTTACCCATGAAATATTCGGCAACTCCGACGTTAAGAATATTGCGCTCGGGTAAAAGTTGATGTTTTTAATTGAGAACGTTTTTCACGGAAAGCGTCCATTGTTGGTGAAAAACTCGCCACTAAATAACACAAGTTTAGGGCCAGGGGTTGTAGCTAGCAACAGCTTGTTATGTGGAACTCACATGAAACCTGGCCCTCGCCCTGTTCGGCAACATGGACCGTAAACTGACTGGGAAAGGCGGATGGTAGGGATGTACAGCAAACTCTCCGTAGAGGGTGGCTCTTCCATAAAGTGAGTTATACAGTTAATTAACCACCTCGGCACGCAGCCTCATCCCTTCGCAGTAGCTCTGCTCAAAAGCCTTCCGCCATTTCCAGTTTCCATGACCCCTTTTCACCTCCGCTACAATACAGCTCTTATGACAAGTGCATTTAGTAACTCTAACCGAGACCTAGAACGGAGGCGAGGGTATGCTGAAACTCCCAGAGCCCAATTTACACTCGTCCCCGGAGGCGAAGGAGAAACTTGGAAGGAAACTCACGCTGTGAGGTAATTGTCTACGGTATCTCGTCTTCGAATATCTCGCTTCTTTTTCGAATTTCACGCCTACTTTTGCTTACATTGGAGATGTTTGGGAATTTTTCGCAGTGTCGGCTCCCTGCGGAATAGAGCTTTTTCCTGAGCTTGTACCAAGAAATCGAAGGGGACTTCCTTGGTCGTTATTCCAGGGCGAATTTGGTGAATTTTCAAGGCCATTTATCAACGGATTTTTCAAGGTCTGTGCATCATTCCCTGGTATTCAACAATCCTTCCTGGTTATTGCTCAAAGTATACTTTGTATGGACATTCCAGGACAGGAAAGCATTTCCTTGACTTATTGTCCTCGGTGTTTTCAAGGCATCTTTCAAAGCACTTCACCAGGGCTCTCAAGGTCCGTCGGATCCTTCGTAGCGTTTCTGCAGAGCATTTCCCTAAGCTGTTGGCAAGGCGATTGAACTCATACATTCGAGCCGTTAATTCCAGGAGATTTGATCGAGCAATTTATCCTGTGCGCTCTTAAAATGCAGTTTTTGAAGCCTTTTCAGGCATTTTACTAGCCCATTTTTCAGGCATTCGAGGTTTTTCCCAGGTATTTAGGAAAAGCACAGCACACACACACGTCATGTAAAATTATTGCTAGCGTCTTTAAAACAATTTATTTATTCCCATTCTTTTTCTTAAATGGATGAAAAATGTTTCTTTGTAATTTTCGAGTAGGCATTTTGGATTGAAAATTGGCCCAAACCAAAATAACCAGTTCTAACCAACGCAATCAGCTATAACCAATAAATCAGACCTAACCAATTGACCAGACCAAACCAGACCAACCAGCTCTATCCAAAACCATACCGCGTCTGTAAAATAACGTACTGTATCCTTGATCAATTTTATGGGAAAACCCGGTCACCCTTTCAGTGGAAACTTCAATCAAAAATTCGCAAAAAACCAATCTGCAAATAGACCTCAGCTCGAAAGTATTTACTTTCTCATACATCTCTTCAACTATTCCATGAAGTTCGTCCAGAAAACAAATTGTCTTCCATGTTTTGCGAAAGAGCCCCATAAAATGCGGATGTTGCCAACGTAAATCACGGAAGGCTAAACAACCCCTCGAAGGTGTAATAGGCCGAGGAAGAATTATATAATTAAAACTTATAGGGACTTTCCTCTCCAACAACGGTCTCGAAGAAGACTTGGAGAATATGAAAGACGAAGATGGAGGGTGGCGAGGGAAAATACGACGAGAAAGGGTGCAAGGATGGTGTCCGGAGCCGCAGCTGGCGTTTCCGAAGAAGCTTCTACGACGTTGTATGCTCGGCAGAGGAAGTAAACTGAAGTTGGGGTCGGGCTATAGAAAGCCGAGAAAGAACGAAGTTGGTTTATTAAGTGGGGCCCTTCTCGGTTTAGTAACAACGGCCGAGTCCTGTAAGACTTGAGCGAGAAAGGCTTAACTGTGTTGTGAAGATCAAAATAATCACGAATCCCTGCGCTTGAGAATTGCAATTCAAGTCTTCCAACAAAAGCTAGAGAGTTAAATGTTTAAGAGACGTTAGATTACCGATGCAATAACGAAAAGCAATGTTCTATTAACAGTGTATCATTTGTGAGTGATGATGATCTAATAAGCGGTGAGCTGTGAGAGAAAATTAACCTTTGATCGGAGCCAGGCATTTTGTTGTACATGTTTGGCGGGAAATTTGTATTCTCGAGTCTGCCAATTTGCATTTCTCTAGTTTTTTTCTCAAATTTATTTCTTTGCTTTTTTTGTAATTTGTTGCTCATTCTATCTTACTTTGTCTAATAAAATTCATCATTTTTTTTAATTTTTTTTTCTTTTTTATTGTTTTGATGTTTTTTTTCTCTTTAGTTTAGTTTTCTTTCTTTTGTTGGTTTTGATCATTTTTTTATGCATTGTTACTGTTTTACGTTCCCTCTCATTTCGTTTTTTTTTAAAAAACATTTGTATTCTTTTTTGGCTTCTCTTTTCATGTTTTAGAGTTTTAAAATATTTACTATTTTTTAAAATACTTCACTGGGGAAGGGGGTGAGGTTTCAAGGTTTCAGGATATTTCTTTCGAGTTAATTCCATTATTCCTCATTTTTTCTACTGATATGACAATATTCTTTTTTTCAAATTTTGTCTTTTTTTCTCTCCCTCTTCTCGTTTTATTCTTGAGAAAATTCCATAATTAAGATACTTCTAGCGCTCGAGATAATGCGATCGCTATATCTTCCCTTCTGGAACTCAATTGCGTCGAACTGAAAGGACGGGATGATTAAGAGTAAGACGGTTTTCCCTTGGAGATACAAAGTTGTCCGTGTGTTAGTATGAGCTACGAGGCGGAATAGTAGGCGCTTGATTTAGTGGGGGCGGTATATTAGATATAGGACAAATGAGGGGCGGGTTTAAATTATTTATTGGCCCCATGGCGGGCTCTTTAGTTACCGGAGTTCTATTACTTCTGCAAGGCGGTATCCTCAACTCTTAGGTGCTTCCCTTCCGTGCTCATTTTCTCCCTCTCGTTTTCCACGTCTCGGTTTATTTACGTTGAACACAATGTGCGCATTTATGTTGTAAAGCTGCAAGAAAATGGCGACGATTTTTCACGCGTTGAGTTGTGTGTCAACTTGGATTTTTGGGAGGAAAATTGGTATTTGTAACGATTGTATCTATTATTTATTAAGAATTTTTTATCATTAGATTGCCATTAAAGTTTTAAGTATCTGGTTTTGCACTGTTCGACTGTCATATTTTTGAAAATGACTGATAGGGATGATACCTGATAAGGCTGATAAGTTTGATATCATTGATAACAAGGCAATTAAAGTTGATAAGATTGATATTGCTGATAGCAAGGCTAATAAAGTTGATGAGGTCAATATGTTTGTTTTTCTCACTAACAAGGCTGATAAAGCTGATAAAATGACTGATTAATTTGATGTTGTTAATATCAAGGCTGATGAGCTGATATAATTATGATGACAATTACATTACTGATGACAATACTGATAAAATGGTTAAGGTTGATAAGTTTGGTCTTGCTTATACCAAGACTAATAGAGTTAATAATGGTGATTAGGATAAAAATGACTGATAAGGCTGATGATGGCTGATAGAATAGTATTATCAGTTGTTATATGTCTTGTTGTGTTCCAGGGAGACATAAAGTAAAATTAACGTCACAATTTTACCAACTATTTGAATAGAAAAGTTCCATATTCCTTCATCACAATAATAACCATTGTAGTCGCTCAAAAAAATGTTTTTTCTAACTCCCTCAAAATTTGATGGTTTGTTTCAAGGCATGTAGAATCCAAATGTCCAATAGATAAAATTCTGTCCGTCCGTCTTACGCCGTCAATCCTTTTCTGACAAAACTATAAAAGCTAAATTCTTGACATTTTCACCAAAAATCAATCTTGGTCTGACAATGGCTCAATTCTTTAACCAACTGCCTCAATTTTAAGGATATTTTTGAGGAGTTTTAAGGGAGAGGAAATTAGTATTTTCTATAGTTTTGCATGAAAAGGTGTGTTTAGTATCAATAATTTCTCTCCACCCGACAACGTTTGCTCACCTGCGATTTTGCAATTTTTGACCCGTCAAGTACTTACACTGTTTGCAAATTGTCTTAGCCGGCCTCGAAATGCGCAAATTTACCACGCTTTGAAATCTCGAAATTCACCGCCGACTGTTCAGCGCTGTAAACTATCTCTGTATGCTCGGGTCAAACAATCGAAGATTTAGGTATTGTTTGCGGATCTAAAACCCTTCGATGCGAACGGTCGGCTTCCACATCGCCCACCCTAGTGATTCTCGGCTCGTTGTTCTTGTCTATAGGACGATCCTGATACGTAAAACAAATGGACGCTCGGGCGGTGTGTGCGTGCATGTGTCCACTCGTTCATTATCGTTCCCCATCGACCAGCCATGTTCGTTCTATCCAATGTATACGTAGATTACAGCCGCGTATGGCGGAGGCGATAACTTGACCCTTTGGCTTATGACTCCCTCCCCTGTATTCCTTTTTGTTTTATGACTCTGACAATATTGTATATTCGCACGATAATATTGACTTTTATTTTTGAGCTTTGGCCTAGGAAAAAAATATGATTGCTTTTGGAGACCGACGGGGAAAGTTATGGTACTTTGAAAAATCATTAACTATTATGGTACTGTAAAGATCCATAAACTATTATGGTACTTTAAAAATTCATAAACTAATAGCTGGTTCTTTAAAATATCATAAACTATTATGGTACTTTACCAATTCATAAACTAATATAATGGTACTTTAAACATTTATAAACTATTATGGTACTTTAAAAAAATTATAAACTATTCTGGTACTTTGAAAATTCATAAACTGTTATTTTGATACTTTAAAAATTTATAAACTATTATGGTACTCTAAAAGTTCATAAACCATTAGGATATGGTACTTTAAAAATTCATGAACTATTATTATGTTACTTTAAAAATCTATACACTATTATGGTTTACAATATAACCAAATATAGTATATTATACTATATACTTACTTATGGTTTATATACGTTTATATAATATTATATACTTTAAAAATGTATAAACTATTATGGTACTTTAAAAATTCCACCATTCTTAATTATTCTGGTGGGTTAGTTTTAAGTAAGCTTCGTAGTCAATAATGTGCAGAGTTGTTTAGCTGTTGCCCAGTCTTCCATTCATTCTATTCGCTTCGTGATTCTTCCTAGTTCTCGAATGTCCTACAATTAAATGTTCCTCGCAGGTTTCTTTTTGCTTGACATTGCGTTTGAAAAAACTACCCCAGGAACCGTTAGAAACTTTCACCGTAGGGTCCTCTTTTGTGGACAATGTGCGAAATCCGTTATACCTCACGTGATTCCGCTTTCTATAAATTGTCCTTCTTGGTCATAATAGAAAGCCATTATTTTGGAGGCCTGAATTTTTTACAGTTTGACCGTTGGCTGTACCTGTAGTTTTTTAGGGCTCGAAGAGGAAGAGAGAGTGTTCAATTGCGGACCCCTAATAGGCGTATGATCTTTGGAACTTGAACACGCGCAGGTACAAATATTTCCATCAGAACAAAGAGCCGCAAAACAACATTAAGGAACTGTCCAACGGTTGAATAAACCTACTGCTTTTTATTCCTCATAATATTCAATTGATAACTGCTTTACGCAGGTCAGTGGCAAGATCTAAGGATTCTCAGCGGTCGAAAATAGAAGAAAGGGAAGCGCGCTTTGGAAATTGAACCAGCCAAGCGTCGCAGGTTTATGAATATGTAAAATCACTCGTAATACAACATACTCAACTGGCAATGCAGATTCAAAACCGACGCAGATGTCCGCGAGGTTTTCATTGTGAAAATACGATTCGGAAAAGTGTAAAGGGAAGTGGGAAACGCGCAGAAAGAACAACTACAGGGGGCAACTGGGCACCAGTCTAAACCCATAAATAAACCCAAAAATGAGCCTATAATAAATGAACCCATAAATTTACAATATTAACCCACAATCTCCTTAATGTGGCCCCTGAGAGATAGCGTTTATTTCTTGAGGGTGAGTACGTTCTCTTTAGTAAGCAGTGTACTTCACAGCGCTTTCGCCACCAAAGGCTTCTTCAGGATTAATTAGATTACATAAAAAATTGTAGCCACCTCAGTTTCTTTCTAATTTTCCTCTTTTCAGCCTTTTTTTCGACACAAAAATGTGCAGCATTCCATAAATTATCACCCAATTTCCGCTCAAAGTGTCGGAAATGAAAATTTCCACTCTTTCGAACACTAATTTGCGGAATAAAGAACTACTTTCCTCTCTCCGGAGCTTTAATTCACCTCCTCCGTTTCCCACACTTTCCTACCCTCTATGGCACAAAACCGCTTCCCTTTCACACTTTAAAACTGCAGAGGGTTTTTTTCTCCTTTACATAAAACAAACCGACCGATAAATTCCTTCCTCTCTTTTCTCATCGCTATTCTAATCCACGTTCCAACTTCCCACCGACCGTAACTCCGTCGGAGCGAATAAATTCAAGTAGCAGCCGCGAATTATTGCTCCATTTGGGCGGAAATCCGAGCGAAAATTCGATACAGCGAATCGAAATGAAATTCGTCATTTTCCCAGTCGATGAAAAAAATTCGAAATATCTGCAGCGATTAGCGTTAGGTATCGTTTATTCGTAACTTATTTACTCGCGAAAACGCCCCATGAATATTCCCTCTTCTAAAAACGCTTTCTCAACCGGGGAAATTCGAGATTAATTAGCTTCCCCTTTTCTCCCTCCGTTTCTTGCGACCACAAGGGAAATCAAAAGTAAATTCACCATAGATCTTCGAGGGTGAATGCGTAATGCAATTAAAAAAGGCGAGCCACTTCTTTAAAGGAGAGCTCTTTCAAAATATCGTCTTCCTAAGTATTGATCCTTGAGAGCCGTTAAATAGAGAAGAGCTCGATTATTGAGAGGAGAAGAAAACGAATAATAGTTGATCAGTGGAACGGAGGCTGGAAGATTTCAAAAAAAATCTTAAATCGAAAAGTGCTAAAAATGTTCTGAATGAGAGTAGAAAATTTTAACAAATAAATTTACACAATAGCGGTTATAAAAAAAATTAAATACAACTATATTTTTTTGCTTTTTTCGATAGGATTTAGGATTAAGAACGGATCAAATGAGTTGAAAATAAACTAGAAAAAAACCCAAAACTAGAATTGCAACCTTGAAAAATCTAGAAATAATTGAAGACTAAATTTGAAAAAAAATTGAACGGATGAAAAACTGAACAAATAAATACCACAAAAATGATAATTTCGAGTGTGAAAAAACTAGAAGAATTTTAATGTCGTACCAAATCTAAAAGCGCACACAAGTTATCAGCTAATAAAAAATAATTTTAAAAATCGACTGAGAAATAATTGAGGCTGAAACCTTCTTCAAAATGAAAAAAAAATTAATAAAATAAAATGCTAAATAAAATAAAAACCGAACATATGAGCCGCCCGTTTTAGATGTCAAATCTGAGAATTAATAACTAATATATTAATTTAGAATTAATGATTCTGAAGTATTGTGAAGTCCAAAATTGGTTTAAAACCCGAAATCTTTCCATTTTTCGACCAATTTATTACGGGTACATTTTTTCGCGCCTTGTAGAACGTCGGTTACCGCCATTGGGGCTGCGGAGGCGGCACTAGATATTACTCAATGGCTGATATACTGACTAACAAGTCCACTGAATGCTCCTATATCTCGCCCAACAACCCTGTAGCCACCCTGTATCAGTCGGGCTCACCCCTTTTGGCAACATGTGTTGCCCACCTATCGATGAATCTAATTATCAGCTACTGACCCTTTTGCGAGCGTTTACTCCATTGTTGAAACTGATATCGATAAGGGCATTAGGTAACTCGGGGTTAAACTTGAGACATTTTTTTTTGAAATTTGACAAAATGCGTGAAGTTTAAAAACAGAAATATCATGTCATTTGTCAACTTGCATGGTTTTTTATCTAGTTTCGGATCCTTGCTTTCTTTTGCTTTTTTCTTGTCAAAGTTACGTGATGCCAAATCAAAGGGTAGAGCGATGAACTCTCGTAAAACTCTCGATAAACACCTGATTATCGTAACTGGACAAAGAATTATGGCGACATCGGATTTTTCACCGATCACATGCCTAAATTTTACGTCGGATTCCAGTTCACATGTAAAAACGCCCTGTCCTTCCCTACTTCCATCAAATCTAAACGAAATTGTTATGCCTCTTCATTATAAAAAATGGAATTTTTTCCCCGAGCGGCCCTAATTTCTATTGACGTGAAACCTCTTCTCTCTTCTTCCATCTGCGTTTTCTTCGACCTCCCAATAACAACAAAACACTCCATCACCGGAGCCGATACAGTTTTTTCCCTCCATTCGCTATAGAAAGGGCATTATGTCCCTTTCTAGATACGTAATACGAGCACAGCTTGTCCCCTGACCCCAGAAGCATGGTTTTCCTTTTGCGAGAATATATATTCGTTCTTCTACATCTTCTTCTACTTCTTTTGACTTTGTACTACTCCGTCTTTCCCGGTGGCCCGCCTTCGCGGATCTACTGATTTACTCCCACGTCGTATCCCCTACTTTGAATTGCATGAAATAACTTTTTCCCCCCACTCGCGATCCTCAAAGAAGGGGTTGGATTTCCATTTATTTAGATACTTTCAGCAACTCTTTTCCCTTTTTCCGAGCGTAGTTTATGTTCCAAGCCAAACGACTCCTTCCATTACCATCGGCTTTCCTTGAATAAATTATCCCTCCCTTAAATAGTGATTTTTTCCGTATCCCAGCTCCGTTCTGCATTTCTTTTCGACTTTTCTCTTTTTCCTCTTTTTGTTTATTTTTATTCCTCGCGAATTTAGCGACTTTTCAACGCTATCTGTAGCTGTTGTGTATCTTAAATAGTCTCCGACGCTGAAGAAAATTCTCTTTATCGGAAAAGCTATTTCGGTTTAATCCAAACTTCGGCGACATTTAACGTGGAAAAACTTGGGCTAATTTATTTGCCATCGAGGGAATAAATTAGCGCTATTTTACGACCGAGCCTAATCAGTTGTGATGTGAGATGAGAAATACGGTCGTAGTGGATATCAATTAACTCTATGAATTGTAGGTAAAAAAAAAAATAATCTGTTAGCTTTGTTCTATTTAAATCACGTCTATCGGAGAAATCTCATCAAGTAAAATTACATGAAACCTGTTTGGCCTTTGGATACTTAGACAAATGTGCGACCAGCGGACCTGTAATTAAGCCCTAGTAACAGCATTACTGGCCACACGCTCTAAAGTATACAACGGTATCCAAAGGTATCGCTAATCAACCCACTCAAACGAATACCGTCCCACATCGTATTAAATTCCCTGCAGGCGAAAAATCGCATGATTATTCCGCCTAAAACCACTGAAGATTTTCGAATCACCAATGAAAAAATCGTTCATTCCTATTTCCCTATGCTCTTGGAGCTCTTCCTCGACGAATTCGAACGATTATCGAACTAGTCACGATCCACTGGCCACACGAGGTGGAACGTGTGATTCGAGATCTTATCGTCCACTTTCATAGGCAGGCGAATCCGCAGCTAAGCCATCATTCAACCCCTTTATAGCATATCAACAGCCTACTTATAATAGTCAATATACTGTACAATCAAAGCGTTAATTGTATGGCGATCACGTGCGTGAGCGGATGGAAAGTTAGCTGTTGTGAAACTGTTAAAAAGAACATTTTCACGTTGTAAATAAAACGACGAATACTTGGCAGTTGCTCTTTGACAGTTGTAGAGTACGGATCTCTCTCTGTCGCTATCAGTGTCTTTTTTTCCAAGTGATTATCTCTCTCGCACACCAGAAATCAGCCTCACTACTAGAGATAAGTACTACCTATACGTATCTTATCTTAACTCACCTAATCGCATTTCTCCGACTCACCGTTGAGATTATGCCTGAGCCGGACTATCACCCAGCCAGAAAGCGACCAAAACCTGACGCACCAGGTTCAGTTATAACTCCTAATCCATTTGAACCCCTAGCAAATACTGCATGCCAAATGAGTACAAACGAGTCACCTCAAGATGAACCAGCTGAAAGACCCCCTCCTATCTATGTACATAACGTAGCAAATATTAACGTAGCAATCAAAGAATTTAAGGAAATTGAACCAGATACTTTCCGTTATACGTCACTAAGTAACAAAGTGAAACTAAATTTTACCACTGTCGATGGCTACAGAAAAGCTATAGATTATTTAAGCAAGGAAAAAGCTGAATACCACACGTTCCAACTGAAAGGGGAACGAGCCTTCAGAGTTGTTATTCGTGGACTGCACCATACCAGTGACATACAAACTATAAAAGACGAATTGAAAATTCTTGGTTATGAACCAACACAAATACTTCCTGTGCTTCACCCTGTGACAAAAACCCCGTTACCCCTATTCTTTGTGGACCTGAAGCAGAACACCAAAAACTGCGAGATCTACAACGTTACCAGGCTTTATCATGCAGTGGTCAAAATCGAACCACCCCGCCCTAAACGGAGTATTATACAGTGCATGAAATGCCAAGAGTTTGGGCACTCAAAAAACTATTGTATGAAAAAAGAAAAGTGTGTTCGATGTGATGGCCTACACCCAACGTCTGCGTGCCCGAAACCTACCAATACACCTCCTGTTTGCACAAACTGCCACGGAAACCACACCGCGAACTATAGAGGTTGCCCCATCCATGTTCAACTACAAAAGGCGAAAAATCCTACCCTGAGCCAAAATGTGATCGCCAGGCCAGCTCCACAGCATACAACCACTAATCATATCAATATATCTCCAAAGATGCCAGCCACATACGCATCCGTCACAGCAAATGTGCCGACAACTTCTAATCCAACCATCTCCAATGATCCAGTCCTTTCACAACTAATTGATAAAATTGACCAGCTCCTATCACTTATCCAACCTTTGGTATCAGTTTTATCCCAAATTCTGCCCAAACTCCTAAACAAATGAACCTACACAACGCGGAAGTCAAAATATGCACGTGGAATAGCAGAGGAGTGATGGGAAAATTTCACGAATTAGAGTTTTTCCTTCGTACCAACGACATAGACATTCTTCTGCTCACCGAGACAAAACTGGTCGACTCCAAAAACTTTTTCGTTCCTGGCTTTAAATTTACCAGGGCTGATCATCCCTCAAATCGCCGCAAAGGAGGGTCGGCCGTATACATCAAATCAAATTTGCTGCATTACATCCTCCCACCCATATGCAAGCCAAATTACCAAATTGCTAGAATTAATTTACCCATCAACGGCCGACAGTACCATATCGCTTCCTTCTATTCATCACCCGACAACGTAGTCACTACAACCGATTTTCAAGCGATCATTGCAGAAATGGGCTTAAATTTCCTACTAGGAGGGGACTTCAATGCAAAGCATGCCAGATGGGGTTCTGCTGCACCCAATCCGCGCGGCCATTGCCTTCTAAACGCTGTAACGTTGTCGAATCTCGATGTATTAAATCCTCAAGAACCAACTCACTACCCAGACAATCCTGCACACTCACCAGACATATTGGACTTCTTTATCGGCAGAAATATTAGCTCTTTCTGCACAGTACCCGAAGTACTACATGATCTAAGTTCCGACCACTTCCCAGTGATTATTTCAACCCTTACTGCTGTATCAACAGTCATGGTTGACAATAAATTCAACTGTAATAGAATAAACTGGAAGAAGTATCAAGATATCCTCGGAAAATCGACGGAAACTCGAATTCCACTGAAAACCAAACATGACGTCGACGCAGCAGTATCTTACCTGACGAGGATCGTTCAATTTGCAGCGACAGAAGCTACCCAGCCAAAAGGCGTGCATCAGCGAAATGGGCTCGCGTTCACACCGCCGCACATCAATGAACTGCTACGCACCAAAAGATTGGCCAGGTTGCGATGGCAACAAACAAAGCATCCAGCTGATAAAACTGCGTACAACAATGCCACGAAGCAGTTGAAAGAAGCATTAATTAGTGAACGAGACAAACAGCGACAACAGGAACTAGCACTAATAGACCACAATGATGACTCGTTATGGAAAATCACGAAGCGCATTACCAAGGAACCGTACGATATCCCCCCGCTGCATCACAACTCAAGATGGTATTCATCTCCTTCTGAAAAGGCCGAACTGTTCTCAGAGATTTTGGAGTCGCAGTTCACTCCAAACGACATTCAAAGCCCAATCGAAGACCAGGTACTAGAAGACTTGTCTGCTCCACTCCAGTTGAGTCCTTTCAACGAATTCTTCACCCCAGCCCAGGTTAAAGCTGCGATTCGGGAATCACCAAGCCGGAAATCTCCAGGAGAGGACAGCATTGTCCGCCCTCTTATGGTGCACTTACCACGAAAGACAGCAGTGCTACTAACACAAACCTATAACGCTTGCTTACGCCTCGGCTACTTCCCCTCATCATGGAAGCGAGCAATAGTCATCCCCGTCCACAAGCCCAACAAACCAAAAAAGGACCCACTCAGCTATCGCCCAATCAGCTTATTACCGGTGTTCGCGAAGATTTTAGAAAAACTTCTGTTACCCAGGCTCCTTAATTACCTATGCCCATTGATTCCTGCTACACAGTTCGGATTTCGCAACATGCATTCGTGTGTCCAGCAATTGCATCGAGTGGTTGACGTCATCTTAAATGCTTACGAGGAAAAGAACACGTGCATTGGGCTATTCGTAGACACGGAAAAAGCCTTTGACAAGGTGTGGCATTCGGGTCTACTGTGCAAGGTAAAAAATGTTTTGCCAGATTCCTACTACAGGATTGTGCAATCATACCTGTCGGACCGGGTATATTCCGTAAGACAGGCTGGGGTCACTTCCAGCACAAGGAAAATCCAATCAGGAGTACCTCAGGGCAGCGTATTGGGACCTCTCTTCTACCTTGTATATACAAGCGACATGCCAATGTCTCAAGGACTTACAACAGCTCAATTTGCTGACGACACAGCGTATTTGAGTATATCGCATAGAGGCCACCAATCTGTGACCGAATTGAACAACTATGGGGAGCAACTAGACAAATGGGCGATAGATTGGAAAATTAAATTAAATCCCCAAAAATCAAGCACAATAGTCTTCACATATCTAAAAAACCATATAACACCAGTCCTAAAAATCGGCCGCTCGACAGTCCCTGTTGCTTCAACTGTGCGTTACTTGGGCTTAACTCTTGATAAACGACTCACCTACCAAAAGCACGTCAGTGAAACGCTTCAGAAATGCCGTTACCGCCTGAAATCGGTAAAACCCCTCCTGGCAAATCCATCGCTAGGCGCACCTTATAAAAGACTAATCTACCTCACCCTTATCAAGCCTATCTGGGAATACGGTAGTCAAATTTGGGGAGGCGCATCTGCTTCACAAATCCGCAGGGTGCAAACCTTTCAGAACAGAGCGTTGAGGCTGATTTCGGGGGCTCCTTGGTATGTAAGAAATGCGACACTGCACGCTGATCTAAACGTGCCCATGGTCGGCGAGGTTCTCGTTTCCGCGTACCAACGGTTCCACGAACGTCTGCAAAACCATCAAAACCCGCTGGTGAACCAGATCTTTTCCACGCTCCCTGCGACCCAACCCAACAGGCGCCTAAAAAGAAGGCATCACTGCGACTTACTAGCAGTGAACAGATGACCTGCAAAATCTAAGTTAGCAATTTATTCCCTAGTTTATTTATTCACTCGTACTTCGTATCCATCATGTGCTTAGGTATTTAATAAATAGTCATAAATTTAGGTTGTAAGGGAGCCAGCCAATGGGCTGTAACTCCGCCACATGTTTCATGTTGTTATAAACCAAGAAAAAAATCACTGTCAAAACTAAAATGTATTATTTAATGCAATAAAGTTCTATTAAAAAAAAAAAAAAAAAAAAAAAAGAATACTTGGCGAGAATGACAATTCTGAAAGTCGAAAAGAAAAATCGCGATAAAAAACCTTCGTATTGAAGAAAGGAAATTCCCTAATACATCCGCCTTGGAGAAATACCAAATGCCCTTTCTTTAGGCCTCAATAAATCTCCCAAGTGCGTTTCCTTCGAAACGACGCAATCCAATTTATGCCGCCATTTCTATGCACAATTCACTTAAGGTAACATCCGAGTATGGGGAAACCAGGATTACTGCGTGCAGTCCTTCACGTTGAACTAATTGAGTAAAAAGCTTCGACGGCCATTTGCATAAGGCACCCTTGCAAGGAGTGATCTATTGTGCGCATGCAGATCGAACTGAAAGGGAAATCGAAGGTTGATTAAATGGAAGCGAAATGTGAATCAGCATCTTTTCGGTTGGAGAGAATCCGAAAATTGGATGGGAAATCGTTCAAAGCGAGAGTAGAGAGTTATTGTCAGAGTGGACGAGCGTGACGTTCGGATTGATATTGTAGCTACGACGTAATTTTTTTCTAACGTGGACAATCGCTACGTCTTGTGAATCGACTTGTCTATCGTTTAATGCAATTGCGAATCACTCTGAAGATCCACAACGTTGCAGATCGCATAATAATTCAACCAGTCCTACTACGAGCTCTCGTGGTTTTCCTCGGCGAAAACGACGAGTTTAATCTTAGCCGTCGGTCGGGTAGTAGTGAAGTACCTCGGCAACGCGCTTAGCTCTGGAGGGTTTAGGTGCAAAATAATTTAATTAAAACCGAGCAACCAGCCATGTTAGCAGGGCGGGTTTCTGGCCCGCTGGGGCCGTTACCCCGCCTGCGGACCTAATTGCTTACACAACTCCTCCCCTCGGCTAACCTTCGTCCGACAATTTAGTTTCATGTCTTTTCGAGGTCGAATATATTTTATAACACTAGCAGTATCCGCGTCGCATTGTCCCCATGATTGCTGGAATAGAAAAAAAACTGAAATTAACCGTTATACTCGGGGTTATAGTTTCAGTGTTTTTCACGTCTCGAAGAAAGTTTGGACGATTGCCTCCGTTCGTTTCGTCGAGTAGAAATTTTTTCACATTAATCCCTCGAGCCGAATTTTTTACTAACCGTGCACCTCGTTTTATCGAATCGCCTCCAGACTTTTTCTCTCTTAAAACAATCCCTCATCCGTTCAAATATACTTCCTATTGACGAACGAATTCCAATCCCAATCGATATCGTTTTATCCTCGTTTACCAACGGTATTATCCAATTTTTTCCGCTGCGCCGTGCTCAATAAAAAAATAGATCTCTCGCCGGACATCGAACAAAAGGGAATTATCGGGCAGAGAGAAAAACTCCCCTCTCATCGCCATTGTCGGTGAGAGATAGTGAGAAAATAAATCCAACAAATCATCGGCGAGCACAAAACGGCTACACAATCCTTGCGATCCCCCAGAGTAGAAATCCCGTTCGATCAGCGTACCATATCGAAGGGATGCACAGTTTCACCATAGGTGGCCGGATATCAGGAGAAAAACGAAGATAGGATTGTGAAACGAAAATATCTTATCAACCCTCGCATGTCGCTGTGGTAGAACTTCCGGCCCTCGTGCAGTTTCCATGTTAACATCATTATGGCACCTTCGGGAGTTGGAAAGGTCGGAACGCTTTTTCTAAAATATATACGAGCTTCTTCGGCGGTTTTTGGCGCACATGCGAATTAATATTTTTTGGTGATGAATAAGCAGTGAAGGAGAGTAAGTGACGTATTAGGAGGGGAGTGGAAGAGGTGGCAGTGGACGTGGGGAGGGGGTGAGAGGGGAAGTGATATTGTTGGAGTAGCGCTGAGGGGAGAGTGTAGAGTAGAAGAAGAAAGAGTAGTGGAGTGGAAGTGCTGTAGAATTTTATAATGGAGTAGTAGAGGGGTTGTGAGGGGGAGAAAAACCAGGCGACTCATTCTCCAGAACTTCAATGGCTGGCCGAGCACTTTCGCCCATTCGGGCATCTTCAGGGCGACGTGGAACCATGAGGTCCACAGCCAATATAATGAAGTAGTTGTGAGTTTATGGAGGAGTGTTAATGTGAAGGTGAAGTGGGCTGAAAGTGTAGTTGTAGACAGGTGGAAGTAAGGTAAATTGGAAGTGATGTAGAGCGAAAGTGATAGCGTAGAGGGGAGAAATGTTAAGTTGAAGTAGATTTGAAGTCAAGTTGTTGGAGTGAAGTTGAAGTGGGTTGGAAACGATGTTCTTACAGGGAAGGGAAGTTGAAGCAACTTGAAAGTGACGTTATAGAAAGAAATCTAAGTTGTAGAGGCGTGGAAGTGGAGGTTTTGAGGAGTGGAAGCGTTGTATAGAAATGGATGTCATGTTGAAGTAGATTAAAGGGAAGGAGAGGAATGACAATGAAGTTGAAGTAGAGAAGAAGTTTAGTTGATGAAAATTGTAACAAGTTGTAAAGGAGTGGAATGTGAAGTTGAAGTGCACTGGAAGTGAAGCTGTAAAATAGTAGAAGTCGAGTTGTAGAAGAGTGACGGTAAAGCTGAAATGACAGCGAATTTGTTCAAGAGTGGACGAGGAATTGAAGTTCGAGGAGAAGTAAAGCTGATGTGGACTGCAATTGTAGTATTAGAGGAGTGAAGTGACGTAAATGTAATTTGGAAGTGAAGTACATAAAATTACCAGAATTAATTTTTTTTAAACACGCGTCCTGTACTCGAATATACGATAACTTCAAATCCGTATAGTGTTAAAAATTAATTATTAGCCGTAGAAGTTATAGTCGAAAAATCTGCGCTATAACAATGATTTTTTTTATTTATTTTGTTGTGCATTTCACGTTCCATTGCGTCTAATTTCCTTTTCCAATTGTTTCAGGTTTGTGGTCCTATTTTCATCGAGTACTGTGAGTAATAATTCCACCCTATTAAGGAGGAGAAAACTTTTCGACAAACGGGGAAACAATTAAAATTTCGAGAACGTGTTAACATCTAGTAAATAGATGTCGAATTTCTATCGAACTCGGCGATGAGTTGATTGAACAACTCCGACCGAAAAGTCGAAGTTTTCGTTTCAAAATTGTCGAGAAGAAGGTTGTTTAAGGGCTCGGTGACGGCCATTCCTTGTTCGCCGCAGGGAGATCGGTGGCCCGCGAACGGTTGTGACCCCTTGTGCTGTAAAGGAAACCTGTTCTACTCCCCTGCCACTACCTCCTCTGGATGGAGTCATTCCAGTCTTTCCTATGCAGGCTCCTCGGGCTCCTTGTTCGTTGTCCAGCTACCCCAACCTCTCTCAATGGCTACCAGGATCACTGAACTCTCCATCAATTCTTGTCCGTCTCGATAGTGCATCTATCGCGATTTATTGGGTTTTGGGTAAACTGAGCCTCTTCGATTGAAATATTTTGTCATTAAGGTAGTAGCAAGGTTTTTTCGGTTTTGAAAATTAATTCACCGCGAAAACCCGAGGATCGAAATGATAATTCCCCCTAGCTCGTGCGATCTCCGTTCTTCTGTAAAATGACGTCGTCATTCTCAAAATCCCCGTATATTTCACTCCGAGCCGAGGGATTTCCTACTTGTTCTTTAAATCTCTTTAATACGGGTGCAGCCCGTTTATGAGATATCTCCTCATACGTAGGGCATAACAGCATTGGCGGGGTTGAAATGGCGGATGAATCATGAAAAATGCATCCTGCGAAGCATCGCATCCCGAATAAAATGCTTCGCACGTAAGCCATAACTGTCTCATGTGGCACAAACGTGCGCCTATGACCGCGTCATCAATATTTCATATCGTTTCCACCGTTGCCTTTTCGTCAAAACGTTTCACCCTTCATTTATCGCTTTTATTGCGTTACAAGAGATCGCAGCTCGAACAGAGCAGTCGAAGATGAGAGTTTAAACATGTAAGTGAGGCGACCTTTGGACACTTTGTTAGACTCCGCTTAGTTAAGATTTAATTGCGACAACTCGGAACGCATGTTCTTACAAAGTATCCAAAGGTAAGGAAGTTAACTTCTAGAGAAATTCACTAAGATCTTGGCTCAGCAACTTTGGCCTCTGGGTACTTCAGATATTTATGTGGACAATACTTTGATTTAGATGTAAATACTGTTCCTTTTTAGTTAAAAATGGTTAGATATTTGTCGACCTATCAAATGGATAGTCGTTGTTCATCGGTTGGGGTTTGTGGGATTGGGATACTTACAGAAATATCCAAGCCCTGAGACTCATTAGTAATTAACTGACTGTGTACACTCGTAACACAGTGGCCGAATCATCGAAAAAATCGATGTTTTGAGGGGTGAAAAACTAGCAAATATTTTCGCTGATTTTTTTCTCAATCTTTCATCGTCCCTGTTTGCAGAAATTCGAGAAAAATTCACGAAAATTCCTCCGATCCGCGAACCGATTCGGACAAATTAAAATGTAGAACTATCGGCTTCCCTTGAGCTCGCTCGCCGCTCTGGGAGCTGATGAAGAAATCGAGGCGTGCTCCGGCGACTGTAAATATATCCGAAGCTCCGAGCGCAGAAAGAGCGGTCTTTTTAACTCCATAAATCAGCTCGCCTGACGTGCGGAGGCCGGTGAGAAAAAGATACAGACTGTGGCGAACTGGAAGGAAACAGAAGAGAGATATAGTTGTAAATAATATCGAGAGACATCCGGGGGCTGGACGAATGTATTGGAATCTAATCCAGCCAGCAAGGAATCCGGACTGAGTTCGTCGAGAATCTCCCTCTTGATATTGGCGAATATAGAGAATATATCGTCGCTTAAGAACCAGCATCACACATCTAACATTTGCCTACTTTTCAGGAGACGAAAAAACCGGTTTGTTCGAATGCTGATGAAGTTTTTCTCATTATAAAGGCAATGAAAATCAAAACTAACGTGTTCAAAAACGTGCTGATTTGAAAAATGTGGTAGATTGATGTGATTAGCTGTCATAATTTTCATACTAGTGCTGTTGAATCTTACGTTTTGAAGGAAAAACCTCCGAAAACAACATTGACTTTTTTGTTTTTTACTGGTTATCAGGTTAGAATAATGCAAAAAAATGAACAATTATTCGATCAAGATTTTCTTTAATGGAAATCTGAATCATAAAAACCTTCTGAATAATGAGAATCTCAATAATATAAAAAACTGTACCTTTCTCATATCATTAGGGACTAGAGCCCTTATGAAGTCGATAATCAGTAGAAAAATAACGATTTTTCAACCGAACAGAATAGTAACCAACTTATTGTTGAAAATAAAATGTGAAAATTATTAACGATAAGGCACAAAATTACAGCCATATACGAAAAGGCTCGTACATTACGAAAAGAGTAAAGTCCATATTATAAGACGAGAGAAATGCGTTTTTTGCAGGTTGTTTGATCGTCTAGTGCGCTACCTAAGTATTTTCTGTTACATGATATCCAACGGAACCGTAATCACGGGATTTTAGTCACACGACATGTAACAAAGTATCCAAAGGTAACGCAGAAAACGACACTCT
The DNA here is from genome assembly GCA_037159825.1 of Tupiocoris notatus. NCBI lineage: Eukaryota > Metazoa > Arthropoda > Insecta > Hemiptera > Miridae > Tupiocoris > Tupiocoris notatus. The sequence continues at coordinate 152,758 of JASJUZ010000236.1, read as the reverse complement.
CGCTTAGATGAAACTCTTAAATAACTCGACAATTATTGTCAGGGCGCTCAAATTTTCGTCTAATTTCTATAGCGAGCCGAGACAATGCTGACTTGTGAAGAATGTCCGCCTGTAAAATGGCTAGAATGGGATGGGCCTTTTGCACTCGCCTCTCTCATAAATTGCGAACAGCTCGAATTTCTAATCGGTGAGAAATTATTTTCGAATATTGATTACATGCAAATTGGCCCTTTTCGAAGATGTACAAAATGACGAACTATGAAAATTAGCAGACGGTCCTGTGTAGTTTAATTGACGTCGAGTTCGTTGATCTGGATGTGGTTAGGTTGCATTCCAAGGCGAATAGAAACCTGCTGAATAATTCGAGTCTCTATATAGAAATAGAAGTTCCTACGTAGGCTCGATAAACGAAGGGTACACGTGAAATGTAGTGTATTAGGAATTTTCTTCATAAAATTCGAAATTTTACGTCAGTTCTTAGCTTGAAAAATAATTCTAGTATTGTAAGCAGTCCAGCTATACGTAACCGTTTGAAAAACGCCCACTTAGCAATCGAGCATTTTCGAAAAATATTTCCCTTCTCCCGAGGTACAAATTGGTCTCGAGTCACGGGGTAAAAAACGTGCCATTCCCCGCCGAAATGTCGGTTATTGTTGGGGGAAAACGAGGCGAAAATCGACGGGTTTATTCCTCTATGAAAAACGCCCTTCAGCGCGGACGGTCATAATGAAGTGGGTGGGAAACGGCAATGGCTGCTTTTGCTAGAGGCTGTATAGATTTTTCGATTGGGCCGTTAAGTGTCGGTTATTAGCGATCCCGAGCCGAGAGTTAAACATGATGTGCATGGTTTGCTAGCGTCGGGTCAAGTTACCTGGGAAATGACGAATCGCGGGAAAATTACCCTTTGATTTTCTGCCCGTTCGTGATGGCACGTCAACACCTCGATGTTTACTGTAGCCAAAGACTATCGTGTCATGTATTTCAGAGCTGGATTGTAGAACGTTGGTGAGGCGGCAATTTTGGTCAAATTATTGTAATATTCGATGCTCATGTTGGGGAAGACAGCTGTTTAAAATATTATTTTGGTGGTGAAAAAATTTCTTTTTGCCTTTTTGTGTCGTAAGATTTTTAGATCTAAGAGAATTTCGAGCGTATTGCAATTTTCTTTTTCAACCGCAGCGCTCAGTAAAGCTCTGCTACCAAATCTATTTAAGGTAATACTATAAGAGATTCTGATACTGGATTTGAATTTTAGTGGAGTAGATTTTAGTAGGAGAGGAGTGGAAGTAGATTAAGTGACACTTGAGTGAGAAAGGAGTGGAATTAGAATCGAATGGAGTGGACGTTGGTGCGAGGGAAAATTTCAGGAAACTTCTCCAAATCAATTGCTCTTTATTTCGATATGCCTGAATTATGTTCTTATCTCTTTAAGGATTAATATAAATTTCATTATAATTGCCTCTCAACTGACTCAAAATCCACAGCCCATTCATGTGCGAGATCGACCCCTTTAATTGCATCATATCGATTTAATGGCTATCGATTGCATTGCTTATACGCCAAGCGATGACAAGGAGCTATGTGGACAATCGACTAGCTTAGTACCGCCCCCGTAAATCAGACTCTGTCCCACCTCCATCTATCACATGTCTGGCGCAATACGTCTCCCAGCTTATCATTTATGGGACTTGATCGCTGCTCGGAGTTTGGCACGACACGAAGCCAGTTCATCAAGGCTCCAACATGGAGACAACTCGAGTCGAGTTGGAAGAAACGCGGGGGACCGTGGAGGGGGGCAACGTCAAAGCAAAAAGGGCGGGCAATAGTGGCACGCAAACCTTAGGCCATTCCACCCGATGGAATTTATGAAGCCGAGTCAAGCGAGGGCCATCGTCATGAGTGCCTGGCACTGCGCATTGATCTCACCTGAAGTCCTTTTCGACGCGATTTATTTGTGGGTATAAACTAGAATTTTTTTTTTTGTCGACCGTAATTGCGTTGATTGCAGTTATTTGGTGGCAGAGTGCGCAAAATGTAGTTGGTCGTAGTGAAATATTTCTAAAGTACCTCTTATTCGATATTTTTTATGTAATTTTCCTACCGAACAAGTAGGTTAGATATTTACAGGGATGACCTTTGGATAATTTGTTAGAGATGGGGAACACCGGTCCTCGTAATTACATGTTGATTACGTCCTCCTTGGACATCTAATTAAGTAACCAGAGGTCACACATGTCAGACCACTATTGTATGAGAAACTTGTTCAGATATTTATTGAACCTTTTTCAACAATAATAACTAGAGATCAGACTCTGGTTTTATACTATCTCGAAAATATAAATGAAGTCATCACCGGGCCCAATAAATAAAAACGTTCCCTTCGGCGCTCGATATAGAGCGGGGCTACCTCAGGAATTATGAACCGGTTCTTCGATCATAGGCGGGTGGAGCCTCGTACCCCATCTTGGCTCCAAGACGACACAAGACAACCTCGAGGGACGAATATATTTACAAACTGAAAAATAAACGAAACCAACGTATATATTAATTATCTTCAGTATATCAACGTGGGCGATACATTATTCGAATCGGGTTCGTTTCATTCTTCTAAATCATAAAAAATTCTGCGGACGCCCGAGTTGGCCATTTCCTTAGCGTCGTAACTCTAATCGGCCATGGAGTCAGAAGTCGACCGTCTTTTATTCCTTTTTGTTTATTTGCTTCGTTGGCCACAAGGAGCGCTGCGGTAGGTCCGACCGATCGAACTAGGCGGGTCGCCCTGGGCGGAATTATTCCCCGTCCACGTTCGCAGAGATTGATAGAGGAGCCGAGGATGATGAAGAGCATAGCGCGGATAATTACCGTTTCCCGTACGGCCAAGATGGACACCATTGCGCAATTTCGATAAATATGCGCATTTTCTTCAAAAACCGAAAACGAGGGTGCATCCCTCGGGCTATAACTGGATATGATATGACAGGTTGAACGGCCTTTTTGTGCTGCAGATCGTTCTAAAAGCGTTGATTGGTCGTATTTTCAACGGTCGACGCTGGAATTGGAAGTGTGTCGAGAAACATGAATGTTAGTTTGAATTTAATTTTTTTACGGGCCGCAAAAAATGGGAATAAAAATTAGAAAATGTCGGCAGGGATTGAAAAATAATTTTCTTCCTTTGCAGTATTTTTCGTCTTGAAAAGACATTGAAGATGGCCTGTACTGACTTCTATTTTTAGTCATTAAAAAAAATGTAAAGTAGTTCCATCTAATTATTACCCTTTGGATACTTAAGTGACCAATATCGTAATTACTTTTTGATTAAGATATCCGAGCACAAATCAATTCTAACCGTGTATCCACAGGAATCACCAACAAATAGCAATTATAATGATGATTTATTCTTACGTAGAAATTGAGAGTTTTCCACATAGCGTACTGTATTAAAAACATTTATATTGGAATTTTGGTCACTTGACTTAATCATAAGTTACTTATGATTACCACCTAGTGGATTGTGGTGACCATTAGTTATATATGATTTTACAAAGTAGCCAAAACTCATAACGTCCAAGTTCAAAAAAATACGCAACGTACTGAAACTCTCTAATAATAATGCTAATAATTAGAGAACAGTTGACATGGTGAACTACAATAGTGGTTTTACTTGTAGTAATTTTGTATTTTTTGTTAGCGTACCTAACTACGAGTAGATATCCTTGAGCGCCTGAGTTCTATTTTAGTATCCACAGGCACCTTTTACAAATAGTGATCCAATTATAGCAATGTATAGCAGTGATTTATGGGAATATACTAGCAATGTGAGCACTTATTCAAATACTTATTATACAGTACTACAATTATACTAAAGATAAATATATATCTATCAGTTCAAGTGAATAAATAATTGAATATAAATAAAATACAGCCCTCTGAAAATCTTCTAGTATCACTTACTGTCACAAAACTTCGTGAGTTCACGTAATCAATAAGAGGCTTCAACGCAGAATGAGACAAGCATCTATCATTAAATATATCTATGTTATATTCCCTTACGATTGATTCTCGCCACAAGTGACTCCATTGTTTTACTAACGACTATTTACCTTCTAGTTCGCAGTTCTGTTCCCCTATCTCGCCTTTACCTCGCACTGAGTATTATCAATAGCATTTATTGTCAGCTCAGCAGTGGCCAAAAGGGCCTGGGTATTCACCTTGTGCGGCCCGAAAAAAACGCGCAGGTTCTCCACACGCATTCCAAAAAGGGTCGCCCGGAGAAAGTCGACTATTGTCGCCGCTTTTTCCCCGCCGAGTATCATTTCTGGCTCTCTCTTTTTACAATTCGCACTCTTCCTCGCCTTCTTTTGAGAGACGGTTTTTTATTCATCTTCCGGGCTCTTGTTTCCAAAGGACAATACAACTCAAGGGCTTACCTGACACTGGGAGAATTTTTTTGCACCCTTTCCGATGACCCTTGGTGAAAGCGTTTCTAATTTTCGTTACCTTTGTCCACGCTCGACCCTTTGGACGTTAAGAGTTTGCCCAGTGTTTTTTCCTTTGTTTCTAAGAAATTTGCTAGTTTGAGCTATTTCGACGTTTTTTCGAACTTGGCGTTCGGCAATATTTGGATGATATTCGATTAATGCGGTGGTGGAATCGTTGAAAGGAGAGAACGGAAGCCCTGGGATCTTGGTAAAATTCAGAAACTGCTGTTTGAAGAATGACATCACAAATCAACCTCCTGGCGGATTAGAGGAAGGATTAATCTGCAATCGACTCGAGGAAAAATTTCTCACTTGTTCAAATTATTGTACAGCTCTTCGACCAGAACCTGACTGAAGACCAGAGTGAATTTTTGAAGGCCTTGAGATTTTCTTAAGCAGTCCGGGACTCTTGGGTAACAGTATGGCTCGCTTCAATACCAGATTTTCCTCCGATTGCTCGTCGCCCAAAATTAAATCCGGATTCAAGCGCGTTCAGCGGAATTCTCGTATGAAATAATCCATACCCTTGCCACTAATAGTTCTTTGAGCTGAGAAGCTCAAATTTCGATTCATGCCCCTGCTATTCCATAGTAGCTACGATTTCCTTCTATATGCCTTGTGGATTTTCGAAAGAGAAAATCTCCAGCTTCAGACTCATCGTTTGAGAGCAAGATAAATCTCCATTCCACAAACGACGCGCTGTATCTGCAATATCGGTTCGGGGAGGTGCATTTCTAAGACAGCGGCAGATTGATGTGACCCCAGGGACGGGGTTGGGCTGGATCTCGTTATTTGTCAATTACCTAAGCATCCGTCACGCAAGGTTATTGGATTCGGATGATTCAACCTTTGGGAAATGGACGCCTCTACGAGGTGATTGTGAGCGAGCGACCTGGCTGCTGTGATAAATGTTGGATTTTTATAACCGCGCTTCCATTTACTCTGTAAAATATATTAGGCCTTCATTTCAGTTTTATTGAGCTTTAAAATTTCATGACCAAATTTTTGGGCATTTGGCCCTGTTTTTCGCGAATAACTTTTGAACCGAACACTTTTACATAGTTATATTAGAGGCGAGAAAGAGATATTAATATCCTACAATTTCGTGTATTTGATAATATATTTATGTTATGTCCCCGCAGAGCTATTATAGCGCTCGAAGAGAAACGAAAACACGTTTTTTACCAAAAAGTGTAATATATCTTGAAAACAAAAAATAAACCGTGACTTTTTTATTTTAATTGATTCTAAATTAAATTTTCTGAATTTGCTTACACAGACAGACGAATATTTCAGTTGTCAAATGAAAGATAATATAATAATATTTGTATTTATTTTGTAATGTACAACTTTGTGAAAATCAATAAGGAGTTAATAAAAGGATAAATGTTGAGATTAAACTCCTTATGTGAATTGAATGTTTTGAATAACATTATTGCTTTATTCTTACGTTTGTTTCAACTTATAGAAACACGAATGCGAAGTTGATCATTAAATTGTTTACATACATTTATGAACAACTTTGAATCTCAGTTATCGGGAGTTACTGGTGAGGTGAATACATAAAAATATCTAGTTAATTCAGGGCTTTCGAACGAGTGGTGAACGATTTTTGTGAGATGGAAAATGAGGATGCCACATTTCCTTAGCAACGAACGGTTGTAAGCGGAAATCATCAGAAATTTTTTCTCACGCTTTTGATTTATTATTCAAAATAAAAAACCGTTGTAATCGCCCAAGGAAAAAAATTTTCTAACCCCGTAAGGCTAAAATTCAGATTTTAATTTGGAAATTGAGAAAAATAAAAATGAGTAAAATTATAATAGTTGCTACGGAGTTCTCCCCTATAGTTAACCATATGATTTTCGGTGGGAACGTTCACAAATGTGAGTATCACAAATGGATAATCTTCTTAATAATTATTTTGTTACCATTATTTTATATTAAGCGAAGGAATAATAAACCACCTTACAATAATTTGCAGCGTTCTTTATAACGATTTTGCATAACGCTTTTCGAGTTTGTGTGTGTCAAAACGCGCGTTTCTGCCAGTAGGAATTTTCGAATCCTCACTTACCCGCTAGATCGACCGTCCAATCATTCAAATCGATTTGAATCGATCCAATGCAAAAACGCCTTAGGATATTGACAATCCATCGGTGCACGTCTGCGTCGTATTTTTCACGATCGCCTCCAGCGAATACAAACACTAATATATTCACACCTCCTCATCATGGCACGCGGATCTCATTTGCGCGGGGGCCAATTGAAAATTATCGTCCCGAAGAAAAACCGTCCGTGTTCCAATGCGAGTTTACGATTGTAAATAACGAAAGGCACGATGAAACGGCTCGTATTATAGCTGCCACGGCGAGAGCCTTGTAATTACTGGGCACAACGCTTCTGCAAGAGGCCTCCTCAGTTCGTGAGAAATGTCTTTATCCGACTGCCCGTTTTGTCCGCTTTAATGGCCGAACTAAAGAGTTTTTTCAACGGCCGTCACTCATTTTACGACGCGAATATTCCGCGGACGAACGTTGGTCGATGTACGAAGAGTAAACAAGATTTTCGTGCGAGAGGGATTGACATACAGCAGTGCAGTAACTAGAAACGGACGTAATTGTGATTGCGATCAGATAAATGGTGATAAAAATAGCCATAATGGAGCCTACAATTATGCGATACCTTGCGGTTGCGTTGTATTCGATTACGGTTATAGAATTTTTTTTATTTAATTTTTTAAATTATTATTGCACCAAGTATGTACATTTAGCAATACAGTTATTTTTTTATGCAGTTATTTTGTTTTAAATAAGCAATACAGTTATAGAATAATGGTAACATATTTAAATAACGAGGATAATATGATAACTTTGAAGTTTTATTTGATTTCGATTATAGAATAGTTAACTACTTAGTTAACAGTTAATAGTTAGTTAACTACTTAGTTAACAGTTAACAGTTAATAGTTAGTTAACTACTTAGTTTAATAGTTACTTTATATAGTTACGACAATACCATAACGGTTACCTTTAATTTAATAACGATCGGATAATAAAGGTAACGTTTTATTAACTGCAATTGTACAATAACGGTTACATCTTCTTTGATCGCGAGTATACGGTAACTTAAGTGTGCCAGGAATATCCATAAATAAATTTGGATTTTCGCTTTAGAAACGGTCATAAATCGATGCTGATGAATATAATAGAATATTTATTATTATTTGATCTATACAATTTTAGGACCGAACTGGAACTCTTTTCCACACTGCGCAGAAAAATAAATTCACGTAAAAAATAAATACAAGTCAAGTTCTTCTGAAATATAAGTTGGAAAAGAAAAAGTGCTCGCTTAGCTCAATCTTAATAACAGAAAAATTAAACTTGAAAAAAAGAAAGAAAAACCATTCGTACAGCTACAAAACTTAACGTAGCATATCAAGGCAACAGCTTCGTAGAAAAATTCTGACGAAGCTAAACAGGGCTGAGTTTAAATTGAAAATGTCTACATTATCATTATAAATTTTTATTCCTTTAATTGGCATAAAAGTTGGTTGCATGTTTTCGTGATGAGTTATAACACAACGAAATTCTACCCGTCCTTTATTTTTATTTCACCTAAAATATAATCTCTCTCTCGTTTCGCATCGGAGATCAATTAAACCTGCACTTTACTCAAGATTCGAGCGGCTTCCGATTGGCCCGTTTCGCTAAGTTTCGAGCTGAATTGGACACGTAGAGCAGTTGAAGGTGCAATCTCATAGGTTTAAGGCCTAGGAGGTTATGGCTTATTAAAACCCCCAAGGAAGGAAAGGAGTTCGAGCCTAGTGTCACGTTCATTAATAAGACGGCAGAACTCGGAACAAGAAGGCTTATCCGGGTCGGAAACTGAAGTCTTCGGCTAAGTCCTTTCATCCTCGAACTCGACGCAGAGCAGCAAAGTTAGCTACGGATCAGATGTGAAGGACTTACAGTCTCGGGTATTAGAAGCTTCAGTTCTCTAACTATATCAGGATTAACAGACTGGCGAAGGAACTAATAAATTACGTATTACACAGTACAAGAAAGGAGGGCGTTTAAAGTTTTTATTCGCTCCAAAATAGACTGTGAATAGAGGAAAAAAATAATGACGAAATAAATAGTGAATGTACAGTAAACATACAATACAAACGGGAATATAAGTAACGACTATAAAATAGATAATATTTAATGGTATTACGTCTTAAGGATACCTTATGGGGCGAAAGCGTTCGGCTAGGGAGATAAATGCTCGAATAATGTTTTCTTCCTTTCGATCAATTCAAGAATTTTCGTTGGAACAAACGAGTCACGCGACGTACTCGTCCTTTGGATACTTTCAAGTGCGAGGACCTCGTAATCAAGATGTAACTAAGGTGACAATATTAGACACATTCTTACAAGGAATCCAAGAATGAAAGGGCCACGCTCGTTAAACTGCTAGTTTCTCATGAGAACCATTCTAATGAATATTTTAATTTACTAGCTTCGTAAAAATACTAATATTGACTGTTATAGCTGACTAAAAAAATATTTCAAAAATTGACCCGAATCAAATTCAAACAAGTGTAGTATAATAATGACTTTTTATTGCCCTCTTCATTTCAATACTTCTTAAGCGATTTACCTGCTCGCAATTTGTATCCCTAGACGAAAAATTATTTCCCATACGTTCACTTTAACCTTTAGGGGCCGTGATGAAGTAATAACCGCGTAACGGTTCGATTCGCTTCGAAAAGTTTTTTCTATATACCTCGGGTTAAAAAAAATTCAAGGGAGGACAAGGGAAAACTCAATTTCGTAGATTACCCGCCGACTCTCCGGTGATAAAGTAATTTTCTTCGTAGGGCTCCGGAGCCCGAGGCCTTTGGCCCAATTATTGAAGCAGCGCATGCGCTGTCGTGTCGTCTTGACTTAACCGCACCCAAGATGATTCTCTCGACCTTCACGCTCCGAAAGGTAAAACGGTCGGCTATCTGCATAAAGCGAATCGTTTACAATTGTACATCCGTTGAGAAAATTGGGAATACGTAGAAATGAATGATTTTACAATGAATGTGGGGGAATTCGATTTATAAAGTATAAGATAATTTTGTATTGTACTTGGAATATGTTTATTATGTCGGCCATAGCGGTTATAAAAATGTAAGGTTATTGTGTCCACATTTCCACTTTCTTTGCACATTTTGTGACTCCTTCGGTCACACAATTGACGTGTCCGATTCTCTGGGCTATTCGTTCCCTATAATGCCGATAATTATTGCTCTATTGAATCTTGGGTATCGCCGCTTAGCCATTCAAATTCGGTCTTGCTCAAGAGCTCGGTAATTGAGTCATTCCTCACGCTAAGAAAAGTCCCGACCCTGAGATTCATTACGCCGTTTACTGATAGGTATCACATCAGTGAATACATTAGCATACGATTACCTTCTACCCATGCCAGTTTTATCAGTTGTTCCTTCGTGTAACCCTTCTTGTCCGCCATCTTGGACGCCGAATCGCTACTCGGGATCGAATTATTGCATACAAGATCGAACCATGTTCAGGTGAAATTCTTCTGGCTTCAGCCAAAGAAGACTTCTACTTCTGCCTTTCTTTCATACTTGAATAATTATTTTCCTTGCGAAGAAATTCTATCTATCCTACGGCAGTGGAACATGAGAGTTAGACTCACTGAGATTTTTTCTTTTTCTGGAATACACATGCATATTTTTCCTATTATTATTTTCATTTCACACGTTTTCCATTGGTTGCACAGCTATAGTAAACGTTTTCTTAATTAGTTGCAGGTGAGTTGAAGACTTGAAACAAATGTGGAATGGTAATTTTACATTTGAATTACGGCGGTTAATGTGCGCAGAACGGACGGTATGATCAATTTTACTCTGATATCCAGTAAAGAATTAAGGGTCGGTTAGATGAAGAGGCATTTTGAGCTGACAAAATAATTATGGGAAAGGCTTTTTTATTTGATCGAGTATTCCGAGATAATTATGCCTTACTCTCACCTCGTAAATACATTATGTTTTGTGAATTGAATTATTGACAATAAAATAAAGATAATAAAAAACATTTTTGGTTGAAGTTCAGATACCATTGGCTCTATTTCTTTTATTCGGTTCTAGTTCCTCTGAAAATATTTTTGGGTGAAGCATTCCGGCTAGAATTCTTCCATTTTTTTCAACGAAGCATTTTTAATTCCCAAGTAATATCATATACTGCACGAATCACCTTGTAATCAAATTTCGAGCGCTGCAACTGCAGAAATGTGACTGTCAAGGAAAATTTTCATCTCTTAAAAAATGACGAACCCTAGCGACATATAAAAATCTGCTCACGTGAGGGCAGAGTAAACGACCGTTCAGTTTTTCAATGGGCTGGAGAAGCACTTTCGCCCCACGAGCCCCTATATCCCATTATATTTCTTCAGCCCCTCAAAACATAAAATAATTATGGTTTCACCTTCAAACGAAGCCAAATGGATGATGAATATTTCTCAATTTCGCTCAAGTAGAAGCCAGCAATCATCGAATTTCAGCGGTTAGCAGCCATTCGAGATGAGAACTCTCAGGTGGTATGAACCGTGGAGAAGTACGAAGGAAGGAAGGGCCTGCGGTCGAGATGCTCAGGTCCGGACGTCCAAGAGTCCGGTCCAGCCAATTACCTGCGAGACCCCTTCCTATCTCTTCCCCACTCCGATCTCTTGACCATCCCTATCTCTTGTCGAGTTTTCTGAATCGAAAACGGCATCCGTCCAATTAGTGGATTCTTGCCCTTTTCGAACTGATCCGGAGCAAAGTTCAGTGTTTTACCGTTATATCACATATAACCTAAAACGCAATTTCGACGGAAACTTGTTAGTTATGGTTTGCCTTTGTAATAGCGATGATGAACGAATTTATTCATTTTGTAGGTTGAGGGGGAGAAAAACGAGGCGACCTCTTCTCCATTCTTTTTTATTAGGCCATAGGTACCCTTGGTCCTATAATGCCCTGAAGAAGCCCGAACGGGCGAAAGTACTTGGCTGGATAATAAAAAAGAATGGAGAAGAGATCGCCTCGTTTTTCTCCCCCTCAACCTACAAAAAGAAGTAATATGCGACCACCTGGAGAAGAATTTATTCATTTCGATGGCACAATTGCTTTAATAACGAGGCCCTTGGTTGCTGTTGATCAAATGTGCGAATGAGGATACTTGTTTCATTTTTGATAAATATTTTAAACGCTTTCCAACGATTGGGGAATCTGTGAACAACGTTGCTTATAATATCCAACCGACGAACATTATTGAAGTTGATGGATTTATTTCCAAGTAAATTATTACTGGGGAGAATGAGTGCGAAAGGAAAACATACTTGGATAACACAAAAATACTGAAGAATTCGCTGAGGTTCCATATAAAGTCGGTGATGGGCGGTAGGCGGTTGAGAGCGAAGTGAGGTTGAATGAGGCAGCTGAGGCTCTGCGCATGCCAGCTCTCTTTGGAGGGGGAAGCCGAGTTGAGTTGGAGGGGAGTGTTCTAATGGCGGCTCAAGATGGCGTCTTTAGTTTAAGTTCTCGAAATTTCCGTTAGCTCGGTGAACGTCTTTTATCGTTGAGAGAGCTATGTTCTTCAACATTATATAATTTTATTCAACTTTGATTAATAATTTTGTTTTTCTACACTTATCGTTATAGTTTTATCTGATGGAATCAAATCCATTCAATTTTTTCTTAGTGTGATTTTTCAAACGTGGAACGTGGAGTTTTGGTTACTTTGTAAAACCATACATCACTAATGGCGAGCATAGTGCACGGTTCAGATTTTACAAAATAAACAAAACTCCTTAATTCCACATCCATGGAAATGAAAATAATAAATAAATCAATAAATAAATAATTAATTAAATTAAAAAAAAATAAAAACACTCAAAGAACAAAATCTCTTTATAAATATTCTATATTGAGGATACCTTTCAACTGACTATTCGAACAACCTTTGTACCAAGTGACTACGATAGCAGTCAGTTGCTTAGTCAATTGTCAGAAGAGATGCCCAGGATACCGTAGCCATGTCAATAGCGCGAGTTTGGCGAGTCTTCCAACAAAATAGATCATAGTAGGCAACTAGTTAAAAAACTGTTTCAAATTGCACTAGGACCAAAATTAATTTAAAAAAGCGTATTTCTATTTTTTCAATTTTTCACATTTATCGTTTTCACCTTCTTCACTTTTTCCCTCTCGTGCGGAATAATATCTCGGATCGGTCGAATCTAGGGAAAATCCTTTCACGTCGAGCGGACAATGTAGCTCGTTTTCAAAAAAGGGCCGCCGCATGCGGGTGGTTCTCCGTGCTGGGCATTATTCAGAAGCCGAGAAGACAGTTCGAACGTGGAAATAGAACGGGTTGGAAACGTTGTGAATATAAGCATCGGCTAGCTCGGAAAGCCCTTCAAGTTTCACGTCAAAGTCGGCTTTTCCACTCTTACGCAGACAAAGCCGCCCATACATTATGTATTTTCCGCTAAGAATTCCGCAGCATGGGCCGTTGCGTATCATAATGTATGAGGGCGGTCCATTACCTCCAGTCTTTCTTCACTTTATCATTCCTTCTCTGTCTGAATCCCAAGAGCGGCCATATTAGGGCAACAAGACGTTTCTCCGTCTCCTTCCCTCCTCTACAGATAATTGGTCAAAGGGGTCCCAGTAGTCAGCAGACCTGAGATGGCCTTGCATTATTTATACGTCGCCGGCAAAGGATTCTCGGCGCCCGTTGGTTATGCAAGGAGCTACTGTTTGTTGTGGATCGGACGAAAACAGTCGAAACTTAGCAGTTGATTGTAGGGAATAGATTTCAGTTCGTTAACCGAGATGAAGTCGAGCGGAATTATGAAAATAGGGAAGGGTATTTCGAGGATAAACTGTCGTTTTAGGTTGATTTCGATCAGAAAGTTCGAGGAGACTTGATTCCGACCTAAATTGCCTTTCTCGTGCAGAGGGATTTTGAAAAAAATTCTCAAGCTCATTATCATTCATAAACTCGACAAAGCAACTTGGTCGGAAATATTTTTCAAACAAACGGTGATTCATCCTTTTGACAAATATTTTTCGCGCTGCAGTGGAGGTAAATTTTGTAGGCAAGTGACATTCGCAGGAACGTACGAGTTAATGTTTCCTATGAGGGATTAGGGAGTTCCGACCTCGTATCCAAAGGCAATCGCGTAGCCAAACTTTTGAAGTAAATTCTCCCATATTAGAAATAATATTCACGAGAAAGTTGAACATGGAGAATACGTTGAGTAATGCGTTGAAATTAACCTCAACTGCTGATTGTACCTTAATCATCTAATCTAAATCATCCAATCTAAATCATCTAATTAATCCCATCATAATTAGGTGAGAGGAAATTTCTGTAGAGAAATGTCTTTTGAGACCATTCTGAAATTAAATATTGGCCATCAGAAATATTTTTATCTTAGAATACTCGAAACAATAAGCATAATCTAATAAAATTACTTAAACAATGGCCGACGTCCTACCTCATTATTTGTATGTTCCATTTGGCTGCTAGGAGTGCTATAGGTAATCCTAAACCATACAGTTTAAAATGCTTATTCACTTATCTGATCACTTCAGAAATATTCTCCTACCAATAATGAAGATAAAATTACATAAATAATATTAAAATACCATTCTACTAAACAAGAAGAAAATCAATTATGCGATTTCGTGTCTCTATATTTGCATTTAAGACCTAGAAACCTATATTTTCAGCTTTGGTCGATATCTGGCGATGTTGAAAGCTAGATTTTTATTATTCTCTATGCTTTTCAAGCATTTTCGCCAATTTTTTTCCCCTCCTCGTTTCAGAATGGGGTGGTTGAAAAACTGCCTCTTAATGAGGACTGGAGCATGAGCAAGGGAATCCGTTCATGTCACGAGGTCGTGCCCGTTGTGCTAGGCGGTGGCTGGTTCTGCCGTTCGAAACGAGACAGGGGGTCCAGGAATGCGAACATGCCCTAGGTAAAACAATCGTTTCAACTCGGCTAGGAGTTTCTCCACATGAGAGTTCACGAGGAGAGAGTTGGAACGGAAAATTCGACCGAGTTAAACCGAAATTAAATATTACAGCGAATAGCGAATAATCGAAATTAGTTAGTTATAAAACCTTCAGTAGTTGGAAATTCTTGCCAATGTTTTTTATAAGTAGCCCCCCTTGGTAATATCTTCACGAAATTTGATTTTCCACAAACTGAATAGCTTGAAAAAAATACTTGCATGCATTTTCTGCAACCTTAGCGGCCTGTGCAGCTGAAAGTAATCCATCCTCTTTCCACCCAAGGCTCAGAAGGTCAAGCTGCTAAAGGGCAGATCTGGTATGTTGATTGCCGGGAGTCGAAGTTGTTCTAATAGCCTCCGCACCTAACACGCAACGAAGGCATCTGATGTTTCAATAGGCTCTCCACCAATAGGAAGATGCCTCCTCTGCTGAACCGAGTTCAACGTACGGAAGGTCCCTTTGCGTGAGATCGCAAATAAGACAAAGTACGACTTCGTTAGCTGTGGAAAAAACGTTACTCGAGGGAGAAGTATATCTAACGTTCAGAAATACGAGAGCAGGTGCTATTTTCATATTGAAAACGAAACAAGATCCTCGCGTTTTTGTATTAATCGATTCCGAATTTATTTCGAAGCGATTTTTCACTTCAATCGAAACTCTTGCAATTCTGAGCTGACCAAGGTTCCCTGGAATCCAAAGGACAATCTTCGGATGTCCTAATACGGCCAAGGCGCCAGCCAATCCGTGGAAAGAATAGCAAACTTCGTCTGCGGAGCGATCACGTGCAGCAATTCGCCTCGATCAAATGGGTGGTCGTCATTGGGACAATGGGATTGTAACAATAGGCGCAGGAAGGAACGCAATGCGTGGAGTGTTTTCGATAATTAGCCACACGCAAGTTCTGGGACGCCAGATGTCTTAATCCTATTATGTATTGAAAATCTATAGTAAATATCAGATTGTCAAAAAGAGCACCTAATCTCAAAAACGTTGGTTTTTTAGTTTTCCGAGCTTTTTCCGCGCGTCTTGTTTCCCGCTATAAAATTGGATAAGGTGTCTAAAGCTTTGTTCAATTCACAGGCCGTTAGTTGGCCTTTCATTACGGCTAGCGCTCAGACGACAGGATCTCTTCATTAGAGTGAACTTCACGTACATCAGGGAGCTCTCGGCGAAAAATTATCTTCAGAGATAAGACATCTCGAGTAATGCTCCAGTGCACGGCCTCAAGAACAGAAGCGAAACACGTGAGCCGCTGACGAATTTCGAGTAGACATTAGATCTGGAGACTCTTGAGGGCAAAACAGTGGTATATCTAATTGTAAGTTTGGGAAAGGTGAATCCAACTATTTGAAGTCAGTAAGATATTAGAGACCATACGAAGGACATAATTTTTTTTTAAATTGACTTTTCCAACAAACTTTATGGGCACAGATTTGACAAAAATCTGAACTCGACTGAGACGAGTAATTTAGTTTTCTGAAACAATCACTTAAAAAATATCCTTTCCCTTTATTCATTCATCATATTCGTTAATATACGCAAAATTCATATACATCAGGTTCTACATTCTGTATAAAATAAAATTCTATGGATACGAAATTTTTCATGTTTCTACACGTCCGACGGTCTTACCTTTCCGATTGGCTGAGGAGCGTTATGGCGGCTGAGGGCGGAGCCTGGAAAGAATGAGTGGGGGACGCCCTCTAAGCTCCGCCCCGTTTCCATTCCTCCAGCCATCATTAGATCTTCGACCATTCGCGAGCGCGCATCTCTGCTACCACGAGTCTCTAGTTTCTTATCGGATTAATAATTATTTGATAGCAGGAAGAGTTTGATCTTCATGAAATCTGTTCACGATAGATCATCATTGGGAACACAATCGTTTTGAACTAAAAAAAAAATTATCCGAGAAAATTCAATTAATTTCAGTTCATTGTCATAAGTGGGTATAATAATTTTTCAACATTTTAAAATCATCATCTATATATTTCCAAGAAGAAAAATCAGCCTTACCGCGATAAATCAGTTTGTAGTCATAATATCTACAAACCTATTGTATTTAATTTTTTTACGCGTTTCAAGAAAATCTGGCGTGATCCATTAGGTACCAAAGTGACTCCATTTTATATTTGAAAAAAATTAAACGACTCAAGTTTTTGTTTGATCATAATTTATTTGCCCATATGCATGATTTCAACTTGTAAAAATATCACTTGACCATAACATAACTGTCCATGCTTTTTAATTACCGTCTAAGAAGCTAAACATCTTCGTTTTGGTCGGAAAAAACCTCCATTCCACAGATACGACAGATCTCGGTGGGCAATTTCGGAAAAGCAATGTGCCACCGAGGTCGCCAAGTTGAAAGGGATTGCCCTCAAAGGTTACAAGGAAGAATTGTGTAGGTGGCAGGAGACAGTGATTACTCGGGACAGAAAGGAAAGAGAGAGAAAACGGTTGCCGAGAGCACGTACTTGCTTCACGGCATGGCAGTGTCGCCTGACGAAAACTTACTCAAATTCCCTCCTGAGAATTTCTTTTCCAGCTGAATTTCTTAAATTTCTTTGAAAATTAAATAAACAAATAATAGTGTATCATTCAGTTTTTTCTTTTTTTTCTAAAATATGTCTGAAACTTAATTTTCAAAAATATTATTCTCGAATGTCCACTCAGATACTATTTTCGCCAAAATAATCTTCACGAAAAATAATCCGCACTCATCATACAACAGTTCGTATTTTTCTAAAAACTACACCTCCATTTCAAAGTTGATATCTAGTATTATTTTTTGTATAAAATCCTTCTCCGCAATATTTTCATTCCATTCAAGCTCTCCCCGTAAATGGGGAAAACTCGGCGAACTTGGCAACATTGCGTTGCAGCAGGAAGGTTGATGCGGGGGCGGTAATTCACGGCAGCGCCGCCTCCGACACAATAGAACCCCCGGTCGCTCCTCGACGACACTTGGGTTTCACCTACAGCAAGCACGAGGGTTTTCAAAGCTGTAGAACAGGGTCTGGCAGGTCCCACTGTCTGGGCTATTGTATTCGCCCGGCGGACTTGTCTCATCTGACGTCGTACTTCTCGAAGTGGTTTCCTCTACAAGGATCCTCCTCCGCAATTGTAAATCCTTCTTTTCCGGTTCTTACCCCTAGAGTAGCAATTGCTGATGGCTAATAACACTGAACGGCGAGAAATTCGAGCGTAGGGAAATTTGTGAGTGGCATATTAGAAAGAAAGTAAACTAAAACTAAGGTTTCAAGGTAGCTGGACTCAAGATGATCGACGAACCTTATCAAAGAAGACACAAAATACGTTAGGCGACATGACTGTGTAAGAATCTGGAGGCCCTTTTGGGCGAAAGCGCTCAAAAAATTAATTGTTTTAAGAAGCTAAGTTTTAAGTAATTGAAGGTTGAAGTGAAAAAAAGCTTGTAAACGCCATCTTGCCATGGTCGACCATCTTTGTAAGTCGGCCATTTTGAAAATTCCGCCATCTTGAAATTCCAGTGTCGATGGTTCGGCCTTGAAATTTGAATTGTTCTTCTCGTTATTTCTGAGCTAGGATTTATTTATGTACCTATGTTATGTTGAAACATTCTTCTCAATTCGCATTTAATTCTTTACTGTCTTGCGCAACATATACCTCGATATTATAACTCTGTCTAAAAAATGAACATTGCTCCGTACAATGTTAAATGCGTTTTCTGCAGCTAGCCTATTCTTTATTCAGAGCTTAAATCATTCACGACATCGAATATTTCTCCTTGATACTCCCTGCTTTTTCTTGAAGATGGAACCCTCGGTGTAGTTTTATCGGAAAGCTTTTCCTCCGTCAACCGATTCTTGATAGAACGGTCCTCTTGGGTAAAGAACGCCCCTAGCATGAGGGACTCGAGTGACTGATGAGGCCCTTGAGGAAAGCAACATGTTTCAAAAAAGACAGCCAACTACGGCTCTTTTGAAATACAGTCGATTTTACGGCTCCCTACTGCTTTTCTCAGCAATGGCTGAATTTTCCTGTTCGTGAGGGGGAATTAATTCAAGTTCAAACTTGCGAAGAGGAGATTAGCAGTTTAAACTGAATGAGCGTTGTTATCGCTTGATTATTCTCTGGTGCCAACACTGTCTTTGGTAGCAACATTGACTTTGGTGGCAACACTGAATTCAACGAACTGCAAGAAATATAAACTGACCCTCGATGGAATTGATCGTCAATTACCAATTACACATTTAACCCAACATCAACTTTAGTTTGCCGAAGAGAAAATGCCCGTTATTGATTGTAGCTTGAAGCAATCAATCATAATTTAAAACTGTTAGCGGCAAAGGCAAACGGACGAGCGGGCACCTATCCATTGAACATGGCCGTATCTCATTGGTAATAGTCTTTCATCTAGATCAATTACTGTTGGCCTGTCCTCGATCGATTCCATTGGTCGAAAGCATTGTCATCGACGTTCCTTTTTCGCTGGTGCATAATTTTGCCTGCAGAATGCGTTGAAAAAATTATACTGAGACAGATGGTATAAAAAATTATAAGAAGGTTAGATAACCTCATTGATGGCATTTTAAAGTTGATCTCTAACTATTTCACAGAACTACTAGCTAATTTATAAGCTAGGTAAATTACTTATAGTTGATTGTATAGTTATTTTAAACAGCAACTCTATAACATTTTGTTAAACTTAACTACTTCAAAAATTACTTGTAACCAGCTATTTACAATAAGCTAGTCATGTGCGATTATGGAGAGCTTGGCTCGCAGCGTATGCTACCTTTGGATACTTTGTTGGATACGTGTCCAAGGATCTTGTAATTAAGAATAAGTTTGCGACTGATAGTCACGCGTTTTCTGACAAACTCGCCCTACGGTAAGAATGAAAAAATATTAATGTAGGAAACAAAGACAATAATATGACTCGATGATTAAATAATCGTGCCAAATATCGATATTTATTAAAATAAATCAACAAAAATTTGGAAAAAAAATTCAAAAAATGTATACTACTAAAAAAAGAAGAAAACCCCGAACGTAAATCATGATTTGCAGTAAACGGCGGAATAAGCTTTAGGAATGAATTTTCTCGTTTTTCGACTGGTACAATATTGAGAATGGAAGGCAGCTAGTCTTATCGTTCTATTCCCTTATAAGAGGACCTATACTTGGAAAAAGTGGACGCTTTTGAACCAGCTAGACTAAACCTTGTTCATTAGGCGAGCATGCGATAATTAGCCCAAGTTCTCATACTATCTAGTATTGGGATAAGAACCCGTTCTCTCAAACCTGATCTGGTTACTTCGACTCGGTATTTTCTCGAATGTCCGACTGAAGCCAATGATGAGACAGACTGATGGAAAAATCTATTCTTGGTAACCGGTTACCAATTATTCGCTCCTTTTCAGTTGATTTTCCAACGTTTCTTCTGTTTGTCGCTAATTTGAGTTTTTGTGACAGAAAGTTGCCAAACGCGGGTGACCTTTGGATACGAGTAATTAATCGTTCGCGCAATTCCGCTTAACCACGAGATCCTCTTACAAAGTATCCAAACGCCACATGTCATCTCGTAATCGAAACTTCTGAATTTAACGAAGATTCCCTTAGCAAAAATTGAAAATTTCCGTTTTCTTTCCTCCATTTTTTGTTTACAATAGGGAAAACAAAATTTCGAAAGTATTAGCGAATCATCTTTAGTGAAAACTGGTTTGATCTATTGACTATCTCTTATAGCATCTCGCGTCCTCTGGCCCTTGAACGGACTTTCCAATCATATAGCCCTTCTGCACACAATAGCCCCCTCTTCGTTTATCGGTTCCTCCTTGGAGAACCTTCGGCTCCCAACAACAAGTAATGAAGTCATAAACTTCACTAACCAATCTAAATACAATTATTAGGTGCCCGCCGTATATTTTGAAAGATAAGATCCGTGCCGTAATTACCCCCGTTTATTTTCCCTTGAAAGAGCTTCCAAACAAGTTGCATGCCTCTCATTGGTATTCCTCTTTCCCTGCGGCCTGCGATAGTGCCCGAAATGGAAGGTCTTCCCTCTCTCGGCTACGTAGAAACCGTTGTCCGCCTTGGTCCGACATTTTTGGAGAATGTATCTCGAAGAATTTGATTATTTCTTCGCTTTCTTTGAATTTCAATTAAATGAAGTTAGTATTATCGGACAAAGTTGCTCAAAATTAAATCAACGATGAGCGAATATGATGAGAAACGAATCGGTCGAATAACGAAGTAAATAACGAACTCGAAATATATAGAAAGAACGAAAGATCCCAAATAAGTAAAATTGAGACAAACAATTTTTTTTTTTTTTTTTTTGTAAATTCTATGTTGAATATTTTCGGTCGAGTTTTATCAAATTTCCAAGACGCACTTGCCTTGATTTCTCTTCTAATGTGAATCGCTTCGACTTCCCCTGTTTTATGCGATTCCATTTAATCAATGCAACCCGGAGCGGTCAGCCGGGACAAAAGTATTCCCTACAAGCTAACGTGATCTGCTAAGGCCGTAGGTGTTTTACATTATTTAGAAGCGAAGGGGGAACCTGGCATACATAATAGAACAGGACGACACGAGGCGTTGCATAAGAAACGCTGAGAGGAACTTATTCAATTAGAGTTGGATTTATTTCGCTCATTTCAAAATCCGTTAAGGTCCAAAAGAGAGCAGGGCAAATTAAAGATATTTGCTACATTTGTTTGCCAAAAGTAGTTAGATAGCGTGATTTTTTTTTTTTTTTTTCTTCTATTGAAATAAATTTTTTTCACATTTTCAAGGTCTAATTCTATCTACCACTGCGCAACCGAAAATTCACCTGGGGATAGAAGATGAAGAGATTGTCACAAATTCTACTGATTTTAAATGAGTTGTATTATTATATCGATTTCGGCGATTGGGACATAGTCAGTAACAATCTTTCAATTGTTGAAAATCTGTTCTAAGATCCTCATGATGTCCTAATCGCCGAAATCGATATAAAAATACATCTTATTTAAAATTAGTGGAATTAATTTGATTTCTTTGTCTTCTTGTCCCTGGTGAATTATTCGGTTGCGCAGTGGTAGACATAAATAGACTGTGCAAATATGAATAAATAACTCTCAATAGGAGAAATTAGTTTGCAGTTCTCGCAACAATTTTTTTCTCCTATTTTTCGACGATACAGAAGCTAAATCTGTCTTACACGGCAATTACTGCGTCCCTTCGGGGCTACCGATGTCGCCTATGTCGTGCACCTCATCCTCTGCTGTTGATATTTTAATAAATATAACCGGCCGATGGCCGACATGGAAATACCGAGTTCCGAAACAATAATTACAACCAATTTTCGACGAGGTCCGATAATTTGGATGCCTCGCGAGGCCTCAGGGCGTGCGAGAAATCATGGACGACAATTACCCTCTCCCTGAGCAACTCAGGTTTTGTATTCCTCATCAACGGGCCACGGAATTTCAATTAGTTTTTGATTATTGCTTTAAACGCCGCTCGCTTCGGTCGCTAGGGATGGAAATGTAATCATCCAACGAGCTGCTAGCCGCATACAGCATCGAACAAGTTCATTACGATCATTATGCAGTTTACGAGTCAATTTTCTGCACCGGCTGGCTCGAGTGCGATTTCATAATTAGAACACGGCCCTGACGCTTTCCTAATGACGATAAATACATTTCGTCTTGGTTTTTTTCTCGAAAAAATCCTCTCACGTCTCGACGAGGAAATTTTCCTTCAAGTGCAAGGAGCGCGTTGCATCTCTAATTTACTGAGAAGCGATCACCTCGCATTATCGAGCGATAACCTTCAAGTAGCAAAAGACGGGAGGTGCGGAAACGGAAAGAAATAAAGCGATTTGATGGTTTTCATTCAACATAGACCAAGGATCGGAATCCGATTCCGCGTCTGTCCGGCAACGTCGCAATTTTCCAAGCCCGGCTAATTTCGCGTCAGCTAGTATTTTATGAGACATAAATTCTGAAAAAAACCGTCCTGCTGAGTGACGAATGACAACGGAAATAAAAGGTTTCATCGAAGAAACTGTTGAATTTCCCGAAGGAATTACGAGAATTGAAAGATTTCACAAAGGCAATACCTTTGTGAAATCCAAGTGATAAAAAAAAAAAAAAAAAAAAATTGAAGAAACGAAACTGAATTAGAAATAAGCAAGTTTTTCACATTTCAAAATCGCGGCATATGATAGTTTCCTTTTTGGAATCATTTCTGTCCTTGGATGTCGATCACGCCATGATCGGCAAATGATTCATAAAGGATTCGCCGAAGACGGATTCCGACCTACGATTTGAACCACGTGATTAAAAATACGCCAGGAAAGAGGAAAGGGT
This sequence comes from Tupiocoris notatus, assembly GCA_037159825.1. Classification (NCBI taxonomy): domain Eukaryota; kingdom Metazoa; phylum Arthropoda; class Insecta; order Hemiptera; family Miridae; genus Tupiocoris; species Tupiocoris notatus. The sequence goes on along the minus strand of JASJUZ010000236.1, from coordinate 129,880 downwards.
TGGCCAGGTGGTAATTTAAGTTATTTATAGCTTCTTTAATATGAAAATCTTTTTGATTTGCCATCGATCATTTTGAAATTTCAAGTACGACAACGCGCCGCGCCGAATGACACGTTTGTTGAACGTCTTTCCCCCACGTATGGACGTTTTTCGCTTTCAAATTTTGACGCGCCTCGCCATTTTTTGACAAATTGTCTCATTAGTCCGTTTATTTTTTCTCGAGGGGCTTGAAAAACGAGATAAATATAACTCGGATGGCGTAAAAGAAATCCAAAAACCGCTACAAAAGAAAAAACCCAACAATTTCGGGAAAACTTTATTCAAACCGATAGTAATTGTCTCTGAGATGTTGATGAATTGAAAAAATCGACTTCTGGGTCAGATTGCTGAAAAACATTTGGAGAGGTAATAGATAATAGTTTATGGTCGAAAAATCAACTAAGATCAGGGCAACCGAGCGGTCCATTTTTAAGACAAACAAAGGAAAGTCATTTCGTTTTATTTATTTATTTATTTTTTTTTTGCAGGGACATATGAGGCTGCAAACTTTTATTATTATCTATGTTTTCACGTGCAATTCCAAAATGAAACCGACGTATTTCAAAAGTACTTTTCAACTTTCATTCTCCGCTAAGCACTTTTGACGCTCGTTTGTGTTTTTTGAAGACGGACTACGGAAAAGTGCTGAGTGAAAAGTGGCATCGTCGAAAAGTGAAAATGGTGAAAAATTCGAAATTGTTACTTTGATAAATGGATAGTATTCTAAACTCATAATTGAAGCAAAGAAATTACAAACCACTGTACAAGCGTTTTCCCTGTTGTTCCTCTCAAGTTTACTTAGGAAAGAACGTCCTTGTACGGCTGTGGAAAAATGAAACGGTAGATTTTTTTTGCGGGAATGGTAACTGTAATTTTTTCGGCTGGTCGGGTTGAAATGGAACGAAAAACCTTCCGAGGAATTTAATATGAAAACAAAACTACTTACGGTTTTTTACTTTAATTTTACGTCCTTCAAATATTTGCGATTGAATTTCGTTAAATACCAAGTAAATAACAGGTTTTATCAAAGTTACGACGATTCTTGGAGAGACAAGTTTCTCGTCGTTATTGCCTCTGTGATCATTATGACGTTAACATGATTCATTAATCTCTTCCTTATAGATTCGCTTCGATCTTCACGTCGCATCCGAGTATCGCATTAGAAGCGCGACTTGCCTCATTATCGCCTTATAATAGCGATGGAGGAAGCCGAGATAAGCTTGTACACATCAATAACTCATTAGGCCCTGACGGTATCTAAGCCTTGCAAAGAGCGTCTTTAGGAGTTCGAATACCGGGATATCCGAAAAGGGCGGCTTAAGCTGCGACTCGGTAAAGAGGATCAGAAACTATGGCCATGCTTTGCGTTTTATTTAACGGCGAAACGCGGGCTTCCCCGTAGCGTGGTCTTGTCTTTTCCTCATACATTCATTCATGGAGTATCTGAGGATGGAATTATAATGATGGCGTGGACTTGCGTAGATCTGGTAGCAGAGCGTGATAATCGAACTTGTGTGAAATTGAGTCATTCTATTTTTAAACGAGACTAAAGGCTAGAATGTTGATTGCAATTATTGTCAACTATCATTTTCTGAGCTTGAAGAACTATTCACTCTGGAAACGAATACTGCACAGCTTGAATAGGCCCGAAGGGGCGATATTGCTCGGCTAGGAGTAAGATATAATAATTAGGAGCATTCCCGCAATATTGTGGCGCTATTGGTTTTTCGATCACACTCAGTACTTCCGTGGTATAAACTCAAGGTCTACATATTAGATCAACTACTTATATTTACCCACGTATTTATGGTAAATTATTGCCATCCTGCGGTCGCAACGAGTTGGAACACTTCGGTTCAACCGAGGAGAAATAATACTATTTATGGCGGAATTACTCCTTTTATGACGTCTATGGCCGATACGTCGTCGAGCGAAATCCTCTCGTCTTTACGACGTCGTAAATCTCCTTTTGCGCCTCAAGACTCCGGACGCCGAAGCTGATAAGGGAAAAACATTGAGCAGTCCAAGGGAGGAATAAACGTATGATCAGTGTATTTTTTCGAGGGTGAGCTTCCATGGAGGGGATTGTATTTCACGGTGTGTTTGGTCGCTAAAATGAAGCGGAAGCAAGGGTGACAGACGGAGGCGCTCTAGCGTGGCTTAAGACCCTATGGCAGTTGCAACAGTTTCATAGTTCGAATGAAATGCGTTTTTAGACTGTTTGGAAATAGCGAAAATCCATCTACGAGGAAATATGAGCCAGAAAACGAATTTAAAAATAATAATATGAATATTTATTCAAAATATTTCATTTAAAAAAAATTAATTAAATAAAAAAATTATTTATCATTTTTCTAACCTTTAAATATTTTTCTGTATCTTTCTCTTTTTCAAATATCTGTAAGAATATTCTTTTAATATTTATTTTATTACTTTTCTGACATGAATATTTTTTGAATTGATATAATTTTTTTTTTAATTTACTTGCTCACGCTAATTTTCTACGTGCCCATATCGAGAATTTCTTATACCTACGTATTATGTTATTTTACCGTGTTTTGCGATTGAAGATAGATAATAATGTCTGTTTTTAGAATAACAATGAATTATGTATTATTGGAAAAGAATTATATTATTTTCCCTATGTTTGAAATGGAAGAAAATAATAATAATATTTTTCTTTCCCGATAGTTGTTCAAAAAAAAATTATTTTTCGGTATTCAAAGGAATAAGTTTTTAAAATATATTACTATATATTGTAGGTAAATTTAAGATAAAATCCGGCGATGCTATTAGTTCTTATTCATTCGTATCCCCAAAAATGAATATAAAATATAAACAGCGCATAAGTTGTTCCCCCTAGATTGCCACCCTTTGTCAAAGTTGTTGAACAATGGTTTCTCAATTTCGGGGCTTCTGCTCCGTCGCTCGTTGAATAAAAGAAGACTACGAGCATTATTATGATCATCCCGCCCATTCTTCGCCAGTTTCCTAATTACAATTTCGCACCCCAGCATCCTTAATAACCAAAGTGTTTCAAGTTCTCATTTTTGCCGATTTTTTCCTTCTCTTTCTCTCCTCTCAAGATATATTAGAGGCTGAAAAAAGGGGCCGCTTCTTGCGCTTATCTTTTCCTCGTCCCTTTCCCTTCGTAATTATCTAACCACGTACTTACCTAATGTATTTCTACTTGTGGCTCCTCTCCTTTTATCCTCGATCCACCTTTAATTTCTGGCATCCCTTCCCACGTTTTTGGCCCCCAACCGAGTTCCATCCAATTAAAAATTACGCTGTTTTATAACAAGAGCTTGGAAAAAGTCCACTTAAGCGCGCACAGTTATTTTCGCCTCGTTTTTAAGCATAAGTGGAATAATCTAGACCTCTTCTACGTGCAACATAATGAAGTTACATTTTTTGAATTTACTATTCTCTCAGCGATAATTTACGGATTAGCTGTATAATCCAGGTGGAAATGGACCTCTTAAAAATTGTATGGAACTAATCACAGTGGAAGTATTGTGTGTAATAGGGCTGTAATAAAAATGCATGTTCACATTATATTGTTTTTGTCTTACAAGGGTGACGTGCGTGACGATTGTGACCTTTGGATACTTTGTTAGACGATAATGAATCGCATTCTCTGCAGTTACCTCTTAATTACGAGATTATTGGACAGTGGTTTACAAAGTATCAAATGCATCGCTAGTTTCCCATTCGTATCACTCTAGAAACAATTGCGTCTCATTGTGAAAATGTTGCTGAACCTTTCCGAGTAATTTTGGGCGAAAAGTTTATTTTGTGACATTTCCTCTCAATGGCATTTTCCTCGCTCTGTTTCCTCTTCGTATACGTGTTAAACGGGTTGGTCGCGCGGGAAATTCATCTGGGGTTTCACGTGACTTTTGAAAACCTCCGAGTCGCGTGAATCCAGAAGAGCCTTTAAATACCTTCACACCTGATTATTCGGTTCATTTCCAAATTATTCGGGTTTAGATTGGATTTAAAAGAGGGAAAAATGTAATTCAGTTATTTTATTACTGAAGAATTTAATCAGATTAATATTTTTCTCTGTTTAGTTAGATAGAAAATAGCAAGTTTTTTCCTTCTTTTAACTGTTAACCGCTTTCGGTATTACTTAACCTGCCATGGAAGCTGCGTTCATTTTATAATGAGCTGTCACTATTATGATTGGTATTAATAAAAACAGTCGCTAACATTAAATTAATCAAATATTCAGCATTTCGTAGAGAAGGGAGAATCTTCACCGTTTGACGCTCGATGTCTTTGGATTCTTTGTTTGTTGGATATGTTTGACGATGATTAGGATGTAATTACAAGAGTTTATCGCATTCTTCTAACAAAGTATCCAAAGGTACTGCAATACATGTGCGTCTACCTTCTCTAATAATTCTCTATCACTTTGTATCTCTCTTTTGCCAACTCCGAATCGAAATTATTCATATCGGATGCCGTTGTTTGTTTGGGTTCAACTCTCAAAGAACACGCCTGCTATTGTACCGATTTATAACAGCATGGTCGCATCAGCATTACGGCGCATTGATACACTGCAAAGGGCGCTCGTTATTCTTGTCCGTGCACATTATGCGGCGGCTCTAGCAAAAACGCTAGCCGAATAATGAATTCAAAGCTCCCTCCCGTTCGCGTGTATAGTAAATTATCGCTGTCCGCGGTCGCCTCGGTGGCCAATGTCCTAGCTACAAGTCCCGCTATCCATGTACTTGCATTACCTGCATCGGTTCCGCTCAATGATTTTAAAAAATTCGCCAACAATACATAACGCGGATTTAACCGACCGTGAAAGTTCAACAATGATCCAGCCGGAGGGATTGGGTGGCTTTTGATGAATATTGTAAACGTGGAGTTCCTACAGGAATAAATGAGTAGGATGTCCCTGTACGAATAATTAGAATCCGCCTAAAACGGTTGATATTGCAAAAAGTTAAATATCAGTGACCTGAAAAGCCTTCGGATGCTGTATTGTGACAGCATGAGAACAATTGGACACGTCTTTAACTCTGATTGCGTCACTCAAGTTGTCAATTTCGCTATAAAGGCAATAAAATCTTTTGAAAGTCTGAGAGAAGCTATAAAAAATTGCTAACATGTAAAGTGACATTGATGAGCGTCATCTCCGTTTACTTCGTTGAGCTATGTGTGACTATCTGTTGAAATTTGTCTCATTTAAAGTGGAAAAAGGGGAAATTTTATTCAGTTACCTCAAAACTGCTGGTGCATTCAACCATTTAATTTTTATTCTATTTAGTTAGAAACAACCTTTTTTTTATACCTTTAACCGTTTTTTGTAACACTAACCTCTCTTATAGATAGCTGCGTTGATTTCATAATGAGCCGTTCCTTTAAGATTGATATTAATAAAATAAACGCCATTATTCATTCGATTCTATTATCAGCAATCGGTTAGCTATGAGAGAATCATTACCATTTGATGCACATTTCTTCTGGATGCTTTGCTGGAAGCGTGGCAATAGTTAACATGTAACTACAAGATTTAGTCACATTGTTCTAACAAAGTATCCAAAGGTACTTCACTGCATGTACGTCAACGGGCTTGAACCACTCTTCCTACAAACTATCCAAAGGACAGTTCGCCTTGTTGAACAATAGCCCAAATTTCCGTCGCTGTTGTTTTTTAATGGCAAAATCGATTATCGGGATTTCTATCGTTTTTCGTCTACGCCAAACGCGGACCTTTTCCCACTGTTTTCTCCGTTCGATATCCCTACAGTCGCCATTCGTCTTCTAACTTCCCGCACTTCCTCTCGCGAGGTTCGCAAAGATATCCTGAAAGGCTAATCCTGTTGTTCTCCAATGCGCCAGAGCCGAGCCAACTTGGCTCAACGCCAAACCCAACCGCGCCACTTCTCTCTTTCCAGGCCAACAAAAACCTCCATACCCTGGTTGATCATATCTACTATAATGCTCACAGACATTTCACTCCCGGCCTGTTTCTCTCTTGACAGAGTTTCGTTCCGACCCTCGTTCTTTTTTGTGCTAATTATACGCTAACAACCTCATCAACATAACCCTTTTGAATTGTAGATACCGGTCGATTGAATTTTCCTTGAATAGCAGTATAGCTGGATGTTGAAGAGTTGAGAATAAACGCCGTTGAGAGTACTAATACGCCGTTTGGAAATTATAAGGACCGAAAGGCCTCTATGACACGCAGAGCAGAAGGTTAGCGATGACGCTGAACGTAGTTAGGGAGCGTCCCACTAGGCGTGCACGCGAGACAGTGTTGCCACTAATAGTGATAACACTAAATGTTCATTTTAAATCAATTTCACCTGCAATTCATTGCGTGAATTCCATTGTGTATTCCTAATTCTTGCTCTTTCTGTTTCAGGTGCGAACGGCCTTAGAAGACGAGGACGGCAAACGTACACTCGATACCAGACGCTGGAGCTGGAGAAGGAATTCCACACGAACCATTACCTGACGAGGAGACGGCGGATAGAAATGGCCCACGCTCTCTGCCTGACGGAGAGGCAAATCAAAATCTGGTTCCAAAATCGGCGGATGAAACTCAAAAAGGAAATCCAAGCGATCAAAGAACTCAACGAGCAGGAGAAACAAGCGCAAGCACAGAAAGCCGCTGCGGTCGCGGCTCTGGCCGCACAACAACAGCAAGATCATTAGATTGTTCCCATGGTGTAACCTCCCTCCAAAACAGAATGAGACTTTTTCGTTAAAAGAAACTTCCCCCTTCCCCCACGAACTTATTTATTTTGATTTTGTCAATGGGTGAGAGGTGAGTGGAGAAAATCCCGGTGAACATGCCAAAATGAAGTTTCCCTGCGGATAGAACGTCATAGCTACCAATGGCATTTTTCGTTTACTTATCAATAATATTGTATAAAGGAAGATTATTATTATAGCTGTCGTTCTCTCGTGTACAGTGTGAAAACATTGGGAAAAAAACATGTTACGTGTTCGTTTTTTCTTGTGATGTGTTCTCTTCAACATGTGTATATTTGTGTGTATCGTGTGCGTGGTCCATGCCTTGGAATATGTGGAGCTACGTTAGCTGGATCGACGGCATTGCAAAGAACCGTCTGTTCCCCAAGCAATCAAGGTAAACCACAAAGTCTCTTTGTTAATGTTCGAACAATAAAATTGTTTTACTTTTTTTAACGGCTTCTGTAGCGCGTTTATTTTTTATTTTTCTCCAGCTACCTTTTTTCTTTATTAACAGAGTTAATTTATCGAATGGAAGATAAAGTTTGGTTTTTAACAGCATTTTGTAAGAATGAAATTGAATTTTTTTCTGACGAGAAAAAATGTTGTGAAATTCGGTTGAGTATTTTTCAGGCTTGAGCCAACGCATGGGTTTTCATGCATGAAAGTATTTTTATTATTTGAAAACACCAGAGACGCGAAGAATTGGAGGTTTTTAGCTGAGAAGAATTCTTGTTTGAAAACGATTTTTGGCCAATTATTAGCGACCTATATCTTTGGATACTTTATTAGAAATCAGTGTCCAACGGTACTCATGATTATTCAATTACCTAGGTACCAAAAACCGTTAGTCACTCATCGTCTAACAAATTTTCCAGAGGTGACTTAAGTTTGCTTGATAAATAAAAACTGTTGCGTTGAGCGCGCGTTTAAAAATAGTATAACCTTACCTTTTCATAACTGGAAATTCGGGGGGCACAAATTTTTTGAAACTTTTGAAATACGATAATTTTAGCATGCATCCTTGTTATCGCATGTTTTCAACGAGACTTCCGCTTCGTAGACTTTTCTCCTCGAATTACCAATTTTGTAACACTTTTTTCATAATAATGAGCAGACGATCTATAAAAGATAACGCGTTTTTATTTGACACGTTATAGAAAATGAAAAAGGAGTGGGCTTATTAGCATTTGGTCTAGGTTGTAATTTGACATGGACCTTGGGGCGTTTTGCACGGCGGTTGAAAAATGAAATTAGGATCCAAGTGAGTGTTGAGTGGTTTTACATGGCAGGATACCGATTTTATCGTATCTCGCACTGGAAATCAGTATTCAAAATGAATCCTGCGGTGTTTGCGAAAAGTGGAAATTCTAATCTTGATTTTAGAAGAACATCAGAGTCTGATTAGAGTTTTTTTTTTTTTTTTTTTTTTTTTGGGAAGAACCCGGCGACTTTGTAGTTCGGATACTTTGTAAGAGGAAATGACGTGACGAACTAATAATTACAAGATCCGTTGGACTTTGTCTAACAAGGCGAAAGCTTGGCGTCACAGAAGTGAAACTGTTTTGGTATCCACTGATAACTGAGCCCTTCTGCTTACAGAGCTACTGAAACGAAACTGATCAGCGACGAGTGAAAAATTAGTTTACTACCAGAGTCCTTGTGTTACTGGTTGAGCCTATTCAGTTGCACCGTGTTACGGTTCCCTTTGATTTCACAATAATCTCAAAGCAAACCGTTGGTCTCTAGTCACTGATAGGTTCCTTTTCAATAGCTTGGAATGTGAACGGGACCATATTATCACTAAATACATTCCAGTATTCTTGGGGAAATATCTCGTCAGTAAATTTAGCACAATTATCCCAAATCTGCTTTCAAATATCGAGCATTTTCCAGGAAAAACAAGATTTTCTACGTGAGAATTAAGCTTCAAAGGTAAGTCCATAACTAAGGCTGGACAAATAAATTTACTGTCCTCCTATCGAATTTATTGCGGCCGCTTCCAAACGGAAATCTGCCGATGTAAAGGACTTTCCGGAATTTTACTTTGTAATCAAGTTCGTTAGGTGCGAAGGTGTTTTTTCTTTTTTTTTCTCCAGCGAGATCGATTTACATATTCAACCTAATTAAATGAGTTAAAATAACGACGCGGAGAGGCTCAAGATTACGTTAGCTTTCCGTGTGAAGAAATAGCTATAATTCGATAAGGGTAGCCGAGGATGGGAATTTCTGTTCGTTAAGGATTACCAATCGAGCGACTATTGTAGGCAACAATTTGACGATGGCATCTGCCACGAAATTTATTGTTAGTTATAACAAGTTTCTTGGAAAGAAGCGAAGAAAAAACATTATTCAAGAATTTTTTCAATTTGTTATGCTTATAATGTGGAAGTATTGTGTGTGATTCAATTCTACGATAATCATGAATATTGAAAGTGCATTTTTATTTCAGTCGATTCGTTTGAAATCTGTTGGGAATCTTGATATTCGGAAGTTTACGTTTTACAAGTAGATTAACTATACCTTTGGATACTTTGAAAGAATCGTCTGACTGTTCTTGTCATAAGGACTTCAGTTATCAGTTTTGCTAACAAGAAGTCCAAAAAATTCGATCAGATATTGGCAACAGTGCTCTATAGATTTCAATCCGACACTTGTAAGTAGAATGAAACAGAAAAAAAATATATTATTGTCTTTTACTCTATGAATAGAAAGTAATTTGTGAAAAAATATCATTCGTATCTGAGACAATAGGATGTTAGATGTCCAGTCTGTCCTTGATATTTCTATTCTTCCAGCACATTTCAATCTATTTCCCCCCCAAAATCTTTATTAGGTCGTTACTGCGGTCGAAATTCGATCATATTTTGAGGATTCTATTGAAACCTGATTGGCCATTTGTGTTTACCTGAAGTCCAGTTGCTCTACTGACAGATGGCCGACGTCAAGCCGCTCGTTATCGTCATGTATCCACCGTTACATTCAACCCCTCGTTTGACATGACTACCCTAGATGCTGAATCGAATTTTGATCAACGGCCGTCGGGTTCATCATACGATTCGGAATTATCGACTAGTCATCGAGAAGTTAAGGGACTTCGAATTTACAGCGGACAATAAAGCCATTATAACGTTAGGATGCTCCCCGTTGACGCGTATATTCGCACACAAAGAGAGGGTTAGCTCAGTTGATTTTATGGGATTGCGAGGCCGACCTCTGCTTCTGGCCTTCGAAGTTTACTACTTGCCCGGTGCCTAGTAGCCAATCAGTTCGACCAGTCTGGGCTACGTATAATGGCCAACGCTTCCCCCATGGGAGGAATATCTTTTCTGAACTGTAACTCTCGTTTCCAAGCTTGCAGATGATTGCCAAGAGAATCCGTATCGAAACTTTGATCGTGTTATCAACTTGGTGTTGTCGTTCGGCTCCGTTTATTCGACGAATATTTTCGTAGATTGCCGATTCCTGGTATTCAGACTTGTGATACTGGAACAAAAATTAATTACACTGAAAAAAAAATCCTGAGCTGGAAAAATGGCTATCCTTCTCATTAGGAACCAAGAGTAAAATTTACATGTTGCCACAAATAAAGGCGTTGAACAGTGAATTTTATTTCTTACTAGGAATGGAATTTTTGCCTTTGAAGTTTCACGTTCATCCGGTACCAGGCGTAAAAAAGCGTAGTGAGCATGGAAATCAATAATTACAAATTGCAGAATGAGCTTGTGCGAACTGAGCGCCATTTTGTGTCTCACCTCATCATTTATACGCTTGGTTTTGCCCCTTAGAGCGCTGCTGTTGCTTCCTTCCCGTTGATCGAATAATCGAGAAGTCGGATTTATTACCTGAGCCTTTCAGCTCTTCGAATCCTACTCTCGTCATTTTAAATAGTGAATTAAAAATTAAAATGTTGAAAAAAGTAAAAAATGAGTAAACAGTAATATTTGAGGAGACGAGAGGCTTCTAAGCGTAGTAGAACGAGCTTAAACTCCCTACAATCAAAGAGATCATTGTTGAGGTAAACCCCTTCTGAATTGAGCCTTCATTCGTTCAATTCGTCTATAATTGAGTTCAGAAAGGAAGGAGCCGTCAAGCACGTCCTTCCCTAGGGCTTCCATAAAGACGGTAATAGCTCTGCATTGAGATGAGAAAACTCGTCTTATCGTAATGCCCGCCTATTATTCCCAGGCCGGACAGAATATTAAAACATTAAACTACCCACCGGCCATACTTCCCTTCTTTTGGGCTATGATTGACGTAATTGGCTCGCATGGTAATTTTACGACAACACTTTTTCTTATTTATCTACAAAACGAAACGTACACGAGGAGTTTTGAGAGGGGATGTTCTAGGACATACATTCGGGCGATGTTAGGAATAATTATACCTTTACTCACGTTAATTATAAATTTGTACCTCAGCGCTATCGCCTTCTCGGGCCTCCTATCTTCTTACAATTTTCGAAATCTCTGCGAGGCTTTTTAATTTTCAGTTACAGCAATAATTATGAGCAGCAAGAGCTTACAGTATCGCATAACATATACTTCCTAAGTTCTAGTTCAAAAATAATTCGTTTAATGAGCTATTGAATTACACAGGTTAGCTGCTAAATGAGAAAAACGCTGCAAATAATGATTGTGCAGTGGTACATTACTTCATACATTACTTCAATCGTGATTCAAGAGGACCATCCATTTGTGATAGGAACCATCCCGAACATTTCCACTTTTCCACTTAACAATAGATTGGTAATTGTAAGAGACCCCGATCGTGATTTTAATTATTTATTTTGCTTAGTTGTATAATTAAAGGTTGAATTATTCGCCCAATTGTAGAGCTGCAAAGAGTGTGATGTCATATCCAAAAAAAAAAAAAAAAATAAATAAAATAAAACAAATAAAAAATTGAAGAATTGAGCCATTATCAGACCAATATTGATTTTTCGGTGAAGCTATTAAGTATAATTAGAAAAGTGTTGACGACGTATGGTGGATAGATAGAATTTTATTAAATTGAATATTTGGACTTTATATACGAAATGGTTCATTCTTGAATTAATCCAAAAACCGCATTAGAAATCTTTCACACTAGAACTAACTAAACGTGACGTAGGTACGTAGTCTTCCTATACTTTGTTAGAAACCGCGTCGTAATTAAAATATTCACACACCTCAGCGGCATATTTGTTAACTCGCTATTATTTTTCCATTAGTCACAGAGATGGTTAGGTTTTATTAATTCTGATTAATTATTATTATTAATCGCTTTTAAATAGTTTATCGACATTGATCAGCTTTTTTATAAAAATCGAATTATCATACGTTATTATGAGTTTGAATTCGCTTAAACTAATTATTTTACAATCGGTGGAAATGCCGCAGGAAAAATTTTTCCTTGTTTCTATTTAAAGAAAAAATTCCACGATTTGGACCGTTTTAAATTACGACAAACAACTGTGAGAAAATCGACGTTCGCACGAACTAATTATAAACGAAACAGATCGAATTCAGCTTGCTGGAAATGCAACGGTCCGTGGGCTCATCAAAATGCAATTGCACTCGAAATTTCCCAGTCAACGAACGATGCGAACCTAATTATCCAGCGACAGTTGGTTCAATAATTAATCGTATCAATAGGTATCGATTACCTTTGTTAATTATTGATGTTAACAGAGGTGGGCATTTACATTTCAAATGATTGAGGGGGCTGAGGAGTATAATTTCATGCAAATCATTTGTTTCTCCTTTCGCATCGGAACAGCTTCATTTCCCAAAGATATTCAAAGGCATATTGATTTACGGATGTCTACTCGAAGGAGATACTGGAAAAATGGTCCAACATTATTTCGCAACAAAACCTTTTGGCGTTATAAAAACATTTCATATTTTCGATTTTTTATCAGTAGTTCTGTTGAAATAGTTATATTTTCATTTTTGAAAAGCGTAAAATTTCGAACTAATTGCACTGTATGCATTTGTATTTATGTCTTACGCAAAGAAATAAACACCATCAGTTTTTCAATATTGTAGAAAAACTTGAAAACTCAATGACAGTAACAATAAGCTAATAACGGCTTCGAGTAAGGATAATTTTTCCTCCATTCAAATCCAGCTCAGAAAAAATGTTGCCTCTCGAAAAACTGTTATTTATCCGACGCACAAGACTAACTGCATAATCGTAAAGCATAAAGATCTTCGATAAAGGGCGATACTTCTTCGCAACTTTACGATTCTTGTACTTCTGTTGTCGACAGATGTCATCTCTAGATTATGAAGTGTACTTCGTAGGCGGAGCCGCTATGGCGCACGACTCGGACGGCAAAAAAAAAACAAAAAAAAAAAAACATATTGCAACATGGAGATTCTCGTTCCCAGTGAAGATTCCCCTTTTGTAGTACGCAGGTTCAGTGCGTAGATCACTGGTACTTCTAACCCCATCTCTATTGCATGAGATGCCTCAAAGGTTGTTCTTTTTCGAGAAAAAAAAATCGTTACCTTCATTTAGCCTGTATTATTTTTATTTTTAAATTGTAAAAACTGATCGTTGTCGACAAAAGTTCACCTTTTCGACTCGAAAATCTAGTTTTACGTTAAATTTCCTATTTGACCGACTTATAAAATCGGTTGAAATGAAATGTTATTCACTTAACAATTTGGTCGCAGAGAGCGAGAAATATTGTCTCGGAAAATATTTTCGAGCAGTGTACGAAATTTTTGCGAGACTTTAATAATTGTAATTAATTATATTGGTCATTTCTCCAGTGCGCAAATTGATTAAATAAAATGGATAATTGGTATCGAAGATATTTCTATTTATTCGAACTAAGTCTCAAATAATCCATAACGGTGGAGATTCAAACAGGTATTTTTATTCGTAGATAAGGTAGAGAATTTAATCACGTATATTATCTTGTTATAATTAATAATGATAAATTGATGATTTTTCGTCTCAGCTATCAGGGGCCATAGTTGTACATGAAAAATTAGAGAAATTTTGATGGAAAATTTTATCGACTTTTTAAATTTTAAATCTATGAATAAAATGAGTACAAATATGAATAAATTACTATTTATCATACGGATATACCGTATATTTAGTGTTGAGCTATACACAGAAAGTGCTATAGAAAGAAGAATTGCTCACGCGGAAGGCAAGACTCCACAATCCGTTTCCTAGAATCTCGTAATTACGTTGGCAAAAAATAGTCACAATTAAGTAGACGAATTTCTTACAAAGTAATCCAAAGGTAACGTGTCTGAATTTCGTCATGACCGACAAAGGTGTCTATGTCGGTTTAATTTGAAGAAACCCGTCGGTTGTCGGTGTTTTTTCGAAGCGCGGCAGCGGACATTTTATAGTGAGCTCAGGTAGCCATTAATCTCTCGGCTGGAGGAGACTCGGGGTCTTACTTCATCCGAACTGCTCTCCTCGGCCGTTACTATGGAAACCGTCGCGGCTCCCATAATATTAGCTCACTTGGCGTCCCTCCGATCTGGCGGTTGTTTATCGCACTACGTGTCTCGTTCAGCTAGTTGGACCGTTTTCCGCTGGAGTGGGCTATCAACGTTTATAGTCCCCAACATTCATTTCTCTCATGTGTAAACACACGTGGTCCGAGCAACAGCTGACTACAGGCTTGCTAGAGGGTGAATGAGCGCTCCCTCTTGTACCATCCGGGAACTAAATTACAATCCGGTCCGGAGCGAAAACGGATGCGTCTGCGGAGGGTATTGTAACTATAAACAGAACGGTAACCTACTAGGTTTTGTTCACTTTAGAATACTTGTCAGAAGTAAAGTATTCAATGGCTACCTTAATTATTACATGATAATTACAAAAACTTGTGTCTTAATTATTCAACACAGACTAATTAACATTACGACTCTGAATAATTCAATACTTCATATATTATAGCAATATTTGTCCCTATTCAATCAAACTGTAGTCGTTCTGAGGGCCGAAACATTAGTTTAATTTATAACGATTAATAAACAAGAGTAAATCGGAAATCTTTGATTTTCTATGATTTCTGAATCGACCAGTATTATTTTACCATGACAAAAAAACGAATTGCTATCAAGAAAATATTTTTTTGAAAAATTTCTGGAATTACCAAAACATTATTGAGTATGGCTTCTAAAAAATTACTGCTTTTATGCTTACGAAGGTGATTATATATATTTAAGTAGATATACTCAAGTCTAAAAATTTCAATTCCCTAATTATTTGTCAATCAGGTGCAACAGTTGACTAACCTAATTTTTCTAATCTGAAAATCCAATTATTTTTCTTCTCCCAGGAGACAGCAGTTGCTTTACAATTTCAGTCAATCTGTTTCAAGGCGATTAATAGATAAATTGTAAAAATACAGCCTGAACCTGAATCAATTACCCAGTTGCCCCAAGTTGATGATGCTGCTCATTAAATAGGTAACAATAAATAAATTGCGAAACTGATTGTATAGCTGTGTCCTGATCACGAATAATTATTGTTAGTATTATTGTAGAACATTGATATGAATTATTGCAGCAACACTAGGTCGAATTGTCCAGATCAAACTGGTAATTAGTAGTCTTAATTAGCACCAGTCTTTGTAGAGAAGTGTTTGTCGAAACGTGGCCTGTCAAAGGTTAGGTCAACTTTTGGATACTCACATTGACCCAACAAATAGGTTTTAAAACTCCAAATCAAGGCAGCAGTGTTTCCGAACTTTTAGGTATTAACTAAAATACATTGAATGTTTGCAGATTAAAGACGATTTTCTTGTACTATGTTTCACGAGCAAATTTATAAAATATGTTTTCAATTGACACTTGGCTTGAGATGAGTCTTATTTTAGTAACAACGGCGCCTTTTAATTCACCCCGGGCTGGACTCGCTAAATCCATAATTAGATTAATATTATTAATCCGTTATAGAGTGGCATTATAATTTCACCAATAGCCTAAGTTCGATAGAATTCTTTCTCGCCATTACTCTGCTCTTGTAACTTTTCATTGAATAATATGTGACAACAGGCCTATTAAAAAGAATTTCTTTGAGACAATTAAGAGAGCAGCTAGTGAAACCATTCAAAAATACATTTAATTCTCCTTGACTTTAACATGCTAACAAGACAGTACTCTTGAACAATTTTATTCCACACAGTTTGCTACAGTTTCAACGCAAATTTATAGGTAGCTCTATAAGATTTATAAAGTTTTGCTGCTGTGGTTATTTTGGATTTTTCTGTTCAAATGTTCTTCGGCAATAATGTTTCCTGCTCTCATCGTTGGCGATTTACGGAGCAGACGAACCTGAAAAAAATGAAAAATGATAAATTATCAGATGTTCTTACTGATTGAACGCCTGAAAGGGAAAATTTATCGTTGGTATTTTTTCTCAGCATCACCGATTCGAACAATTCTTTCCTCGAACTCTATAGTAAATTACCGTTTCGTTCTTTAAATTTATTTTTAACCAGAAGCTCGATTACTCGCTGGACAATGAGAAGATGCTCTTTAGTTTAGCAATCGGCCGCTAGATGGCAATAAAGCTCAATTTCAGTCCCCTGGACAGACCTCGAATCCTCTTCCCGTATCACGCACACGCGCATCTTCCGACGTAACCTACAATTGACTTTACGAGCTCTCCGGTTTAACGATTTGTTTGGGTCCGTTCGTAATCCGCATTCACATCGTGGCCATTTTTTCTTTCCGATTCATGCACAACGTCCCCCTCGCGTTTATTGAGCTGTGTTAGTCGTTAGATGTAGGTCTCTAAAAACAGCTAAACAAGATTGGAAAATAATTTCCTGACTTATTGAAAGAGTTTTTTAAAGAATATTTTTTCGCCTTTGGACGCTTTGTTAGAAACGAGCGTTGCACCGTTATAGGTCGTACCTTTGTCCCAAATAATATTCGGGATAACTATATGGATAACTGTGACAAAAATTCGTCAACTCAGGTGTTTGAATATACTAAAAGATAGGTAATTTAACCGTCCACGTTTCCCCATGTATTGTACCTATCCATTTTTCAACCTTTTATGCGGTATTCAACAATATTACTGGAATATAGACGAAAAGATCACATTTTTCAACTTTAAAAATTCCTTACATCCATTTAGTGCGAAAGAAACAAAGAATGAAGCATATATCATTGATGTACACATCATCAACCATCATTATGCTGAATTTGAGCAAAATCAATTTCATAAAATTTTTCACAAAAAATCCAAGGGGTCCCCCTGCGATTTTTTTCAACCGATCATTCAACGAATTTTTACTCGTCTCTCAATAGAGATAAAAATCTGAAATTTTCAGGGAAGTTGTGTCTTACCAAGATGTATTTTGGTGATTTTTTTTATTTCTCGGAAAAATCTGCAAGTGGTCCAAAAAAATCAGTTTTTGAAAGCTCGAAAATTAGACTTTAACCGTGATTTTCGGGGTCAAAATTCATGTGAATCAATTGTTTTATTATGCAGAAGTCTTCATTTGAACCCCTTACATACGTACATAGCAAAAAATTTGGTGAAAAAAATTTAAACAGAGCCAGAGAAATTATTTTCAGTAAATCGGGTTTTTCACCGGCCGAAATGTCGAGCTCCGCTGGCAGCGGTAAGGGTGAAAAATTAAATTTCCGTTTTCAAGCGAAAATGACAGCTATTATTCAAGGAGATTTAACGCTGAATCCTAGTTTGACGCCAAAACGGCGGAAATTGTTCACATTTTTACTATTACACTATTTGTATGTTTTTCAACTTTGAAAATCCGTTGCAATCTTATAGTACTTTCAAAAATTTGAATTATTAATGATTCCTACAGGACATTAGACGTAAAGTTCGAATGTAAAGTGAAAACAAACAACACACAAATTTTAACGATTAATAATTTTTTCGGTCTTTCACAGTTTTGGAGTTTCAACTTAAGAATCTTTTTTCGCCACGTTCGCGAAATTTGAAAAAAATAGATTTTGTGTCAGAAAATTGAGGAAATTTAATTTAGAATCGATTAAAAATAAAAAAGGACAGTGATTATTTTTTGTATTCGAGATATATTCCACTTTCATGAAAAAAAAAACGTGTTTTGAGTTTTCTTCTTTTCCCTCGCGAGAATTGCTAGGTAAAATCTGATGATCGCTTTCCAATATATAATCAAAATACTCAAGCGCTTTCGCTGTTTTTGGCATTTCGAGGCAAAAAAAGCTTTGTGAATATAATTTCCCAATAGTTGCGAATAATTGAACTTCGTTCCATTTTTGATCAAGAATCAACTCATTTGGTAGAATGTTGTATGATCACTTTGTTCTTCCCTATAACATTAACTTGAACTAATAATATTGATAGAAATTTAATACTTTTTTCAAAGAAAAAGAATGCATTTTTGGATGATTGATTCAAATAAAAAATTGGCTCTCTTTTTCTAGCAAGGAGTACCAAAATAAAAAACTAGCAAAATAATGAGGAAATACAGTAAGTGACCCTATGGGAAAAAAAGCTGCAAATGATTGTACTGCGGTTTATAAAACATAATTATCACTCGTATCATGATCTCGTTGACGTTTCTGGCACTTAGACATTGTATAGTTGGATAATTGGCTTGCATCACGTGCACCTTCACGAGTCGACACCTCGTTCAGTTCATTCGTATTCAACTGTCAACATAGCACTTCGGCCAATGGCTTTAATTACTGTCTATTATTTACCCGTCACGTGAATTCCATACAAAGTAGACCATTTTGAACTACTGATTTTTCGATAAAAGCGTCTCATTTATTTCTCTTACGATTACTCATAAAGCCTTTTGTGAATGATTTTTTTAATTGATTGAATTAGGGAAAATCATGTTTTAAAAATTGTAAAAAGCGTTCTACTCGTCGTCTTGGTTAGGATACATTAGTTAGCACATATAGTTAGCATACATCAGGTCGAAATGAAATAATTATGCATTTTACTGGGCATCAAAAATAAAAATACAGATTGGTGAGGCAACCTGAGTGCGCAAGGCGAGACGGGCTGAGTGAGTCATAAATAATCCGATTGATGAATATCGGTCAAATACGCTGTAGCCTGTCATTACACTGTAAGATATCCCACGTTCCGGCTCCGGTCAGATAAGCATTATCCAGAACTGGCCCTAGGGCTAATCGATTCATTGTGCCCGCTTGGGAAGATTGAATTCGGGCCGTAATTTAACAATTTTCTTCATATCGAATAAATCATGGGTCACACGAGGTTGACGGAGCTTCTATTATTCATCAACTAGCGTAATTTGCTCTATAAAGGCCTGTCACCTCGTTGGGCAATTTGATGTCGGTTTGAAAGATAATCTCGTGAGCGATGTCAAATATTCATAAAACCAATTATTAATTTTAAAGAGAGATAGAAAGAAAACTAGTAGGTTCCAATGTTGAAATATATTATTTAGACCCACATAGAAATATCCTCTTGTTGAACACAAATATTCCAATCGTACCTAGTAAATCCTCGGCAGGCGGAAGTTTAATTATCACTCAAGGAAGACAAAGTGTTTATCTTAGAGAGAGTCTAACATGTAGATTGTAATGGCCTTTGGATACCGGGTCATTCACAAAGTATCCGAAGGTCATCATTTCAGCTTTGTTTGATCATCTGAAACACTGTAATATCATTATATAAATCAAACATCATATCCCACTAAGCCATAATTTATTACATCATTCAAGAAACATGATAATTTTGCCGTCGTAATTATCTTACAATAATAATTTTCCTCCTTCTTAGATCGTCGGGTTCCCAAAAATATTCTCCGCATTTCATTCTCCTCGAATAAAATCGACTATTATACATGTTCATGCTTTGAATGGACACACAAGTAAAGTGAAAGACTAGGAATGCATTCAATATTACAACGACGCATTTTTATCAAATCTATCAAGCGACAAGTATTGAAAACCGCTCGATTAAAACGCACACATCGTTCATCAGTACAAGAATATTACATTTCACAGATCGAGCTCAATTTATTTACCGAGCTGTCAGTTGAAAACAATTGTTTACCAGGGTAAATCAGGGGATTTTGAGGGCTTGGACTGCCTTAAATGTTAGTTCAAAGGCTCGCCGAAAGATGCCACCTCGTCCTCTTGGATTTGGTCGACCATGCAGCTGATTTTATTGACTTCCGTGTTCTTTCAAGGTCACGCCGTTCGCCTGAAAATTGACGTATATTTATTAGCTAACAATTCGGATAGTTTCTAAGATCGCAATTAGGACATGATGAAAATAAATTGTAGTCACACCATTTCACAATGAATCCAAAGGACATAACTACAATCTTTAGTCACGTAGTGAACCAAAGGTATCTTTTTAACCATCTTTAAAAATATCTCCCATAATTATGTTGATTTTTTAAATTAAATAGTATGGTACCTGTTACTTTTTATTTTATAATAGTATAAATGGTATTAAATATTATGGTAAATGGTGGTGAATAAAAGTATCTACGGGTTGGAGGGAAGATAAAATTTGCAAGTTTTCGTTCTCCATTATCCGCTTATACCGAGCACTTTCTCCGCTTCGGGCATCGTCTTTAAGCGCCAATATCCTTCTATGAAGATCGAAAAATTTTGTTCTCTGTCTGAACAAGCAGTTACAAGTAAGTACCGAATAATTTATGTCCCAATAGATGACGTACGCAGTTCAATGATGAAAATCCAGATATATAATGTAAACAGGCATCACTGCTATTGATGAATAATCGTCCTGCTCTCAACTTAGCCAAACATTTCCATGCTCCTTATTAAGTATTCAGATTCATAGATCACTGTTATGGTTAATACGCATACAAGATCAGCGGGTCAATGCTAGATTACCATTGAACATTCGAAACGCCGCAATTCCACGTTATTAATGTCCCTTTTTGCCACTATTCCCTTCTTATATCTCTCGCAATGGATATAAACCGTAGGGAAGATGGAGAATGAGAAAATATCCGAGAGCATTACTCCCGGGGAAAACTTATTTCGGTATAGATAAAGGGGAAGTAAATCACCGAGGTTTGCGAAAAAGCTAGGAGAGGAGAGTCGGCTGAGGAAAAACCGTTTTCATTTGCGCTCGATTGTTTGATTTATAAAGATTGAAAACCTAGTCGGTCACCGTATTAGGTTTCTTGTTTTCGATAGAGGCGGAAGAGAGAAGATAATTTCGGAGAAATTACTTGTTGTCTCTAATCTGAAAATAGCTGAAACTCAGACGGAAGATTGATGTAGGAAATTTTTTGGGACTGCCTTCTTCGGATGCGCAGTGTGTTATTTCCAAGTCAATGGAGAATTACGGAAGAGAAACAATATCACAAATTCGATTGGTTGTTGTGAAAAGAGGTTGTATTGGTTGTCTTCGAGAATTTTCAATATTCTGAAAAATAGTCTGAAAATTTTGATTTTTCAGGAAACGATCGGGAGGTTTTCTGCTTAAAAATCTGATTTCCGTGATTTTTTTTTTTTGAAATCTTTTGAAAATTTTAACGTTCCTCAAACTTGATTGATTTTTATACTTTCTGGAAATTTGTGGTTCAAGATAGTGGAGTGAGAGTATTCAACATTATGATTTATATATTTTCATTAGTGTTTGATTTTTAGAGATTAATTCACTCAAAAATACTTGTTTTCTAGGAAATTTTTTCGATCAATTTCAAAATTTTAACTCCTCTAAAAAATTTGACGGTGAATTGAAAGCATAGAAATGTTTCCTAATTTGGAGTATCTCAATTTCTAAAATGCGTTCGGAAAGAGCTCAATATTTTTTGATTAACAGTATTTTCCTGAGAATAGCTGGAATCCGTAGTTTTAAAAAGCATTGGGAATTTTCGGCGTCGAGAATTATTCGGCGATTTTCAGGGCTCATTACTTAGAAAATTGCGGTTTTCAAGCGTGATCTAGATTTGTTTTCAGAGAATTTTTTGTATAAGTTCCTCAAATTTTTTACGTCCCACGAACAAAATTTAGATTTTTATTTCTTTCTGGAAATTCTTGGTTCAAGATAGTTTCGTGGAGAACAGTAGGTGATTTTTTTTCTGGTAATATTCTGAAACTTGTCGTTTGACTAAAAGATTATTTTACTTAAAGATTATTAGTAATGTGTTTTTTAGCGAGAATCTTTCGTTCAATTTTGAGTTTTTAGCGATGACATTTTCTGGTTTATTTTAGGAAAACTTTGAGTGGCATCTGGTACATTTTGATCCTGTGACGTCCATGGATTCGTGAATTGGAAATTCTGTATTGAAGTATTTTATATTTTGCGATTAGTATAATCAAACGTTTCGAGAGTAGAAATTTCTGGTTTGGACCATTTTTGGACTATAAAATAATTATTTAGAAAATAATAATAATTTAAATAAATTTAATTAATCTAAGTAGATTATATATTTAGAAAATTTCGATTGCCCATCGAAAGCCTGAATATCTGTCAAAATTTAGACATTACTCCGATCCCGAAATTTAATTTTCCATTCGGAATATAAAAACAGAAAACGGGTGACGTACATTTCGCCGTTTTGAGTGTCTTCAGGATGATGTGAAACCATTGCCTCGGCACAAATCAAAAGACATCTGACGGTATTTAGCTTCGATTAAGCCTACTTAGCGGAGCTGTTCAGATCAACTCGCCGATTCAGCGTCCCCTTGGCCTATTGAGATGCGCAAAGGTTCTAAGTAATAGCTATCGCCTGGGCCGTTCCATTGTAACAACTGGGCTCTCCTTACATATATCCATTACTTCCTTTCTGAACTCGAAGCTCGTGAAGTTCCATCGACTATTCTTCTTATCTCGTTTCTTTCTCTGTCTTTTCCCATTCGAACGGCTTAAGAAGACACCTCTTAAAGGCACATTGTAATTGAGACCCTCCAAACCTCGGTTTTATTTATGGCTCAATCCGTTTCTTTGGCGCGAAGGCGGCGCATGAATAATGTTCCCACCCCGCCCCTTCTAGACTCGCCTGACTCATAATCACTATGACCCCTACAGCTATTCGCTCAAACTCGACTTAACCACGCTATCCTTCGCGTGTATCATTTGCTTAACAAAACTGTATCCAAGCGTAAATGAGACGATTCCGATACACCTATTTCTATTGTAAGATGAGTCACGATCGCTCGCTCGAGAAAATTGATTTAGAGCTCGACAGAAAATGGGAAATTTTGAAAGAAATTTTTACTCCGAAGGTGAGCTAATTTTGATAATTTTTCACCGCCGAACTGTTTTATTATTAAGTGATAAGAAAATCCGACTTGTGCCGATAAAAAGCTCTATAAGATCATGGATTTTTAATTGTTGGATTATTCTACGGAATCATCATACTCGTAGATCTAGAGTCCAGAGAAGGATGTAATTTTGGACTGTGATCATGAAGGTTGTTTATGGGCTATGAGAAAAAATAGGTACCATCAACTTTAGGCCTTCTCATCATATCATGGACCAAATCAGTAGTTCAAATCAATGAACACATCAAAACGCTTCTTCGGCAGCTCTTCTGAATCAAAGGTCCGTTTTGATTCGAGGCCTTTCAAGCTAGCCCCTTCGGATCAAATATTCCAGACAAGATCGATTGAAAGACGATATTCATTTCTTGCCAAATCATCACCGCAATATTTCGACCGACAAGATGTATAGCTGGGGCAAATTAAAAGGCAAAAACCTCAAACGAGCGTTCCGAGGGTTCGTAATGACGCTCAGGAGAGCCACTTCGTTTCCGTAGGTAAGACATCACTTTTAAAAAGACGCCGGGTGAAACAGTTTGAATAAAAGAAGTCGAAATAGTAGTGTATTCGCAGGGCAATCCGTCTTCCCGCATGGCGACTGCGTTTGAGGGGAGATGAGACAAGAAGTAGATCGGCCTGGAGGAGATGGAAGCTCGGAAATTACATCGCAAGAAGGTGCCAGGGGTTAGTGCACCCCAGATGCCACTAAAACCATTACACCATGACATCCAGTCAGCATCGAAACAATTCCAGCGCCTCATTCCACCTCCGCCGACGCTTTCTTTCCTATAGTATATATCTTTATTATGATTATTCGGGGAATTGTCGGCCAGGCCTTGGGTGGCATAAGAACAGTTGGAAAAACTCGACGTCGAATAACAGCGGATGGAGTTTTTCCCCGACGCGGAACCCCTCGTTCGGTTTCGTTGTTTTACCACCGAGAGGAGCCATGGGACTTGCGAGGCGGTTTAATTTAAAACGACGAGGCAGATGACGTGCATATGCGGTTATGAATTCAACCAAGGTTAATATACATGGCGGAATACAATGCTCTGCTTGATGAACCGAGTTGTGCCCTTTCGCTAGACCGAGCCAAGTGTTTGTCTTCTCGAAGCTTCCCTTTCAGCCGGGTGACATATTCATCAGGAGCATTCATCAGGTTTCCAATTCATCTGTTGTTTCCTCGTTATGCCAGCCATCGTTTCTTGCTTAGGGTCGAATCCCTTCGACAGCCCCCGATTTCACGCAGCCTTTGTCGTCGAAATGTACGACTGTATTTCATCTATTTTCGTCCCAGGGGCCTATAAATCTGTAGCTAGAGCTAGATTTAAAGCACAGGTGAACTAATTATATTGTGGAAAATTGTAGGCCCTGGAGAAGCCCAAATTGGCGAAAGTGCTTGATATAATGAAACTAATTGATATAATGTAATAGAACAGCAGCCATTTCTTCAACCAAGAAATAAGGTAATTTGTCTGAAAGTCCACTCTATAACATTATTAATTACGTATAGAATGGTCCAAGTATTTAATGAGGAGGGGAATTAGGTTAAGCACGAGATTTTGGTAGAGGAGGAGGATGAGTTAGAGAAGGAGAAAGGAGTAGAGGAGTTAGTAGAGGATAAGGAGGAGGATTATTTGGTGGAGGAGCAAAGTTTATTGAAGAAGAGGAAGATCCAGAAGAAGAGGAGGGATCAATAGAAAGGGAGGGTGAGTATTTCGAGGAAGAGGAGGAGGGTGGAGGAGATTGATTGATTAGCGTCTTTTTTAAATAAATTCTGACGAGATTTGGCCGTACTCGGCCTCTCTTACATCTAACCAGAAAAAAAGAACATATTATTATAGCTCATACAATGAGTATGGCCACAGACGTCGAATTATAGTTGATAATTAAATCATAATGGCATTTATTTCAGGCCAATGTGTAGCAAAAAATAAAAATTTCCTTCCTGAAAGCGTCCTTACTTTTCTAAAATAGGTAGGCACACTTTGGTTCATTTTTCATGTAGGAAACATTGCGGGAATAAATAATAAAATAAATTAATTAAAAGAAAATGAATCAGGTTTCACAAGTTCATTATCAATACAAACGACGAGCTAGAAAAGAAAGAGGAATGGGAATAGGCTTGGCGGAGGGGGAAACTATTGTAGAGGAGAATGAGGAGACGGAGAAGCAAAATTAGGAAGCGTGGTGGTAGAAGAAAAATAATTATGGTAGAATGGAAGTGTGTCAAGAAGAAGAAAGAGGATAGAAAATTGAGGCAATGAGGAGGAGAAGGAAGAAGAGGACGTGTTGTGATGGAGAAATGGTCTTTTGAGGTGGAGGAGGAGGAGGAGGTAGAAAGAGGAGGAAAGTTGGTAGAGTAAGAAGAGAAAGGTAGAGGAGGAAGATGAAGAGGTAGTTAGAGGAGATGGGAAGGTATAGAGACGGTGAAGAATAAATTGTTACACGGCAAAACTAAAATACTCACAATCCCCGGAAATCAGGAAATGCGACGACAAGGAAAAGAAGAGCTAAAATAGTTCGTCTTACGAGCATTAGGATGAATTTATGTCTCTCATAAGCGACAGCTTGACGATTGAAGGAAATTCTTATACATGAGAGTCCCAGGTCGGTATAGATTTCTCGCTTACAACAGAACTTCTACTCTTTTCCTGACGTGGGATTTGCATTCATGACATCACCATTGTTGTAGTTATGCAATGAAAATTATTACAACGCGCCTCGTTAGATATGAAATATTATTAGTTCGCGAAGGAGTCGCATTTTTATCGAAGGCACATTCATCACGAGCGAATCAGCGTTTGAGGTGGGCAGGAATGCATCACTTGATTCTCAAACAGGTCCCAACCGTCGACAGGAGATTGAGTGTGAAAATAAAATAGGACGCAGTTGATCAGGCCTGCACCTACTACATCTTCGCCGCATAATGCGCTTTCCTTGTCCGCGACTGTAGACCTTTGCTCACCAAGAATGAAGACATATTTGCTGGCGGGTCGCTCGAAGGTTCAATTGCCTACGAGCGAGGGAAGCGAGTGATGTATAGCTTCATTACGAATTGTTCAGGATGCACGCATTGATCAGTTTCTGTTCTGTTTTTGTGCCGCGAGCCAAAGGGTGCGGTATTCGGGGTTTTCAAATGGTACAAGAAGCGACTAAAAGGAGATGGAAGAGGTTATGAAAATTGGAGGGATTTGTTATTAATAAGGCCGTATTGAAAGGAAATTGGAGTGTTTAAGGTGGTAAGTAAAAAGAAATAAAAATGATACCTTTTTTTGAAACTGGTCGGCCTGCCAAAAATAAAACATGAATTGGTCTCTCCCTCAACATGTCAATATACTTCTGAATAGCAACTGACCCCTTTGGATACTTTGTTAGATGACAGGCTACTATAAAAACCACCCAAAGGTCATACGTGCGCTCCTGGCAGGAAATAAACTTACCGAATCACACACCGGACGTTCATTACCGTAATCAAGCCTTAATTATGCAGAAGCAGTGGAGAAATATTCTAACAAAGTATTCGAAGGTCACGAAAATCACACAAGTTAAAACAGCTTCCGTTGGCAATACCTTTGGCTTATACTATGACCAAACTTTTGGATAGTTTGTTAGACTACGCGTGACTACAAGAAAATTAAATTTTTTCACGCGAACTGCTGGACAAATCTTGAAGTATCCAAGGTGACTGATATTTTTAGCACAACTCCAATTTTTTGCGAGTATCGAGTTCACTGGGTGAACCAATTCCTGCACAATATTCAGCACCGAATCAATGGATGGGTTGGATTACGTTTGTGTAACAGGAACTCGAGAATTGTTAGGGTTCCTGAGAGATAGTGTATATAGGATTAGGCCTCATGGCGGACGGTTTGTGTTTCTGGGCAAAGAACACGAGAGAGGGGTCGAGCTGGAGAACCTTTGGGTGTCCGAGTGGTTAATATTTCCCTTTCAGATGGACAATAAATCTTCGAAGGCTCCGTTCCTCCTTCGGTCGGTGCAGAGAAGAAACAGCTCAACAAGATACAAAGCGGGCATTCCCTCATCCTACACTACTACCCACTATCCTAGGAAATTCAAATGTTACTCATCGCTCTTGAAAAAATTCGGTTTTGAAGCAACTGGAAATTTTTCCTATCTAATCTTACTTTAATTTTTTCTGGTCGAGTTGAGTTCAGTGGGTTAAATATTTTTAGTGCCTTGGTATCACGCTTGTGTGTGATTCTTAACTCCATGCTCAGCCTTTAGTGACCATGTCAGACATCTGTCGTTTCTTGCTTCAGCTATCCGCAAATATAATTTCCACACCATAGCTTCACCAATGCTTATTACATTGTTAAAAAAATTAATATTTGGGGAAGATTTTACTTTAGGTTTATAGACATTTTAATACGCACGTCTCTTTTCTGTGGATTTCGCGTTAGAAAAGTCGTCGTTTTGAGGGGTGAAAACCGAGACGGAGCTACTATATTTTAACGAGCCCCGGGGAGAATGAGAAAACGAGAAGAAGAGGGTGCGAGAAAATAGCGTGTTCCCATTTATAACGACAAGTCCTAGAGGCAGTAGCTTCCCCGTTCCAGTGAGTTTTCCAACTCTGGGTAATTTGCAAAACTTGCCACAACAGAGAGCAGACGTGTCTTATTACGCTAAACAAACATAATTCATCTTTTTGCCCCCGCTTTCAAGATTCGGTTGCCCGCTTTGAGGTTGCCAGTAAACCAAGCTAGAAGTTTTTATTATTCGGGAAGGAAAATGAAAAATCACCGACCGCCCTAAGAAGCGTTTGGGATTTTTGGGCAATGCGAGCGGTCACTCAGTGTCCGTAAATATGTATAGCTGCTCAAAATTCGTTATGAATGCTTTTGCTAGGGTAATGCTTTTATATTAGTTCGGGGTATTGAGCAAAAATACCATAGTTTTTGCGACTGTGGTTCTGGAAATCGACAGACATTGAATCCCCAGTTGTTTGCCGAATTGGCGAATATTGAGGCCCTGACTTAAGGTGTCTTCCAGGGCTCTTGTCTTTGGCTGCTACTTTTCCCTTAGTCTAAGTATTCCAAGCATCCAGAAATGTCGATTTAGAGGCATATAGCTGAATCCAGAAGTGTTTTGAACAATGTGAACGCGAATGTGAACGATCGTGAATTAGGACTCCTCCAGAGTTCTCTTGTCGGTACTGCTTCTTTTCCTTACTTCAGCAGATTCTAGAGTTCTAGTTGTGGCTCATTGCATTGGCACGCACAAGGTACAGCTGACTGCGATCCAGACAAAATAGATCAGAGCATCAGCTTTATTTACATGATCTTCAAGCAAAAAAATTGAGAACGATATCCTCAAATTGGCTCTGGGTAAGCTTGATACCGCTGATTCTCAACCTGAGTTAACCAGGATCCCTAGCTTAATTTCAATGCTTCAATGCATTATACGATTAGGCACAGTTTCATTGAATGTCGTCAATTTTCACTCGAGTCAACTCATGTGTCGCAATATTTCAAAAAAATTGCCTGGTTGTCATTTGTCGGAAAACTGTCACTCAGTGTCACGGCTATTGAACCTAACGGAGGCATCGCCCCGATTTCATCTTCCCTTCTAGAAATACAAGAAGTACACAAAACGTAACTTCGGTTGATTAATTGCAACCCGACGACCGGCCTATTCGTCCCCGTTCCCCTCTTTTGCCGTGGAGGCCGGCCATTTTATTTATGTCCGCTTCCATCGGTGAGAATATGTGATTTATCAGGTGTTATCAGAATCGTGGGCCCATAACTCGCAGCTGGTGACAAAATCCTATTTATAAGCGTCAGCTATTCGGAGATTTGTGGCCGTTGTAAGGCGCGCACAGGCAAAGGATGTCAGTGCGTCCCTTGTTGCGCCTCAAGAAAACTTTGCTCCGCTCAATTCGTCCTTTTATTTCAAGTTCCTCGGTCAGAGGGAGGTCCATGTTGATATGGGGTCCTTTTATATATTTTTTACTCCTTTTTCCGATCCTCTTTGACAGAAGGTTTTTCGTTTCGAGATGTAACCGGCGGACAAAAAATCACCGCATTCTCGGCCACGCAGATAATACTCTCATGGTTCTATATCGCGTATTATCTATGTATTTACAAAAATGAAACAGAAAAAATAGAATACTCAAATTTAATGTTTGATATGAATGTAAGTTGACTTAAAGTGACGCGCGGTACCTCTGGATACTTTGTTAGAACTTGCGTCAAATAGTCGTCGTAATTAAGGAACGGTTAGACGAGTAGTTACTCTCAAAGTATCCAAAGGTAAGGAACGTCAAACATAAAGTTTTGCCACAAACTTGCTATAAAAAAATTCTCTTATCATGTTTAAAGGACTCTCTCTCTCTAATTTCTCTACATATATTATTTTAATTATGCATGAATAATTAAATAATATGATAATATTGATAATAATAATGATAAATTTCTCCGAAATAATATATTGTTTTTTATACTTCACCTAAATAAAATACAATAATTTTCAAGCTTATGACGGACGATTCCTTTTGAGAAACATTTTCAAGCAGTGTCTCCTTCTGGGGAAAAATATTCTAATTGTCAACAGTCTTAAATTAAGAATTCAGTTAGATTCAGCTGCGGTGAATTATCTTGGGACAAACGTGAATCCCACTTGACGTCGAGCGTCCGGATGGTAGTCTATGTAAAATGTATGCCACCAGAATATATACTGTCACGTCACACTCTGCGACGAGGGTTTGGCTCAGCGAAACTCAATTTAAACTTGGTGAAAGCCTCTAGCTCTTCCTCCCTCGACCCGGCTGTTAGTCCTGTTCCAACAGGAAGCCCCCTCTTCTGATTAAAACCAACACTAAATTTCCCTGGAGGCTGAGTGAATGAGAGCGATGCCGAGCTGAGCCACCCGGTCCCACGGAAGAGGCCAGGGATGTTTTCAGTGTGGCTAGTATAAAACTGTTTTTGTACATACTTTCGTCCGCGTGTGCGTGAGGAATAATCTACAGCGCGACTCTGTAGTCGAATCTGCTGAATAACCCTTATGTCGACCGCTGATGTAGAATAAAGTTCGTCAGCTTGATTTCGAGTTCGTCCCGGAAATTTCCTAGTCGATTAAAAGAACCTAGGGAAAGTCATGTTTTGAAGTGCTTGAAGTGAAGTGTTTGAATCTGTCGAGTTGTTTGGAGCTTGAGTATTTGAGAGCGATATTTGGCAACTACGAGCGAATGCCTGAGCTTTTAGGGAAATTTCTGTCTTTTAGGGGAACGACATGGAGAGAAATTTGAGTTGGCTAAGGGGGCAAAATTTTCGGGATCGGGATTCAGAAAGTGTAGACTTTCTTTTTGAATTCGCCGAGAAAAAATTCCCAAGATCAGCATAGTTCGGGGCTTTCTGAGCATTTTCATGAGAGAGGTTTTGGAAGGATTCGGAATGGAAGAGCTAATTGAAGCCAGATCCTAGTCGAGCGTTTATTTTCTCGAAGAGGTCGATTCGCTCTTGGACGGGAATCTGGAGTTTTGTAATTCTGGGAACAATCTGGGCTTTCCTCCGAGGCATTTTAGAAGAAGAAATCTTGTCAATGCCCATCAGCTCTTAGGGAACAACACAGAAGAGCATTATTGGACTTTCTGGGAGCATTCTGGAGCTTCCAAAATGCCAGAACATTCAGAGTGTATGGGCATATTCTGACGGCGTTCTTTCGTTCGAGAAGTGCGTTCAGAATCCGTTTTCATTAAATGATCAGCTTTCGATTCTAAAAAATTCCTATCGGTTCGATGGCTTACAGAGAAAACATCTACAGTACTTAGGCCTTTGAATTTCATCCTACCCAAAAATAGAACTCTTTTCCGGACACTAATTCTGTCGTAACTCGAGTAAGCTAAGAGACAATGTTTTTGAATAGGGTTGGCTAAAGCGTAGATGCTAATAAGCCGTCGAAGCAATATGTTGCCAGGAACATCAGATTCCCTAAGCTCCTATCTTCGTCTTTCTTTCCTGCACCTCGAACGTGCTATATTAGAGCCAGCCATTTCTCTCTTTCCGCATGAAGGGCAGAATAAAAAGTCATAACTTATATTATATATATGTCTTGGAGGGTTTAGTCGACGCTTTAAGTCTTATAGAACACTAAATCAAGAAGGTTTTACGATGTGTGCAAAACAAAGAATGCCCTTCTGCTGTCCTACCAAAACCCTTCATCTTCGTTCCTCGCTACTTTTGCCGGAGCTAGCCCTTCTTCCCACTCGTAAGGGCTATATGTCTTGGGATTTATACCCTCGGATAGGGAACGGCGAATAAGGGCAGTTTTTAGGAAAAGAGTCTAGACTTCTACTCCGATAAAACTACTTGGAAGAGAAGGAACGAGAAAGAAAGACGAAAGATGGCGGAACCGGAGGCGGCATGGCGGAGATCTTTGGAGCTCTGGAAGGGTTGCAAAAGGACTCACATAAATATTTCAGCTTTTGCCCGACCCTGCACAAACAAACACGCGCGGAATCACAATTATCTCGAGATAATTTATTGCTGTTTCGCAATAGATCCGTTCATCTGACCGTTCCCTGTTTTTGCGTCATTCCGACTCCCACAGTCTTGGTAAGTTAGAACTTCGACCTCTTCGGTATCAAGAATTCTGATATTCTTGATTGATTTTTTTCTCAACAACGTGGCTTATCAATTTTTTATATCGGTCGCTGAGATTTTCTTGGTATTTTTCGGCAGCAATATGGCTGGCCATCAGAGAGATTAGTATTCAATTCAAGATCCGCTAGGTGGCAGCGCTAGAGTGGCAACACTGTTCATCATTTGGCATTACGTCTCTCATAGCTCTTGTCATGTCTTTTATACTGTAGTGTTTGGTACTTTTATTTTGACTATGATTGCACAATAAAAAAATCACATGAGCAGCCTGTGTATTTAATTTAATTCCATTAGTGTTCAAAGATAGTAAATATCGCGAAATAATGAACTTTGACTGCTTGAGAATAATATTTTCGCTGGCCAGGTCGATTTGAGTAGGTGACAATCGGATACGCGGTTACAGCTGTCTCCACAGAACTTGTAATTAAGATGTAACAACGTGACTGCATTAGTCACATGTTTCTGACAAAGTATCCAAAGGACTTACATAGTCACGTTAGAACTACTCGTCAATAACTCTAATTAAATTCAGCGCCTTTCTTTTTTCAATCACGGAGCTTCTGAAAAATAAATAAAATACCGTTCAGGGTGATTTTGAAGGTCGGAACATTGTAGCTTTTAGGTAACCGGCAGATTGCAAATAATCCTTTGCTTTACCGAACAATCTCATTCTCTCTGAACGACCGAACAAAAATATTTTTCAGGTCCAATATAAATTTCATACATTCTTATAGCACATCTTAATTGAGCGGGCGCAGGTAAATCTTCCGTTTGACAGCGGTGTTCGGAATCTACGGGAATCCAATCTGCCGACGAAGCGTAACAAGGAAGTAAGGGTAACCTGATGAAGTAAAGTATAGAAGAAGAGTACAGAGGTGCACAGGGCGATGAAGGCGTACTGATTTAGTGTCGGGGCACCATTAAAATGTATTGTAGGACTTTATTTATCGGCGGTCGCCATTGTCTTTGGGAGGGCAACCGTAAAAAACGTTGCTTCCTAACTCACGTTTTTTTTGTAGTCTCCTTTTTTTGTCATCAGCTGATTGTTTCGCTGGCTTGTGCGGCCGAATGAACGCAAGAATTGAAATAGATGATTTAACTACCGGTGCGGTGAACTTTTTACAGAAACAGCGACAATTTTCTACGGGGTCACGAATTTACAACTGGTTCTTTCGAATTGTGCATTGCTTTTTGGACGATTTTGAATCACAAAGGAGTTTGATATTTACGTTGATAGTTGTAATTTGAATTAGTATAAAAGATGAGTATGCGTACGCGATCATAGGTGAAATACAATGTAAGATAATATTCGTTGAGGAAGAATGTGGTTGTCGATGTGTTCATCAAGTTTTCAAAATGGTGTTCCGAATCGTGCTGAAGGAGAACGCAAGAAGCTGTCGAACAATCGCCTCATGTTACTAGTGATACCTATGGATACTTTGTTACAAGATATGTGACTATCG
This sequence comes from Tupiocoris notatus, assembly GCA_037159825.1. Lineage (NCBI taxonomy): Eukaryota > Metazoa > Arthropoda > Insecta > Hemiptera > Miridae > Tupiocoris > Tupiocoris notatus. The sequence goes on along the minus strand of JASJUZ010000236.1, from coordinate 96,829 downwards.
TTTCACTTAATTACGCTGCTAACAAAGTATCAAAAGGTAATGCGTCACAATAACCTAAATTCAGCCGTTGCTACAACTGCGTTTTTATTTTCTAATTTTTAAACACCCGTGGAAAAATGATACTTCTAATTTCTCGCCGTTATTGATCATAATGGCAAGGAATCTCCCTTTTCTCCCCCATCGGAGGGTTTTGCGGTTGAGCCTTAGGGGTCTGATGCCTTTGAGAGGTTGGAAAGGCCGTAATCTAAAGCCGGAAACAGGGGGTAGTTTGAGGGCTAGTTAATTACTTTTTGAAACGGGAGATACACAAGGAGAGGTGGCAAATGGTCGGGAAGGCGGTGCATAAATATGATGGGTGCTCTTGGCGCCAGTGAATCAACGAAAAACCTCCTAGGCGTCCTTGTGTACGCGAATAATTGTTTGAATAATTTTCTTTAGTCACACGGCCGGTAGACGGAGCTGGATTTTACCGTCGGGTCACACACGGTGCTTCCGCGTCCGTCGCATTCCTCTATATATTTCCTGCTGAAAAAAATAGCCTTTTTCGAGGCCCACTAGTTTTTAAAAGTAGATATGCCAAATATGAAGCTTTAAAAATAAAAAATAACAAAAATGCGATCGCACTAGATATTTCGATTTTCCAAAGAAATACCGACGGTTCACAATTTAGATCCGTACAGCGATAAAGATACATAGTCGCTCTACTCGCAGATAACAAGGGCCTTAGTGAGGGTTCGGGGGAGGATGACACACCTGTATATCATTATTGTACTACGGTGGAAGACGTCTTCCTACAGTAATATACGGTAACTCCGCGCTACTCTCCGTATAAATTATTCCCCGCAAGCCTCTCCCCATATAACCCTGAAGGCACTACGTTAGCCGTCCAACAATCCGTATTGTAGCTTTGTCTCGCACACTTGAACACTCGGACAGCGGAACTAGAAAGAGAGCGAATCCTCGGTCGCCGGGGGTGGGATTTACGGCGTACGAAAAACTTGTTCACAGGGAAGGAATAGAGACGTAAGCTCTAAGTCATATTTATTGCTTCGGGGCCTCTGGGGCGGGGCAAGGGGGTCTTTCCAGTGCCATCCTCCTAAGATGTATTTATGTACCCCGTGTATTCCTTGGACTTGGCCGAACTCGTGTCGAGGAAAAACGCGGACATTTCCAAGACACCGAAGAAAAGTACATTCGAGGATATTTCCGAGTCGAAACTTACCATAATCCGTGAGTTATATCTGGCAAACACGGTTTCCCACTCCGACGTCTTCATGGGGATCCATAGTCAACAGAACTGACAATGGACGGACTAAGGCGAATCCGCGATAACAAGCTTGAGCCGATGTTTGCCGAATCTAGACGAATAGCCCGTTTCTCCGGATCCGGATTATGTCAACGACGGAGTAAACAGATTTTTCTTCACTTTATTCGACCCGTATTTCTGGCGTTTATATCCGTATCAAGATTTTGCCTTTTTTTAATAGTCATAATATAATTGTTAAAAATTCGTTGTCCCAAAAATGAGCACAATTGAGAAAAGTGAATGTTCATCCCTGAAGTGAAAGGACTGGAATTCCAGGAAGGACCTATTTATTACTGAAAGGGTTCCAATTCGAACGATGAAAATCCAGGCCGAATGGAAAGCGAAAAAACGTACTTAGAGTTGCAGGTACAAGTTGTAACCGCTCCAGTATTTGACTCTAGAAGCGTTCCCTTTGATTGTGAATGTGAAATGAAAGAGTTAAAGTACATCGTTAGAAGTGAAAAGTTTGCGATGATTCAGGAAATTGAGAGTTGAATGGGAAAGTGAAAGTACACAGTTGAAAATACAATGAAGAAGCGTTTGCATCGATACGGAATGAGTAATAGTATATATCTTAAGAGATGAAATTGTTCCTATTCGATTCGTTAAAATGCAAGACTGACAGTGAAAGTAAGCGTTTGTACTTGAAAGTGAAAGTAGAAATTTAAAGTGAAACCGATTATATTGTTTTTGTTGTTAAAAAGATCGCTTTCATTGGGCCTTGTTAGAAATGAAAGTACTAATTTTGAGTGAAACTGCTCTGGAATTTTGATCTAATAGTTTTCACGTTGCTAGCTAGTGAGTGAAAGCACCATCTCAGAAGTGAAAGAGTTCATATTCGAAAACAACCGCTCCTAATGAGAATGGGCCTACTGAAAAGTGAAAGTACAAATTTTTAGTGAAACTGGTCTGGTATTTGATTCAAGAACCGTAATCATTGATAGTGTATGTAAATGTGAATGTGCATCCTCAAAGGTGGAAGGCTTCCTTTTCGAGTCGTTGAATTTCAAGGCCGAATTCGAAAGTGAAAGGACGTACTTGAGAGTGAAAGTATACATTTGGAGAGAATCGTATAAGACTCAAGAAGCGTACACATTGATTGTGGAATGAGTGAAAGTACAACGTTAGAAGTGAAAGGGTACATATTCGAACCATGAAAGACTCAAGCCGAATGTGAAAGTACAAAATTGAAGTTGACCCTCTGAAAGCGGAAGTACATCCTCCTATAGAGTCCTATTCATGTTAACTCAAGGTCGAATGTGCAAGTGAACGGGCCTTAGAAGCGAAAGACCCATCTGGAGTGAAGCTGATCTTGTATTCTAAACTAGTAGTGTTCACTTTGATTTTGAACGAGTGAAAGAACATCTTCAGAAGTGAAAGGGCTCATATTCGAATTATGAAACGTCCAAGTCGAACGAGAGTATTAATTTTTTTCCTTTTTCGTGTCGCAGGTAAGCCCTTCTTTAATCCTCAGTACACGATTATCCTTGGAAAATTCCGGTTCAACCAGAGGATCAATAGAAGGAGCTGAAGTTCGCAGAAAAATTACTCGGACTACATATTTTCCGGAAGAAGGTGTTCCTTGCGAAAAAACTGCTGCCTCTTATCGCCGAGCACATACTAATTTCATACAGTCCTTTCCAAACAAAGCTGAAAAATTCGCTTAAGGCAACACAGTTGACTTTCATTACAGCGTTAACTATTGGGCTATTAAGCGTAAAGCGAGGTCGTAAAAAGCGAAATAAGAAAATTTAGAGAGAGAAGAGCATATTCTAAATATCCTTGAAATGCTTGGAATCTGGAAAACCTGGTAAAATAATAGTGTTCAACACGAGTTGACCACAATGACCTTTGGATACTTTAAAATGATTATTACCGTAATCATGGATTTTTTATTCAATAGGTCCTTTGGATACTTTGGAAGAAGAAGCGTGTCTATCGGTTCTCGTAATTAGGGATCCTTCGGCTGTTTACAATGACTAGAATGGATCCAGATAAAAAAATTTTCGAATTAAATATTCTATTTAATCCGCTGAAGGTCGATTTTCGCGTGAAATTGTAATTCGACAAATTCGACAAAAAATTACCATTCTATTTCAACAAAAGCCTCATGCCGTTTTTGTACGTGATTTAGTGCGAAAAATTCACATTTTCGAATCTATACTCGCGACAACGACAGGACATACGTAACGAGGGTAGTTTCCTGAACACCACAGGTTGCCAATAAACCCCGCACCCTTTCTCATTTGCACCCCACGCACTAACGGCTCATTACACCTTAACCTACCCTAATTACGGAGACCTGTGTTCTCTTTGTGTATGTTTCGACGTGCGATTTTGATCCTATGTAGCCTTTTTTGGGAACGATTTTTTTTTTGGATTCAATGCCAATAGCACAGTGAATCAAGATAGCGGAAATTGAAAAATATAGTTAATCCATAATATATGAGCAGAATGGTGTTCGAGTACTTCCGATTTATCGCCATTATTGTTTACCTTGCGGTTACCTTTTTACGCACTTAGGCACCCCGTATAAAATTCACCCTCGACTATAATTCTACGTTGTTCTGGAGACCGAGGGATTCTTCCCTTGATGTTAATATTTTCTTCCTCTTCCCCTTTCGTAGACAGAAGGCCCTCCAAGTTTTTCGAGGGCGTCTGTCTCGAGCAGGTGATATACGGTGTCAGTTGGGGACACCTCGGGGGCTGCGAAGATTAGAAAATCAATGTAATACGGAAAAGGCCTGTTTATAAGATGCAATAACGCTCAACTCGCGCAGAAGGAAAACTTTCCAAGTACAAATGTTTTCCATTTGTCATCCTAGAATGCAAGACGGTTTGCAGAAGTGTATTTTCTCCGGTTAAAGATCCGCATGAAGGTGGAAAAAAATAGTAAGGTGTCTTGAAAAACCGAAATCGATTCTATTTTTCAATTCGATTTCGAGCAATGAGGTGTAAAAATTCATTACGTGTGCGACTCACGGACGGAGGCAATTAGCCCGTGAAGTGTCAGGTGTGTTTTTACCGTTGACTGCGTTCGAACGACTCCTAGTAAGCCTTGTTCCATCCCGTGTTCCATGTTCCTATCGCCTATATCATCTCTAGCTATACCTATCCTCATGAATGAACCATTACATTCTCCACACTCAATTCCTCTACTGAAGCACAACAGCGTTTCCCACTCGACGAGATAATGGTCACATTCGAGATCGGAGTGAAAAAAAACTTCCATCCGAGACGTTGATTTGTAGCGCCTTCCTGCCCAATCACAAATAAACAAAAGTGACGGATGATGAATTGGCTGAAAATCGTATACAAGGGTCGCACCTCCACGAATTCCGTGTATTGAGAAACGGTCGAAAACCAAGGAGGATTAGGAGGGGAAATTTCAATTGCTGTAGAACATTTTGAAAGGTGAACATTTTGTTTGTCGAAAATAGAGTTTAAATATTCCTTGTTGGACTCGTGTTAGCTAACAAAGTATTCAAAGGTCACGCACGTCACGTGTGACTTCAACATGTTGAACTAAACTCTCTAATCTCGTAACGATTCAGTATTGATTAACCAGTTTAAATCTTCCGTTCCTCACTAGTCAAATTTAACAAGCTCCTTATTCCAATAATCACTAACACGGTAGTTACGTTTTCTTTTTTCCCATTTTTCTTTTTTTGGCGAGTCTCCGTGTTAAATATTCAAATATTATAGGGAATAGTCATTGAACACTACTTTCTTCACATTTAAGTATTTTTTATATTAGATAATAGTTAAGATAATAAGGTATCCAGAGGCCGTTAGTTCAACCTTATTCCAAAATATCCTCAATGAAAAATTATAAAATCACTACAAAAAAAAAAGCGTTGCGTTAAAAAAAAAGTTAATAAAATTTTTAAAAATCCGGTTCTTATGACAAACTACCGGCCATTATTTTACAATTTAAGCTCTCTATTAGCCGCAGAACAGCGTTATTATTATTTATTTTCAAATAAAAGAATAACTCCTGGAATGGGGGAAAATACGAGGGGAAATAAGAGAACGTTGGAAATTCGGCACGGTATTTCTCCGCATTATTTTCCACTTTATTCCTGTCACATTTTCTTATTCGTAACCTTCCTCTTCGATATGTTTCCCCATACAATCGTTCTTCATCGCTATGCCCCCCTGAGAGCGGCGCAATCTTTTTTACATCTATTCCCCATTAGCGAGTAGGCTTTTATTGCTAAATTTAGCCAGCCGACGTCGGAAGTCGAATAAATCGTCGAAAAGTCAAATAATACACCCGAGCTCGGTATATTGTCATAATCGGAGATTCGTCGTTGATCGAATAAGCCGAAAGTTAGTAAGTGAATTAGAAGTCACACAAGTTTTCCAACAAAATTCAAAGGTCTTGCTCATCAACAAAAAGTCTCAATAATAATACTCAATAATACATTCAATCAATCTTTTATCTCCTTTTAAATGTTGAATCAACCAGTGTTCATTTGTCTCTCGAGCTAATTTTATTTTAATCTAACCGAGCGCCAATTATTTTTTGCAGTGGTTCTGTTTCGAATCAAAAGCCAATTTAGCGTCCCAAGGTAGAAAATTACGACTTTTTGAGTTGGCGCGGTAAGGCACATTTTGATTATTCTCTGTCTTGCATTGTAAGACAATATGGCGTCTTCCCCTGCAATCAGCCAATATTTCAGACGCCGCAGACGTATGAGGGTGACGCCCTGCGCAGGCATGCTGGGGTCGCTGAAGATTAGACGCACTTTGTCAAGAACTGAAGACCATACTTCAAGGGTGGCCTTCCGAAAGTCATTTCGTACGAAGGAGGGTTTTAAATCAAGGGGCACGTCGTTTACAAATGTTTGAAACGTGAGATTCCATAATATGAGCATCTCGAGTGTCACCCCTTTGGCGAATATATTTTTTAAACGGTTCCAAATTGAAAAAAATTATCCCTCCTCTGCGCATTAAGGAAAGGAGAATGGGGAGAATTGGTAGCAGAGCGAGAAAGACGCTTTAAACAGGCGAAATTCCGCTGCACGCATGCGTGAATGCGCATAAGTGCCTATGATCTATCTGATCCCTATTTTTGAGCAAACGGTGCCTTCAATGGACTTGATACTTAAGAACCGGATTTCGAAAGAAACTTTGGATTTTTTTTTAAATGTAAAAAGGGAGAAAAATCACGCAGCTCAGCTCATTGTTGCACTCCGGTGAAAAATCGGCCCTGCTTTCCCCCTCGATTGTCGAACAGCCTGCGTCGAAATTGACCCTTCGGCTGGTCTACTAAATCCACTCCGAAACTTGAACCGAACACATAAATACATTCCAGCGTTTCGCTAATCTCGCGTCCGGACTTCCGCCATCGGCCTCCCACCCCGGAAAACGTATTGCCTAATGTGAACCGCAGCCGGCAGTGCATTTACTCCCACACGGCCGCATAGCCAGAACAGAAACACATAATTGTGAGCCTTCGTACTCCTGCTCCTCTCACATCCCGGTTGGTGGATTTACGTGGAGCTTTCCCAAGCCTACTGCGCCTCACCTCGGTTTGATTTACGCTTTTGTGGTTGTTTCAGGCTTGATATACGTTCGCTACGTCGTAGCCCATACGCGTGAGGCCATGGCGTATTAATGGTCTTCATTCCTATTATCTCACCTTCATCACAAACGCACGACCAAGTTTCCCCCAAAACTAATACGTTCCGGATTCATCCCACTGTTCTAACTGGATAATGTATTAGCACCTTATTACTCCGTGGAATATAATTTATATCCGTTGTTCGAAACTTCTTCCGCCGTCTGCGATGCCTAGATATACAGGATTGCTACGCTTATTATCAACGGTTGCGCTTTCGATCAATGAGCCGCAGGAATGGAGCGGTAATTCGCCACAGTAGGAAAAAGTTACCGTTTGAAGCATAAAATAATTTGGCACTTTGATTTTCTGGGAGCTCAAGAAAAAAATCTCCATCGGCTTATTAATTTCTCGCCGTAATTACTTTCGAAACTTTGAATCCCATTGCTTTCTAAGCTGGCAACGTGATTTTCTCCTTTCCCGTAAGCTTCTTTTTCTTTTTTTTCGAACGAAAGAAGAATTACGACTATCCGAACAGGAAGTGGAAAAGCGGTGGTAGGTATTCGGGCTTTTCGAAAAACATCCTCCACACCACAAAGCGGAGTCTGGCGTAAATCCAAAAAAAGGACAAGCTTGGTTTTTAGGCAGGACAAGTGATAGCAGAACTTCGCTGCTTTTGTTTTCTTCGAAATGGTCAGAAATTATTTTGTGATGGGGAATCTAATTTTGAAATGGCTACCTAATTTGGTACTGGAAATCCAATTTTGTATATTAGATACCTATTTATACCTGAAACTAGAGACCTAATTAAGGCGGGGAGTTTCTAGCTTATAGAGCGTGTCATTGAACTGAGACCCATGGAAACCCTAAAAGCATTGGGTAGCCATTTTTTCCGAACTTCTCCTCCGTGGGGTCAAAAATATCCAATAATGGACCCAGAATTTGATGCTCTTGTAACTCCGTAATCGCACTGTGCACGTTGGTAATCATGCATGATCAAGGTAATATTTTTTCATATCATTATTAAGTCATATTTATGAAAGGTGCTTTCTTTTGCAGGTGAGCAATCGCATCCCGGACTCCCCAGAAAGATCAAGGTTTGCACTATGTTTTTCCTAATTCCAAATCGATTTTCACTAATTTGAGCACCTTCGATTTTTGTGAAAGTCAGGGCGAATTCGCCTCACTTATCTCCTTATTTGAGTTATTTTTGATAACGAAATTACGATAACACGTTTTGAACTGCTGCAGCAAATCCTGAAATAAATATTTACCACAGCCGACTATTCGCCACCGTAAAAAACTGAAAAGTTCCCAGACAGAAGGGGAAAATATGAAATTTCATTATTTCATATTTCGCAATTCTTTCGGCAAAAATGAAAATAGTATTCTCTTTGCCGAGTTTCTGTATAGTAGCTTGAGAAAATGCAGACAATGTTAACAGCGAGGGCGGAGACGATAAATTATCCGACCGCCCCCTCCTCGCATTTTCATCCTGTTTTCCATCCCTTTCATCCCGGAGAAATGCAGCAAGAGGAGGCAGCAGCTCTCGGGTTAACTGGGGCGAAGAATTCCCTACATAATTAGTGAGGAGAGTTCCTCCTTGCTCGAAACTGGGAACACAGGAGAGAAAGAACGCGTAAAGGAATGGATGGAAGGATAGAGTGGTATGGCAATACTGGAAGGGGTTGTGGCACTTCTTTAGCCGCCCTCGGCTCTGAGAAATGCCCGTTAAATTACCAGCAGGCGTTAATTTTTTCCCCTCCAAGCGTTCTTTTTTTACAGCCACCCTTGTGGTAAACCGGTAGCAAAAACGGAAGAGGAAAGCGCGAGTAAAAAGCTATGTCGTCTTTTGAGAGGAATTTTAAGAGGTTTCTTCGGGGAAAATCAAAAAGCCTAAGGTGAAACGAGTTGTTTGATCTTGATGCAGAAAACAGCGGCGTAACTTCTATTGAATGGAAAAAAAAACCACAGGATAATTCAGTTACTTTTGTAACCGCTGTAGATTTTTGGGCGTCCAGCTGAAGCCGCATCGCGAAAATTTCACGACCATTTAATGCTCCTAGAATAACATTTTCACCGAGTTCCTTCACTGGCGAAAGCGCCACGTTTGGCAGCTGTCGATTGACCGTTAACAGTTGAGAAGGGGGAACTGAGCAAACTACCAGACTTGGGTAAATTTGAGGATTCACAGGGACATTCTGGGGGAAGTACCTCACTTAAAATAGAGAGGTTTTGCTTTTACCGGCGTTTTTCCATGGCTAGGAAGTCGAAACAGCGACAGCAGCTATCTTCAATTGACTTGGAGTACTTTTTGAGGGAACACCCATCCTCTCTCCTTGAGAAATGACAAAGGGTTGATTCAAATTCGTTACCGCTACCTTCTCGATATGTTCGGTTGTTAGCTGTCGCTATTTGAACTTCCTAGACGTGCCGACTAGACCCACAAGAAAGAGCTTGAGCTCGTTCACCAGACTGGACGCTTACACACCTGAGCCCATGATGGATGAGTTTGGCCTCGGTACCTTGGAGTCATCTCCGACATCATCTTCTTCCTCAGGCTCATCTCTGGCAGACTCGATTGTCCCTCACTTGACTCCCAAGTTTTCTTAAATGCTCCGGCCATTTACTCTCGCCACGATCTACTCCCAGGAAGTGCCAGGCGAATTTGTGCAGGGATAATTGCAAGGCAATACATCAGGGAACTCTGAATGTCTTGCAAGTTAGACCAGTGAACTTCAGGACCTGGGGAAAGTCTTTCTGGTACGCTTTACAATTTTCAATGGCTTGAAGATCCTAAAATGCTAAGTTGTGGGGGTTACTGTGGACGAACATGGGCTGCAATTGAAGAGCTGGAAACATTGGGATTCATTGAGAACTCCATGGCGTGTACATCTTATGGAGACAACGTCAGCAAATCAAGACTCAGAACTATAGTTATGTGATCTTTGTCCGAAGATTCAGTAAGTCTGCTTGCCCAGAAAGCTGTGGAAGGCTTCACAAGCGCCGTAACTGTTCCAGGTAACAGTAAACACTCTAAAGTGCTGCGGCCTGTTGAAAATGGGAAGTTCCTGGACTTCGTAATGAGCAACCAAGGCAGGGGCATGATCCAAGGTTGATTTATGAAGCTGAATGATCCTGTTGCAATTGTATATGCTCTTGGCAATATACTGAGAGTAGATCTCAATTCGGAAACCAATGATTAGAGTCTGCCTGGCTAGAAGAGGAGCAGTGGCATCTTCTCAATAGTATTCTCTTCAGATATCTCATAAAACGCCTTTCTGATGTCTCATGGGAGCTTATGTCAGATTGATTGCTGGAGTATAAATGAAGAGACCTTTTTTAGAGCCATTTGGCCGGATTGGTGGTGGTGTTAGAATTTTCATCTGCCGATTGATTGAACTTTTAAGGATTTGGAGACCTCATAAAAATATCACCCTTTATAATGGAAATATAACGATTTTATGATGTTTTCAGTGCTGAAAATATTTATAACTACACAGACGTTGTTTTAAGATTGACCTTAAAGCCATTTTCATTGAGTAACATTGTTACGATTTTTCATCAATGTTTTATTCCCTTATTTCACCTTTAACTGTAAGATGTATCGTTTTCGCTATCATTATAACAATTGCCAATCACCTTGTACAGGTAATATTTCACTTTACACGGGGCTTTATGGAGTTATAACGTTAACTACAGGCACTAGCCATCATTAGCAGAGCCCTTCTTGAGAATAAAAGATCATTAGACCTCGTGAATGATGAATTCCTCGAGCAAGCCGCTAAACCATCTTCGGGTCTTGTAAAGGAAAAGGAGAACATGATTAAGAGCTCAACTTTGCTTTCAAAGGGATGCGCTTGTTTGGCCATCGTTTTTATTACGACGATGAAAGGCCGTCGTGAGTGAGGAAGGGATAAGACTAATTATACCAGCTAACAAGAAGATCTCTGGGAAGCTGAAGATAAATTCTCAGACGGTATAGAAGGATTCTGGCGTCATTTGTGAAGAATGGGCCGACTTGGATTTCTCTAGTGCGGCAGATGCAATCCATTGCATATTAATCCATTTTTGCCTCATAATTTGACTTGTCGGCGCCGGTTTTATCCGCAATGTTATATTTCTTTTACGTCGTTTAACTGAAGATTGGCCAATGGGAGTTATTTGTTGACACACGTGGCCTTTGGATATTTTGTTTGAAGGCATTGTAATTAAGATGTGATTACGTGAGAGAATAATCGCAACTGTGCATCCCAAGAAAAACTCCAGGTTAAAAATTGATATATCAAAGATATAAATGAGAGAGGGAATCGAATAAAATGAGCAGTACCAGCGACGCTATTAAGTTATCGCGGTTTTCTGGTGAAGCATAGAGGTCGAAAAGAAACTTTTACTGGGAAGAACTTCTGGTTTTGCAAGAGACCACATTTTTTTACTGATAAGAGCTCTCCGCAGTCGACTTTCAAGTCAAGGACGGTTGAAGGTCACTTCAGCAACCATGTTATACAGGCCGGCCTCAGGCGAAAGCAGGCTGCAGGCAAATCCAAACAGGTCTGAACAAAAAAATAAATTTCTATTGCTGTCTCCAGCCTTCAAATCAACATTGTTTGCAGCTGATGATTACTAATATCTTCGGAGGAGCTCTGGAAGGAAGCTGTTTTCGACGGAGTTACCTGATGAATTTGTGGCCAGATTGCTCTTGGAATTATTTACACCAATTGGACTATTTTTGTAACGGACATTCGTAAGTCCCAGTAATCGTCACCATTTTTGATGAGTACTCACAATTTCTCAGCCAGGCTTTTTTCCTGCCAGAGGGTCCTCAAATCATATCGCAAACCCTTACGGAATCATCTTTACGAACCGTCATGTTATAAAAATAGGTAAAACATTCTCGCGTTCATATACAGTGGCAGACCGATAAACCCCATCTCCGCCTTCGAGTCGCCAGCGCTCTGCCGATTCATTCTCGTATTTCTCGTATTTTTTCTCTTCCTCATCCTTTTCTTTATTCGGCCCGTAAGGAAAACGGAGAAGAACGTAAAAAAAGACAACTCAGGGGTTTTACTTTGATTTACTAGCGTCGATATTGGTCCTTTATTAGACTTCCCTGGATTCCCTTCCCTTGCGTCCTTTTGCGAGACCAGCATTTCTGCTCTGAAATCTCGCAGAATTACAAAACCTTGTGCTCTTGGGAAAAGCGGGGGCCTTCAGGGGTAAAAGATGAATAGCCTTTTCCGAAGATATATTGGCTTAATACTCTTCCGTTTTTCCTCCAAAATAATTATTTCCAACCCTTGCGCACTATTTTAGAAGGTTAGGAATAGTCGATTTGGCAATGTACGCTCTCGGATTCGAGTCCCTCTTCAACCTTAAGTTTTTAAGATGTAGTTGAATGTGCTTGCTGTAAAAATGGGTTGGATTTTTCATCTGCAGTGCTCAAATGCTAAGGAGACACAAGCGATTCCACTGATCTCCTGCTATCACTGGTTACAGTGTTTGCTTTGGTGAGATTAAAGTCCTGCAGTTTGATAAACTTGCCCTGTCAAACAGTCATCAGCTTAATAATATGGTCTGGGATAGTTTTTCTCTCTTGATGAAAAAAAAAGAGTCCACGTTTCAGTTTTGTCCTCTTGTTGGCAAGAGAAGGCCTTCTGTAATCGAAAGCCTCCCGAGTATCATGGAAAACCTGATTGCCGCTGACGGAGTGATCATAGCAGTCTGGTTACGACAAAAAGAGGTGACTTTAACCAGAGAAAGTTGGTGATTATTATGGTTAGTTAGCAAAACTGACGATTTTAGGTGACCAAGAGCACCCCTAACTGAGACAATCAATGGATGGTGATCTACAAATGGTATCTGGTGGTGACCTCATCTCGTAATGACTGGTGAGTTTGAGGGAGTTTGAAGATTTGGCTCATTTTTCAACGGATCAATCTCTGGTGGATATCAAAGGTATCTATAGAGTCCTTGGCTGGAGTTCGCCTCTGGGTTGATTGTACCAGGACACGAAAGAATGGCAAGTCCGACGCTTCCACGTCTCTTCCATTTAGTATCAAGTGTAATTTATGGTGACTACTATGTGCGAACCGCCCTGAGAGGTCGAGATCGCCTGGAACCCACGTTGGGGAAAATGGTTGGTGGCCACATTCTGTGGTGACCACAGATTGGGAGCTGGTGTTTACCATGACTGGTAAGTCGTGATGATCACAAATAGCAATTTCTTCTGATGAAGCTGGACTCTGTGTGGAGATCAGGAAATGAGACCTGGTGGTCACCACGGGTCATTACAAATGGTAACGTCGAGTGGAAAGTGGTGTTGACCAAAACTGACAACCGGTGTTTCCTCTGGGCGATTCACCGGATCAATTTCTCGCTGAATTTGCCCGATTAACGGTGTCTTTACCGCTTTTATCTTGCCATGCTCTTGAAAAATAATATTCATTCTTATATTTTAACTTTCATTTCAAAATAAAACCTTTCACCCTCAAGCTGCACGCTCATTCACCGTAGGCTAACTTTCTCCATCAAAATTCTGGAAACGCATTACAGTCAACGTCTTCCCCTCGATTGTTTAAGATACGGTTGCAAAGGTGTAAAATTGATAAACCGACAACCGATTAACGGAGGCCAGTGGGTGGTAGCCATAGCTCATAGCTCTTGGTCATCGCTTCCATCTCTGGGCGGGGTGCGGAAAAGGTCCGGATCAATCAATACTTCACAATCACTTCCCTCCCTTCATAAATAATGTAACGGCATCAGAGCCAACTGGGCCGGTTTTTCCCCTCATGATAGGTTACGACCTTCCTTTACCTTCATGGCAGAATTATTCATTTTCTCCCTCAGCCTGGCACTATTACGGTCCATCTTTCCCCTTAGGTTCAAAATTGATCGAAATGCCTTCCGTAGTTTGAGCTACCTTGATCATCTTGAGAGATCGATGAACGCACGATAGGTTCAATGAAATTCAGCTAAATTTAATGATGATTTGAAAGAAAAATGCAATATTTTTCATCGGCACCTTACTATTATCGACTGAGTTTGGTTTCGCTCTGAGAATAAGAGGAGAAAATAGTTATTTACTGTCTCCTGCAAAGGGGCACGTGGGTTGCGGATGCACTCGTAATGAATGGCCAATATGCGGATGAATATTCAAAACCTGCATTTCCACGCGTCCATTGTTTTGAAAAAATTCCCGTCAACATTGTCTCGTGATGAGTCACAACGGAAATTCCGCTTTCTCGCTAAATATTCAATCAGATAACATTGGTAACGGTTCATGATGGGCAAGAGCGATTCGACTATTGGTCACCAGATTACCATGATTAAGGCGTCAACTTCTCCTACTCCTTTTGAACGCTCGCACTTACATTATAGCTATACAGTGCGTTTTACCAAGGGAGAAAGAATATTCAAGGCCGCCCGGCGCTTTCCAAAGCCTCAAAAGCCTCAGGCATATGAGCTCTCGCTTCCGTTGATCCTCGGTTCGCCTTTTTGATAAAGAACGAGGGTTCCTTCGAGCCAGCAGTCGACATCACGCCTCAGCCATACATCGTCAGACTTCTTATCTGTGAAATTGCTTCTAGCCCAACATCTTCTCCGTACTCTTTGTTGCCAAACTTCTACGCTATTCCTCGGGACGACAATGTAACGAACTTTGCCTTTCATGTAGATTAAATATCGTACGTTTAGCTTTTTCTCCTTTGCAAATTTTCAAAACGTTGAAAGGCTCGAAAGAACTTGTTGAAAAACTGATTAAATAATGTTGAAAAAATTAATCCAGGGTTGTTCGATAGAAAAAACTATCAAATCAACCGGGTAAAAAAAAGGAATTTATTATGAATTTGTTAAAAAAATGGTCAGATGAACCAAGTGCAAAAAAATACAGCTGAGACAAAATAAACTGACTGGGAAAAAATGGCTCGAAGCAACCTAAGTTTAGAAAATTGTCGAGGGAGTGAATATTAAAAAATTGTTGAAAAAAAATTGAAAAAGTTTGTTTCGACCGATTTAGGCCGAAAGTTATTTTGACCACAGGTTCACAAAATATAACATTAGAAAACTGTCGAGAAAAAGACAATAAAAAATCATTGATAAAGGCACTTAAAAAATATAATAGTATGAAATATAGTTCGGCCAACTGACTGAAAATGAAACGGCTTCGTCTGATAATAGTAAAATAACTGTATTGGTAGCTAATAGGTGAATTCTTTCGAAATATGGAGAAATTAAAGTTGAAAGAATTTGTGGTAACTGCTTATTGAACGGTTAACGAATCAGACAATATACAAGAAAGGGATCGAAAATATACTACTTTGATAAAACCAGTTGAAAAATAAAATGTTCACAATATGAAAATCATCTGCCTAAACGTTTATTGTGAAAAATTGATTGACTTCGAGGGAGTTATTTAGGCTACCGGTTTACGAAAAATAATATTAAAAAATTGTGGTAGAAAAGGATAATAAAAATCATTGACAATGGCACTAAAAAAACGTTCGGCCCACTTATTGAAAAAGGTTGACAAATAAACGGTTTCGACTGACAATAAAAAATAACTGGCTGAACAACGAGGAAATACTTTTTTTCAAAAAAACCATCGAAGTAACTGTAGTTAAAATTTTTTGTGGAAACCGGTTACTGAATAACTGGTTGCTGCAAAGAATAACTTATAGTCCTTGTATTGCTTTATTTTGATTTTGGAAAAAGTACAATTTATTCACCAGTTTTCAGTGGCTTTATTTTTTATAGGTATTAAAATACATTTTCTTCGCAAAGTTGGATATTAATCGATTTTTATTCATCCATTAAAGCGGGGAATTTAACGGCTCGAGTATGAAATACTACGAGCGATTAAGTCATTTTTCACAAGGAGTCCAATTATAGGAATGAAACCTATGACAGGAGAAGAGGGGTATCGTTGTTTTATGCCGATCGTCGTTAATTTTCTAGTTAATCTAATCCCGCAAAGAGGGTGAAAGAAGAGAATGGGAAGAGCCAGGTTGTAATTTTGCTGGAAGAATGAAGAAGGGGATGGCCAAGATGGAGGTGAAAGAGGGTAAGAAATAGGGTATCCTTGCGGAGGTGCGCTCTCGTGTTTCAATAGTGTTCTTGTGTTGCGAGGGAAGGCATCTCGTACAAGAAGAGGAGGAAGTCGCCATGGCAACGGCGAGAAAGACGGATGTCCCACGTCAGCGGGCTCAGGTGCGCCTTCGGGTAGGGGAAGGCCCAGATTGGATTTGCAAACCCCCGGCTAAACTTTTAACGTTTATAAATCTCCCCCATCCAAAAAGCGGACAGGGGTAAGAAGCAGAAGAAGGAACGGGGTAGTTAATAAGTTGTGAGCTAGCAGCCTTCGAAGTCTCCAGTCCAGACGTTGGAAAAGATCTCTTATAACTTGTTCGGCAAGACAACGTCGGAACTATTTTCATTTATTTCGTTTCCCCCTCCATTTCCATCGGATGGATGTCTGTTTGAAAGGCTTCGAAGAGTTTTTGAGTCGATTTCGAAGAAACTTATTTCACGGGAGCGAGAGCGTTTTTTTGCACCCACTGTCCCCAGCGGAAACGTTTCCATCCTTCTCTCGAATTGAACTGAACTTTTTATCGTGCGGAAAATTTTATCCCGGCCATCAATTCGTTTTCCTTCTTTTTCCTCGCGGCTACAAGGGCGGAATATAAATTAAGTCGTATTAACAAAAAGGCCGCAACCTCAAGGGACAGAACCCTTGCTACTGGAAGAATTTTCAAGCCGATCTTCACTTCAGCGATTGCTGCGTTCACGAAGAGCATCCCCCAATTTCAGCTGTAGAGGTCACTTTTGTCACTCCATGAGTCGATTTTCTAGTGTAGTACCTATACTTATAATTCTGGACTGAATACTGGCTGAATGATGAATCAATTGAAATTTTAGTTTGATGCGGACTTTTGCGGAGCCTTTTCACGAGTGAATCTGGGCAAGCCTTGGATCAAAAAATGGCCGACCAATATGGCAGCTCTTTGGTATCAAACAAACCTTGCTAGGACGAGAAGCGAGACAATTCTTCATTGTTTCTCAATGTGTTTGAGAGGCTTTCACGCCTAAATGGGATGAATTAGCTCTCTGCAGTTGAAATGTTCGCTGTTTTTCAACGACCAAAGTTTTAAAAGTCAAACCGTTGCCAGAAAACCCAAAATGAGCAGTTGAGTGGCTGAGAGAGGCTTTGCAGAGGAGTAGCAGATATCGATCTCTCAATTCAGCCCTTAAAGCAGCCGCAAGGTGATTCAGAAAGCTACAATACACCCAACTTCTGGACTTTCAAGGGAAAGATGCGATCTATGCACAAATGGAGCACACATCTTACACCATAGCAGCTCAATAGTGTCTCAAATGGCATCAACAAGCTCCACAGTTTTGGGATTAGGGGCTAATAGAAATCTCTGTTCACCAGGAAAAGACCTTGATGACCCTCGAATACATTTCATTTCTGGTCTGACACAATGTGGAGGAATAGGGTGCACTTTTCCGGGCTGTGCAATACCATTACACTGTAATTTCAAAATCATGGGAAGGATCGGTTCATCAAGAAATCCCACGATGCTTAAGCTCTGATCTTCCTTCGCGTAAGCATCTTTGCTTATCTATTCAAATGGCCTCATGCTTAGGATTCTGAAGCTGGATGGCCTCAATCTACGATTATGTTAAACTAGATATGCACCTAGCATGAGACTGGAGTTGTTGAAGTTTATACTGCAGCAGATATTGTTGCGGATTGGAGTATTCTATGCTCCAGAACTACTGTCCTCTTGAATCCTCCGAGAACGCGCCACTTCTATTGTCGTTGATACTAGAAAAACAACCCTAATTACCTAATCCAAAAATTTCAGGTCTTATACATTCCACACTGCAAACTTAGTTAGGAAAATGTCCCAATCATCTAGAAGTAGGGTGAGCAGTCAAAATAAAATGGTTTCATGACTTCTATGGTATCGTATCGGTCCACGAATAGGTTTCCAGCTGCCCCCTGTTGAATAAGTCAGACAAACTGCATTCTGGAACTCATATAACTATTATACTAAGGCGGAGCAAATATCCCAAAATATCTATTCAGATTCTTCAACCCAGAAATGCGAAATCCTGAATAATGTTTTAGAAGAGCCGTTTTGAAACAACTTTCGTCTCCTTCGATTCATCAAGCAAATTTGATATATATCCGCGACGCATTATAAATATCAAGGGTAGAAGGGCGAGCCGAAGTGTTTGGAAAGGACCACCGTGAAATATAAGGGTCTTATCTGGAAGATCTTCGAGAAACGAAGGGTAGGACAGTCCGAGGAGACGGGACTACCCCTGCAGGACGACGCGACCGAGGGAGATTTATTGTTGCATAGTTGGCAAGTCTGCGATCCTCCTGGCAACTGAAATATTGTGTTCCAACGAGTCTAGTGCCACAGCCACCATTTTCCTCTTCCGCCTCTCGGTCTTCCAGCTTAAAACCGTCGTCGTAGGCGTTCGGAAAAGCGAGGACATAATTTTCCAACACTGCAGTAAGGCCTCGAGAATAGAAGATGGACGACTGTTCTTCACCTGCAGTGATAATATTTATGTTGAATTCGACTGATAACGAGACGCGAATCGGTTTTACGTGTATTTCAGAGATTAGTAAGCAACTTCGGCATTAGAGAGCCTTTGGATACTTCCTAAGATGGTAGTAATGGAAGATTCCCCAGTTAGAGCGTAATGGTGGAAAAATATTAGTCACACTATCTTTTAACAAAGTATCCAAAGGTAGACGTCACTTACACCAACTCGCCTCTCTAAAACTAGCAATTAACTGCGTTTAAGGAGGAAAAAAATAATTGTATGATTCCAGTTTCTTTTAATAAACTGAGGACTACAAAAATTGACGGATAAATTTGTTTATACCACGATCTTCGAATAATCAGCGTTTTGACGAATATTTACCCAACGGTACGTAATTGAATTAATTTTATTTACGCTTTGAACACCTCGTGGACTCCGGGGGATAAGAAATTTAGAATATGCATCCTCCGGAGAGCATTTTCCTCCATTCGAATATGCAAGTTTCTCTCGACGCAACTATCCACTTACCCACTCAACAAGTTTGATAATAACTCCCAGTTGGAAAACACTCCCTTAACCTCAACTCAGTGCGCATATGCACGTATAATTTCAACCTTAAGAAAACGCCGAGCTTTGCCAAGTTCGAAATGAGAATACCCACTGTATGATAAGTTGGAGCGCCAGCGGGCAAGTACTAATGCGTTACGACCTGAGAACTCCATTTCGGCGGGTATTAGAATTTAAATTCCCTTCACGGCGAAACGTTGGGGTGGAAAAAAAATTACCTCGAGGTTTTAAAAGCGTTTTCTGAAAACTTGAAAGGAGCGGGGCGGTGTTTTTCCTGTAGAAGTTTGGAAGCTCGGTAAAAATGTATTGCCAGAGGGAAATTACTTTGACAAAATGCTCCGAGCCACACGCGGGTGCATTAGCGACGCAAAGTTTTCCTGAGTCGCCGTCGAGTAAACACGGTAAATCATAAAGTAAACGGCATCCTGATGCCGTTTCTTTTGAATTATGCCTTAGATTTAGAATAGATTAATATAGAAGACGAATGGATTTATTTCTAAGGGGCTTTTATTGCGGCATCCTCGCGAAAAATTATTTTCCCCTTCAAAACATTCGCACGCATTAGTCTTCAATGAAACTGTGTAATTCCATATTAATTTAAACCGACTACTGTTTGTTTATTTTGTATTTTGACCTTGTTGCTCTATTCTATTTTAATCTATCCTATCGTGAATAGTAGGTTGCATTTCTAACTTTGTTTAGTCGCTTTTCGTTCTCTTCGACACTTTTCCCATCAACTTTGTCCGCTGCCGTTTATTTTTCTACTTTTATTCGCAATCGATAATTAATTGCCAAATTTTAGCCCTTAAGAATTTTCGCCAATTTTTCCTTAGACGGTCGGATGTTCGATTAATCAAATGTACATACTACGTACGGATTGGAGAGGGAGACTGCTTCGCAGCAATAAAGCAGGGACGCCGAAGGGACGCCAGAGCAATGTATCAGGGTCTGCGGTCTTATGCTTTATTTATGTCTGTTGGGAGTAAACTGAGAGAGTCTGAGAGAGAAAGAGATACTGGCTCAATAGCATTCCCTTTACTTTACCCCCATCCTTGCTATAGTTCGATCCGTCTGCGTCGGAGGGGATAAAGGAGGTGAGAAGTTTCGTACAACGCAATAACACT
Organism: Tupiocoris notatus; assembly: GCA_037159825.1. Lineage (NCBI taxonomy): Eukaryota > Metazoa > Arthropoda > Insecta > Hemiptera > Miridae > Tupiocoris > Tupiocoris notatus. The sequence continues at coordinate 76,704 of JASJUZ010000236.1, read as the reverse complement.
CACGTCTGAAACACGTTGCGGAATCGGGCTTATAAAACATTGAAGATGGAAAAATCGGATCAATTTTCCGATGGTAATAGGAACAATTTTAATAAGGAATTAATCTGTTTATTTATTCAGTTATTCTCCGTTCGAACTGCGCTCTTTGAATATAAATAATACAGGTAACATAGTCGGAATTATAATTGAACGGTAAACAAATATATTGTACGCAAAATCAATAGAACACGATTCACAGAACTGATGGCCACGGATATTTTAATTGTATTGACGAGTATTTGTCTAACAAGTAGGCTGAGATAGCCTTTGGATACTTGTTAGAAGACGCGCGTTCAAGGAGCTTCTAATTAAGACGTGATGACAAATTTTTAGTATCCAAATGGTCACTCTTGTCACGAATGCCGTCTCATCTATTACCTACGAGGTTCCTTTCGCTCATATAGAAACAAATTATTTTCAAATTGCTACAACTATTTCTTTTTATTTATCTAGCGATTTTCTGGCCCCCGCAATCTTCAATACGACGGAAAATTCATCCTCGTTTCCGCTTCAACGGCAATGCGACAACTTATTACTCGATATTGGATCCCTCTCCAGTTCTCGGTCGCATTTTTCCTCGCGAATGAAGTCAAAATGATAAACAGCGCCTGCCAATGCGTAAATGTCTCTTGCTCCCTATCGTAACTGCCTTCGGCCCAACAGGTCCTCTCGTATCTTCCAACCCTTGAACATTTTTCCAAAGCGAGTCTTATCTGGAGGAAAAAATGCTATAGAAACCGCAAAAAGTACTGCTTCCCTATGAGTTATTAAGGAATATCTCTTGCACCGCCCCTCGTCGCCTCTAGTGATCTTTTCAAGTTCGACCCTCGACTTCCTCGAAGATCGAGGATAGCTCCGGAGCGGGACGTAGTTCCTTTTTCTTCAGGCCCCGAGGGAAGCGGTGTACCCTTCCTTTTTCACCCTCAAAGTGACGTCAATGGCTTCCCAATTCGTTTTAGTGTACTTTAATGCTTTTCCCCGCCCCGCCCATCTACAGTATCGCTCCTCTTGTATACTACCGCTCTTGTATCATCTCCTTCCAGTTTTGCAACGGTGTCTTCCTGCGACGAAACCGCTTATCTTATCGTCTTTCTTCTTATTTCCTGCATCGCGTCTTTCGCATTTTTTCCTCTCGGAAATTTATGACACCTGGAGTGTCGAATGACAAGGAAAATTTGGAAATGCATCTGTAAAAATGTGAAAAACCTCGAACAGCTTCCTGATTCGTGATTGTATTTTTTTTAAATTTTTTAAATTTATTTAGAAGCGAAAAGAAGACACCGAAAACAAATTGGGCTACTGATCGAAACACGAGTCGCAACTTCGTTACGCGCTCGGCTTTTGAAGCTCGTGTTTACATAATAAACAATCCCCTTCGTCAACCCCGGTTCGATTAGTGCTTTCGAAATGCTAGGAAGACTCATTTTCCACGCCGAAGCGGACATTTCGGTAAAAATACGACTCCCGCATATAACCTCTTGGAAACCGAATCGTGTAAATATAGATTGAAATAAATCAGACTCTATTAGTAAAAGGACTGGAATCATGGCCTTGTCATGGGGGAGTAGACTAAAAGGAACGCGTGTTTCGACCGATATTTTTCCGATTGTATTTTAGGCGTCGCTGAGAAGGAAAAAATGGCCCACTCAACAGATCTAGAGCCCGGAAAGGGCTACAGGGAGGATATAAGTAGATTGTTAGAGTTTTCATTTTATAATTACAAGTTGACAGATATGACGCGCGTTACCTTTGGACACTTTGCTGTGCCCGTAATTACGTCATCCTTGAGCGCGCGCACTCTAACAAAGTATCCAAATACATGTTAGATTTTAAAGTATTGTACATTAGTTTTATATACCCTTTTTGCTCTCTTCGAACTGTTTCCGATTATTCCTGCGTGTTTCTTGTTCGCGCTCTGCGTTTAAGTACCATTATATTATGTAATTGGGCTTTGCCCGTGAATTCTGAATAAAATAAATAAATATAGAACATCTAATCTATCACTTATAATTAATGCGATCAAATAGCAATAAACACCTCAATTTTATCATCCGCTCAATCGACGCCTGCGACTAACTGTCTGCCAAATATGAACCGCTAATGTATGAAAACGTTATTCGAAGGGAAAAAATGCTATCGATGCGGCGCTAATTGAATAAACGGTCGATCCTAATTACAGCGAATAAATGAGGATCTTTTCTCAAAAAGATAACCCTAACGAGGGTTTTCCGATTGATAAGCCGTCGGAAATTCCGATAAGAGTTGACTCGCAATCGTAAGCTGTCGATGGATGGGCAGAAGAAAAACGATCCGATATCAGCAAATGAATGACAAAGGATATAGGGAAGAGCTAATTAGAAAAGTGACTGCTCTTGATATAATGTCCTCTAATTTGTAAGTTTCATCCCCGGGCTTCGACCCTCGAAAGGTTCCAAAGGATATATTGTCCGAGGGATTTTCGACACAAAAAGGGGGCTGGAAGCCATAGTGACGTCGGGGAGGTCGTGGATGACCGTAAATTCAGAGGGTTCCGATTGGTTCAGGTAAAACGGCGCGACCATCGCACCCCCCGCTGTACTCTAAACCTGCTCATCCTTCGTCCTAATGTTCACTAAGACCTTACAAAGCTGATTTAGGAGTCCGATTGATGAATTAGGTAGTTAGGAAAGGGTACGAATAAGGAGCCTTTTCAGGTTGGCCCTGGGATCCTTTCCGACGTCACGATTTCAATTTGGAAGAGCCAAAGAAGAATAGCGCACCTTTGGGAAGAAAGAGCTCAGGATTGAATCCAGCTTCAGGAAGTGCATTTACAGCATCGCTGTTTAATAGCTCTAATCGTCTCTCGATTTTCGAATTTCAATGCTCTAACAAGACATAATTATATTAAAGGCGTAAAACAACAATTTTTGACGAGAATAAATAATAAAGATATTTATGACGGAGTTTACGATAAATTAAGTCTATCTGTAAGAATAACGGTGTTATAAGCCGAATTTATAACATGGTTAGATTCTTGCATTCATAGGACAGTCTGCTTCACTGCAGCGGCCACTAGCAACTTTATACTAACTTTAATATCCCTAGCGATAACCAAAACCGAACTTTTCTTAAAACATTTAAAAAAACTATTTTTTCCGTTTCCTCCATGCGTAGGTTATGAAGTGGAAATAAATTCACGATAAGCGAAACCATTAACGCTTTCTTAAAGCTCGTCGGACGAGTGAAAAAATTATATAAAAAACAAGATAAACGGAAGCGGAAGAAAAATTGCGCCGAGGAAAGGCCTATCTTGCAAGGGGATGAAAAGTGCCCTTAGTGAGTGTGAAAAATAAATAGACTATAATTGCAAGGGGAGGAGCTGAGGGGTGTAAAAACTAATTTAATGCCTCCGAGGGACGATCTGAGAGAGCAATTTCGGTTTATGCGAGCTGTAGCGTTGGTGCCGTATCGTCGCTGTAAAATCAACCGTTAGCTTCACGAAGTGAGTGTTTATAAACATAAATGGATTTCGTGCCCGGTGAATTATTACGCTCGCGTCTTCTGATTATCTATATGAACGCGTGGTTTTTCTTTCGAAGTGAAATCTACATTTGAAAAATTCGAGCAAGGTGATGAAAGGCTTTTTTATATTTTCGTGAACGCTGAGACATTTTTAAAACTATTAATACTGAGCTTTCAGATGAGAGATTGATCGATCGAAGGAGACTGTCTTGGGTATGGAACGACTGAAGAAACGAAAGTAGGTTAGAAAAGAAACGGAGCTACTGAGCAAACGAAATTAGCTATGATGGAAAATTGTTGGAAATGAAACTGAAATTGCGACTTGAACAAACTATTATGTCCATCAGGACTAGCAGCAATTTTTGTCATCATTATATCTATTATCAAAGAATAAATTTCGAGTTCATTGGTATCATTCGAGATTGAACGTTGCGCTCATTATTTATCCCAAAATATCTAATTGGATTTAAATTCAGATGAATTCTCCTTCTTTTACTGTCGATTCTATTGCCACCAAGGACATAGAATTTCAAGTTGTATCGGTTCTTTTACGTTGATTAAAATCCTCTCTCAGACCTTGTGAAAATCGTGATTCGTCATTTCGATACCGCACGCATTGACCCTTTCACTCGAACATTTATACGATCCTTTCGCAAAAGAGTGGACCTCAAGAACCTCCGGCAGAGCCCTCGAGACGAAGCGGGGCATAAAGATGCATGAAAAATATCTTGAAGGCGTTTTCCCTTCTGCCTTTTCATCTTCCTTTTCGAATACAGCGGAGGGAAAAAACGCTACCTTTTCACACCCCATTGACTTCCGCATATGCCGGTTCCCATCTGTGCGGTCGGAGGTTTTATGAAGGGCCAGTGCCCCCCTTGAGCTTCTCCTCAAGTGTGTTCGTATACGTGAATATATTCGAACGGAGCGGACGGTTTTTTATTATTTTTCCGAACCAGTGGCGCCCGCCCGCGGCGAGTGGCGAAACTTGGTAAACAAGTCGGTTTCAGTAACTGCGAAGAATCGTTTTTCCCGCCGTGGAAAATTTATGCCGACACATCCCACTTTGAACTGAAAAATCAAGTGTGGAGAATGCTCGCGAGTAAATAACGATAGAATTATATTCGTCGCATTTCGCTCGATTTCAAAATGATTTTTTCAATAACTGGAGGACGCCGCCCCTGGTGATTCCTTACTATAATTTTTTACGCTAGTATTTTAATGACTAATTTTTATAATAATAATAAATTATCACTCACCGACATGTTGTGGGCCACGCCTAATAATCGCTCATAAATTCCACATTTCGAACTTCTACGTTTCTAACTGCGTCTCTTTCGAGAACTCAAGTTACTCTGAACCTTCCACAGCCCTACTCTTTTGCCAAAAAACTCGAAGAAATAGCTTACAAAGCACACAATTGGAAACACTCGCCCGTCTTGTTACTAAAACTTTTTTTCTCAGGGTCGACTATTTTTTTTCACCTAACGGAACTTCTTTAACGCTCGTAAAATGGTCATCTTGTTGTTCTCTGGCGACCTCCTTTCAGATAATGAGCATTGTCGTTTGCATTACCTCCGTACCGTCTATGAGCTTTTATATCTGGACAGGTACCTACGTGACCTTAGTCCCTTTTCAACGCGTAACAGTTGCATCGAGACCGTTAGGCATGAAAGCATTCGACCCGTAATTCGCGCTCGAAGAAAACTCAAAACACGTTTTTTACCAAAAAGTGGAGTATATCTCGAAAAAACGAACAATCCGTGTCTTTTTTTCGTAATTGACTCTGAATTAAATTTCCTCAATTTGCTTACGCAGATCCTATTTTTCAAAATTCGCGAACGTAGCGAAAAAAAATCCAAAGTTAAAACTTCAATAATACGAAAATCGAAAAAAATTCGCGAAATATTATTTATCGTTCGGATTTGATTTTTCACACTTTAAATTCGAATTCTACGTCTAATTTTCTATAAGAATGAGTAATAAAATAATATTGAACAGTATTGTTAGTATTTGCAACGGATTTTCAAAGTTGAAAAATATAACAACGTGTAGTACCTACTAAAAATGTAAAAAACTAATCGTTGTCGTCAAATTTCCACAGTTTTGACGTCAAATTCGGATTCAGCGTTCAATTTTCTGTAAGAATAGCTTTCAAAAACACTTGAAAACAAATGTTTAATTTTCCACCCTATCCGATGCCAGCGGAGCTCGAAGTTTCGGCCGGTGAAAAACTTGATTAATTTCTGTGGCGCTGTTTAAATTTTTTTCACCAAATCTTTTGCTATGTACGTGTGTTAGGTGTTCGAATGAAGACTCCTACATAATAAAACAATTGATTTCGAAGAATTTTGACCCCCAAAATCACGGTTAAAGTGCAATTTTCGAGCTTTCAAAAACTGATTTTTTCGGACCACTTGTAGATTTTTCCGAGAAATAAAAAAAATCACAAAAATACATCTCGGTAAGACACAACTTTCCTGAAAATTTCAGATTTTTATCTATATTGAGAGAGGAGTAAAAAATCGTTAACTGATCGGTTAAAAAAAATCGCAGGGGTACCCCTTGGATTTTTCGCGAAAAATTTTTTGGCATCGATTTCGCTCAAATTCAGCATAATGACAGTTGATGATGTGTATATCAATAATATATGCTTCATTCTTTGTTTCTTTCGCTTTAAATTGATGAAAAGAACGTTTGAAGTTGAAAAATGTGATGTTGTCGGGTTTATTCCACTATTATTGTTGAATAAAGCGTAAACGGTTGAAAAATGAATAGGTACATTACATGGTGAAAATGTGGACAGTTAAATTACCTATCTTTTGGTATATTCAAACATCTGAATTGACGACTTTTTGTAAAAAATTATCCACTATGCAAGTTAAAAACTTCGGAAAATTTAAGGTTGTCTTGTCAACCTCGGGTAAAACTCTTTGCAAGTTGAAACACCAATACAAAGTACATGAAAACACCACCACCTACATACCAAAATATAGTATCTACTTTATAATGTTAGTAACTAGTATTATATAGTAACTACAATAGTAACTATTTATTAATAATAACTATAAGAAATCTGTATTGTATTCCTATGAAAATAGGCTTTATTATTGTAGTATATAAGCCTTTATTGTAGTGCTTTGTTAATATTATACATTCTAGTTTATATAGGAAGTCTATATTGCAGTCTTCAGTAAATAGTCTATATTGTGATCAATAGAAGAATTTTATATTTTAAATATCTTATATCATAAGAAGTCCATATTTCAGCCTGCCGTATAAAGAGTCTATATTGTAGTCAATAGAAGAAATTTATATTGTAGTCTATATAAGAGGTCTATACTGCAGTCTTATGTAAAACGATCTAAATTGTATTATCGTGTGAATGGTTTTTATTGTAGTTTATACAGGAAGTCTATATTGTAGTCTATAAGATGTTTGTATTACAATCGAACGTAAATAGTCCAAATTGTCTAGAAAAAATTATAGATGTAAAAACAGTCTATAGAAGAAGTTTTTATTGTAAATATCTTATATTCATTGTAAAATAGTATATATAAGAAGTCTGTAGAAGAAGTTTATATAGTAAATATCTTATATCTATAGTAAATGTTCTTCATTGTAGTCTATGTAGAAGTTGTACATTATAGTAGTTTATGTAATTAGTCTATATTGTGGTCTATATATGAAACTATATTGTGGTCTGAGTAAATAGTCTACATTGTACTTTATAGAGGTAGTATTTACTGTGGAATAATACGTGAGCGCTGTTTGTCGTTTATTATGTAAATAGTTAATATTGTAGTCGATGTTGGTAGATTATACTGCAGACACTATAAGTAGTTTATTATAGTCTAACATTTTTATCTATGTATAAATAGATCCGTGCGCGTACAACACTGATTGCCTTTGCTTAGTGTGAATATTTGTTGTATTATTCTGATTGACAGGTTGACAGCTATTCGCGTCCTAGGGCATTTTACAAATAGGTCGATGTAGAATTTATTTATCAAGTCCAGTTATACACATTTTTTACCAAGTATTAAGTGATAAAAAAGATCGGCCGCTCAAAGTTGGAGTCGCTGATCAGGATGAATTTAGTTTCGGATGAAAATTTCAAAACCGCGCCTTTTTTTCCTCGAAAATTTATTACTCGAACAGGCGGCCGAGGCTATTCTATACTTCGCAAGTTCGCGAGAACGAAGACAGCGCAGGGAAAAAGGCGTGTAGATGAAACAACCGCAATTTATTAAAAGATAATTCGGCTGTAAATTCAGGTTGATTTATCGACCAGGAGAGCGGCGTTGGCCGAAAAGCGTCTTCGCTTGGAACCGATGCGCGGAAACTGAAGCTTTCGGGAAGTGGAAAGTTTGTAAGTTGGAAACCATAGCTTGCGGACGAGGCTCGGGTTTCCGTCGTAGATAAATAATATGAAAATAACCGGACGTCTTAATAAAATATTGATTTAGATGGCCGCGGAGTCGGTCGAAGACGGAGAATGCCGTCGAGGAGGATGAAAGAAGCTTTTCGGGGGATAGAGCCATAAATCCACGTCACTAGGAGAAGGTCCTAAGTTCATTATCAGTTAATATATAATAGAAGCGTTTTATAATTTATGCCCGCTCGCTTCTGACTGTAATATATATCTGTAAGGCAATTACTTGCTCTCGAGTTCGACCTATCCTTTGTCGAGGGCGATGTTTGGTAGGATGGGAGAGGCACACCTCCCTAATTATAGTAGTGGGATCGGTGACTTCGTTTTCTCGCAGCGATAACATTTCTTTTCTTCGGTTTTCTTATTTTTTCTCTCCCTCGCAACATAGCTAACTGGGTGCTCTTAAATAACCAAGGGTCGGTAGCTATAGGGGAGACAGTATCAGCGAGATAATAGTAAGAGGTGAAATGAGAACGAGGTAGGGATTTTTTTAAGTGGAAAAAAATTATAATATTATGAATGCAAGTTTGGGCATTCTTCGGAATATTTGTATGTGCTAAACGGTGAACAGTTGTTGATTTTTTAGATTTTCTATATTCAATAGAGAGTTTTGCCTAAGCAACTAGTCAAACATTGTACGTGCCGTTTGGTTGCTTAGTAACAAGCCTAAGTTTTCGTAATCAGAGCGTAATTACAAGCTCTCATAGTCTAGCAAAATATCCAAAGGAGACGCATGTAATCCTATTTGTTAAAAATCGCCTTTACTGCCGTTCCGTTTCTTATAAAACCATCACAATGAAACCTTTCAGCTCGCAATGTAACAAAAAATGCTGGAAAACCAAACGAAGATGGATAGCTCTGTTTTCCCAGTTCGATCCTCCCGTCCCTTTCGCGTCGTTGCGTTACATTCAGCCACATAAATTTTTTCAGCGTTCGTTGTCACGAGAAAAGCTACAAGAAACTAGAAGATCTCAGGAAGCGTTTCGAACAGAAATTGCGGCACGCAGATGAGGGCGTTTCGACCCCACCGGAATCCAGTTCGGAATCACTAGCTTGGAAAACATTTCTTCAACCACTAACTCTTTCGAGCAGTGAAAAAGCGCAGATCTTTTTTCTCCTATCCCTTCAGAGATTGTTGGAAGTTAATAGACGGAATCGCTTCCTTGGGCAGGAAACTTGGGCCGTAAAACGGTCAAAATTAATATGGGCCTCGTTCGAAACCAATGGTGGCAGTAATTCGGAAAAGGGAAAATATATATTGTACCGAGTCCAAAAATATCGACATATAATTCAATCGAGTCGAAATTATGAAATGACGTTTGAGTTGTGTTTCTTCTCAATCTCTTTGCATCATTGACTGTGGTTGACTCTAGGAATTGGCGAGGTTAATTTTATTAATCAGTTGTCCCCCTTTTTTTGGTCGGTAATCCATGATATCAGTTTCTGTTCAACTTGTAGGTTAATTGCAATGCCTAGCCGTTGGATACCATGTTAGAACTGTGACTAGCAAACCTTGTAAACATTTAATCACGAGATCATTGGATATTTCAGTGCTACATTGATAGACTACTTCCACATTTGATTTTTCACACTAATGTAATCTGTTTACTTTTCATCACTCGATCGAGGTTTATCGTGTTTTACTCTAGATGAACTGGTTCTTTGCTATTATGGTGGATTTCACAAAAACAAAAAAAATTGAGTCAGTTTTTGCCTTGGAGTTAGCTGTACAGGAATCGCCAACAAGCGAAGAGGTGTAAATGGTGAAGCGAGTTGTAACTTGCATTGAAATTGATATAACCTTAGAAAAAATACTGTTTGATAGAAGGCAGAATATTCTTCTTCTCAAGTGTCGGCATACTGCATTGTACCGATCGATTTGTCCTCCCTCGCCGTCAGGCATTCGTCCCGTTTCTTCTGTCGATCCCAAGATGCCTAGAACGGCTCCCAAGATAATCGTTGCTCTCAAGGGTTGGAGAAGAAACGGCCATGTAGGTGGGAATGATGTCGTATCCTAGGTAGAAAAAATATTGAGCGAAGCATCCGTCAACAATTGAACAACCGGAGAAGCCGGTTTTTGCTTGGCGACCAACGGGAATTCTGTCAACCGAGCGTGGAAATATTTTCGTCACTTGACTACTTGCAGCGATAAGTGAATCCGTTAGTTTATGCATTTTCTTTGCGCAATAATGAACGAAAGTGAACCTGAATTGTAATTTTAAACAGAAAGTCAGAGGATTTGTTCCTTTAGGGAAAACTCCTTGCAAAATTTTTGGGTAATGAAATTTGAGCCCAGGTGGCATTTTACTGACTTGGTTTAGATTGCGGTCAAGAGTGGACACAGATCATGGAAAAGGGTATTTAACTGACTCGACTCCATACCTTCAATTGCTGAAAATAATTAGTGGCCCTGAAAAGGGCCATAAGGTGCACAGGGTGGATAATTGATAAACCTGCGGAGATCACTCGTGCTGGTTGATAGTTTTTGATGAGTTCTTGGGAGACTATATTGACCAACCAGGTAACTAAAGAAAAGTTATCTCGAAGTAAGATTGATGGGTGCTGAAATACGTTGGAGCTAATTGGAGAAAATCCGATTTTATTAGGTTTCTCTTCCACTAGAGACGCCCCCAACGGCATTGAAATCCAGTCTTGGAGAGCCAATGGAAATCGAGCTCCAGCGGCGCTCCGTTGTGCTATCTAGTGGGAATGATCGACATTACTGGTCATATAGAACAAAAAATACAGTTTTAGAGGATTACTGCTGTCGTTTGCATTAATCTCCTTATCCTGCAAATTTTTTTCTTCTCCAGGTGGTCGTTACTTCTTTTTGTAGGTTGAGGGGGAGAAAAACGAGGCGACCTCTTCTCCATTTTTTTTATATTTTTCAGCCGAGTACTTTCGCCCGTTCGGGCTTCTTCAGGGCATTATAGGACCAAGGGTATCAGGCCATAGGTACCCTTGGCCCTATAATGCCCTGAAGAAGCCCGAACGGGCGAAAGTACTCGGCTGAAAAATATAAAGAAAATGGAGAAGAGGTCGCCTCGTTTTTCTCCCCCTCAACCTACAAAAAGCTGCAAATTTTTGTTCAAGGCAAAAATGTGGAAGTGTCCTCTGATTTCCGGGTTATGATCAGGGTCCCTCGGTAACTTGGCACTGAAAAGAGCCAAAAAAAAATTAAAAAAATAATGATGACCATTTGAAAAAATATGAGTCTACTGTGCTTTCGGTGTCTAGTTCTGCTTGTTCTATAGTTTTTTTTTATTTATTTATATATTTTTATTTTTTTTTTATTTTTTATTTTTTTATTGTCTCCCTTTTGCGCGGGAGACAATTATTTCGTTCTTATGTTTTTCGCTGTATTTCTCTTTTGTTCTATGAATATTTGTAGTTTGTATCCTTATTTTCCTCCACTCTTTTTATTATTCCTTTTTTCTTTCTATTGAGTTGTTCCACCGTTCTTTTATTTTTTCTGGTTCTTTTTCCTTTTCATTATTTATTTTCTTTCGTTCATTCTCATGATCTGTAGTTCATCATTCTTTCTTTGTATCATTCTTTCGCTTCTTTTTCCTTCCGTCATATCGATATATCCTTTTTCTTTTCACACTTTCCTTTCGCACGTTTCCTTTTTCCACTTTCTCTGTGTTTAGTTTGAAGGATAGAGATTAGGCGACTCGTTTTCAATTTATGTATTAGGCGTCGAGCGCTCTCGCCTTTCCGGGCCTCATCTGCGCTTTGTAGAACCGTTTGGAGTACGGCCCGGACCAGTCTTTCGTTTGTCGCTTTCTGTTACTCAGGTTATACTCTCGATCTATCGCTCTTACGTTTTTTTTCTTCCGTTGTTCTGTCGATCTTCCTTTCCTTTTATTCTTTAGATTGTTCTTGCATTCTTCTGTTCCCTATTTTCTTCAGCCGTTTTTCTTTTCTTCGTTTGTTTTTTTTTTTTTTTTTTTTTTTTTTTTTTTGTTTATTATCAAGTTCCTTCGGCTCATTCTTTAGCTCATCCGTTCAGCAATACTTCGTTCTAGCATTCATTCGCTTTAATTTCATAATTTCGATTCATTTATTTGTTATCCTGTTTTCTTCCTTCGTACGTTCTCTCGCTATTTCGCGCCGATAATGATAACATGACCAGTATTTTAATCCGTTAGCCTGACTCGAAAGGGAGGAAATAGGGAGTAAAGGTTTGTCCCTTCAGGGTACCGAGTTGTGCGAAGCGTCCGACGCAATATCACCCGTTGGCCACGTAGCACGTAGGCTCGCTCCATCATTTCCGCCCTGTTTATTGCCATTTTTGTCTTTGTCCTCCCTTCTGTTTCGCACATGAGTTAGGTGAACATCCCTTATATATCTCCAAATAGGTACAATCTGGCTCCGACGTGACTTACCGTTCCTTCGGCACATCTCTCATCCGCTCGCATGCGCGTCGGGCTTCTATGAAGGAAATACGAGAAATGTTATAGTCGCCGGGGCAGTTTTCGCCTCAGATTAAAGTACGTACGTTTTCTTTGAGCTACGAGCCAGATAATATTCACGACACTTGGCGAGTGAGTGATATCGTGTTTAAAGAGGTAACATTCGGTTTATTTGGTCGTAAAAATAAATCCCCTTAGATTATTATAGTCGATTCTTCGCCATCGAATTGAAATATCAAACCTTACGCGCCTTCAGATTGAACGTGTTCGAATGTAGTAGCCGATTCGGAGGATAAGGGAAGTCGATAATGCAACGCGTCGAATGGAATCGACTGATGTACGAGCAGTGTCAATAGCCGGCAGGTAATTACGAGGCGGCCAACGCTAAATGGCCGGTCGTAAACTCCGATGGTCACGTGCTCCATCACTTCAACGTTCGACCCTTCGTAGACCTGTCTGAGTTGTCTCTGGCCGCAACCGCAACCGCGGCACCGAAACTACATCACGTGACCGAAATGCGAGCGCAAAACAGAGCAATATTCACCCGTCAGAATCGATCGGTTATCTCAATGGGAGAAAATGGAAACAATATTGAAATAGAAATTTTGTGAAGTGACATTTTTCAACAGTTTCGTGTTCGAAGATTTTAGACTTCTAGTAGGTCTAGTAGAGTATTCACATTGGATTTATTGCATGTAATTCCCCTAAGGGAGAATCTACTTAATTTTGTTTATTAATTTAATTAAATCTGGCGAAAATAAATACTAAAAATTAATTTCTGAAAAAAAAACTGAAAATTAATCCTCACTGACAAATTGATTTTCAGCTATTCATAAATTCTAGTAAAATCCGATTCCCATAATGTTTCGAGGAAATCTCTCTCCAGTCGATTTTTGATAGTCTTGTATAGGAAACTTTTCCCCTTTTCAGGTCAAATAATATTTTTTCTCTTTCCTTTTTTTCAGACAATTGCCGAAGGGGACCACGGCCGGGGAAGAAGCGCACGATTATGTTTTCCCTTTGCCGAAACGAGAATTATTCACAAATATGCGAATTGGCCAATATTGAGGGGGATAGCCAAATTGCACTGCTCCGCTTGGATTAAAAGAAAACCGAGTTTGAGGGCTGTAAAAGAAATTGTATAGAATCAATTAGTGCCATCTATCTGTAATATAATCGTTGCGACGTTTTGTAAATACTCTACTCTTGGAAATCGTGCAATTTTCTATTTTATCCGAAAGGGACGCGTTGGCGTCTGTCAGTTGTTGATTTAAAATTGGAACCTATATACGTAAGAAAAGGCTTATTTAGTTCGATGATGGGAGTTTTTAAAATGCTGACATATATTGAGAGATTGTTAGAGAGCGCGCCAAAGGTACTGTAATTATAAGCTACAGTTACCGTAGCGTGTCTTCTAACATAGTATCCAAACTGTGTCAACATGTTGGTGAAAACTCACTGAAAGTTTACCGTTCAAAAATACGTAATTGCTGCATTATTGCAATTGATTTGTAGTCGACGAGGAAAGGATTTAATGCCGTGATCTCTGTTTTAATAGAATCTGCCCCTAGAATAGTCGCTTTTAGATATTAGAAAAAAACGTTTTCGATGGAATTGTTGGTCCCCCATTTTAGTTTCTAGAAACCATATACAAGATGTTCAAAAATCGATTGTGAACCAGTTTAATTGTGATAATTTATCATTTCTTATATATTTTTGAAAAAATGAGCCAAATTTTAAAAAATTTCCTGCTGGCGATTTCTCAATGTTTTGAAGTTTTCCGCAAGAACCAAAAATGAAAAAAGGTAAACTGAACAGCTCTGTAAGTTTATTGAATTTTCTTTAGCTAATAACGCCATTTTGAAACCTATAGAGGACATCTTTTGTTTCATATAGAAATATACTTGCCACTAGATGTCGTGCATTTCGATAACAAAATGGCACCTTTATTTAACTTTTCCTCATTTCTGACCTTCTTGGTTCTTATGGGAAACCCTCAATGATTTCAAGCGGAGATTTTTTGTTTAGTTGTGTATTTTTTGGATTCTTTTAGAAGACTTGTGACTAACGGTTCTTGTTAGCAGATTGTCACAAATTGTTTCTCACACGCATCCAAAGGCTATGTTGAAGTACTTGTTAAACAAAATCTCTCCATCCCAACCTATTGCAATAATCTCCATCATATCTTCCTAGATAGCTGTATCGAAATGATACCGTCCACGTGGTATACTTACTGACGAACATTGGTCCCGCATTGTTCTCGAGTTTATAAACAATTTCCATCAATTTGTACGTTCCTAATATTGATATACGTAATTAAGCAGGTTCCTTTATCAATCCGGTAGTATCTGTAAATGTCTCCCCTTCCCAAAAGTAAAAATTTGTATCGGATTAGAGGCCAGGATAATTGAGTTTTTTGTTCATTTGCTTTTTAAATGTTGCTCAAATTTTATCGTACCTAAAAATTATGTATACCATACGGGAAATAGTAGACCCTCTCCGACGTACCTAATTTGCAAATTAGGCCTTTGGTACCTTCGTGTGCGTGTTCAGTGTGTACTGTAATTTATTTTAAATAAATTCAAAAATATTGTAAAAGCTATTTTCTTTTCTTTTATGATTCCCTATCCATTGGAAATAAAATTATAGAGTTAGGATTGCAAAATAATTATATTTATATTATTATTTTACGGTATAGCCGCAAGTTCACAAATTGGCCGCCTATGAGCGCTGTAGTTAAGACGTATACGAGAATATGACAGAGAAGACTACTAAGGAGATGAGGGTCGTCTCTTTTAATAGTGACAACCGATAATACGATTCTTCTCAAAGGATAGCACATTTAGCAAGGTTAGCAGACTTGGCACAGTAGCTCGAGCAGCTTCTCTACCATGAATACCCTATTTTATTTATTAAAAAAATTTTCCTTTTACTCCTTCATTTTTTACTTTGACTCTTACAGTTAGCTGAAATCTGATTTTTCTGTTCATAACAGCGTTTAGCATGACATATTTTTCATATAGACCCCTATCGCGATAACGGAGCCACCGATCGCAAGAATCCTCCTTTCTCTATTGTTTCTGGCCAAATTTCATCCTTTCCCTTTGAACATTTTTATGAATTAATGCGGTAAATTTTTGTAGCATACTCCGACGTTATAGGAGCTCTATGGTTGAGAAGAATCGCGTCTGGGCGGATAAATCTTGCATTTAACACGCTCGTCCGAGCGGAAGGCAATGCTTCAAAAGGCCATCGAGCGTGTAGGGCAGTCGAGCTGAGGTCGTCGATAAATTCATATGCACCCGCGGCCGAGAAACGATAGCGCCAGAGGGTGGAAATGAATAATCGGAACTGCGCCCGAGGTTGTCACTGGCTTAGATAGCAAATCATCAAACTGGAGCGATGCGCAGCTTTGTAGGCTCTGATGGTTTCATTGTTTTCGTCTTGATGGAAATTTCGACCGTCTGACAGGTATCAAATCTCGATCAGATTGGTAGGCTAGAGAAGACCCGAATTCACGGGAGAGTTATCTTCTCATGAGAAGATGGCTCGATTTGTGGATTTGATGGAATCTTGTAACATATTATTTCTGTAGGTAAAATTCTCTTGCGAAATCAGAATTTTTTTCGAAAAAATGAACTAGTTACTTGAAGAAATTTTTTCCTTTTTTTCCTGAAGAAAACCTTTTCATTGAGAAGATTCTCCTTCCTCTAGAAACGTTTCTCATCAGGCTTAAATTAAATATTGCTCACAGTAACAATTTTTTTTTCTGGACCTTGAATCCAATTTAAAAAAATCAATCTAAAAATCGGTTTTTGAAAAATTGTAAAATTGCGCTTGATGTCATAGCAGTGGACAGGTAATTAGGCGGGTCTGAAGAATTGAACTATTACCGGATCTAGAGAGGCAGAAAGGAAAAGAAGAGGATTGTGGTCAAGCAATGGGGTGCTAGGTGACAACGGGAGGTCAACATTGCCACCTATTGGTGATTCGAAAGCTGAACTACTCAATTCGTAGAGCCCAAGTGCGGCAACGCTGCAAAAGTACCCACCCGCCTAATTTCCTGTCCGCTAATAATTGCTCTACGCATGATATTTATGCTTTATTGTTCTCACGCTCAATAAATTGCTGAAAATCATTCGATTTCGAAATCGGAAAAATTTCCGCACCAAATGCGAATGAAAACTTCTGCTTCCGTTTTGTAACTCCGCCGATTTCCTTGCAAGGCGCGCATATTTCGAATAGATCTACCTAATGAGTGTTGCGAAGTGTGTATTTTAGAGGAACGCGTTACAATCTGGAAGCCCTAGGAGCTAAGCCCGTGGAGGAATATCTGTGAGCTATATGTCACTGCCACGAAGTAAAGCTGGGAGAGGCCCCCGGCCAGGGTGGATTAGGCGCTACGGAGGCTTCTCTTGCTGGCGAGAGCCGGGAGGCCATTTGTCAGGGGCTCGGGAACGGCCCTTAATCCTTCAGGAACCTCCCCTCGGTTCCAGGTCCTCTAGGCGAAAAGGAGGGCTCCGCTTTGGCTCCCTGGAGGTCTAGGGTTGTACTGAGTGTGTGTTGCCATTGCGAACTTCTAACATCCACCACTTTAACTCACTACTTCGTCGCCCGATTTTATCTCAACGCAGCTTCCTTCCCTTCAAGGTCAAATAGTAGTATTGTTTTAATACGTCAGCTATTTTACAAGATTAAATTCAAAATGGACAGAATCGAGAGTAAAGTAAAGTTTTAGCAGGCAGACTAATATTGTTATTCTTGAAAAAGAATGTTTCCTTTTTGCTAACTATGCCAAATTGCTTTTACTTCGAAAATACGAGCGTTTCGGAAAATTCTACCAAAACTCCCTAGAGAGCTGGGATTTTCAGAACTAGATTTTAGGAAAAGAGACAACTTCCATGAAGCGCCAAAAACATTTTCCAGGAAAAATGTTTCATTTTGTTTTTAAAAAGTATTATCTATTGAAAAAAAATAGTAGAAAGAATTTCCTATATTTTTAGTAGAATTTCTTCGAAAGAAAACAGTTTTTAATCTCTTTGGAAATATTACAAAAATCGTTTGTTCCAGATATTCGATTTCTTAATTCAATTTTTTAGATTCTTAAAAAAGAAATTTGATAAAACTATTATCTAAAGTGGTTTTTTTTAATTGGCAATTTTTCAAGTCAGGGGAAATGCTAGATAATAATCATGCGGACGTCGTATTTTAAGAAAACAAAAAATTATTAGCAAAAGAATTTTACTCAAAAAAAAAAAAAAAATATAGAGGAAAAAATTATTTATTATAGGTAATTATTTTTCTGAAAAAATTTTGTTAGAGAAAAAAAAATTTTTGCCAGAAACAAAAAAACGCTGAAAAAAGAAAAAAAATGTGATTAGAAAAATGAAAAATTACCTCCAAAAATTAATTTATTCGAAAAAAAAATAAAATTTTTGATAAAGGTAAAATTGTTTCCAGAAGAAAACTCATTTTTTCACAAGAGAAAAATTGTTTTTCTAAATGATAAACACTTTTACGAGGAAATGAATGAGCTGTGAAAAGAGTGTTTTTTCACATATTTCTCGAAACATTTATAAATTCTTCTTCTGCATTTTTAGCCACCCCGAAATGTGTAATGCCGTCGAGAAGGGTAAGTACTATTCTTATAGTAGTATATAATTGAATAGTATAGCATAGCAAAGTAATGACTAAGTGAAGGAAGAGAGGAATTGAATACGCGCGTACTCTCGAGAGCAAAAACCTATGTTCCGAAGAGGGTTTAATTATCAGAATAAATATGAGTGAAAAAAAACTCGTCCCGGCCGATGGAGTGGGGGGGGATCTCATAAAATACCGTAGCTAGAGCCGGCCATGAGAGATAAACGTTAGATTTATAACCCCGAGAAAGGGAAACCTCTCGGGTCGGCAACACGCGAAACCCGGATTAACAATGAATTATTATTATATATAGCAATATAACGCTCTGTGCGCGAGAAGTTTTTAGGGAAGAAAAAATTTATCGTCCCAAGACGAACGGAATAGGAGAAATTCCCGTTCGGAAACAGTCGATTCGCGTTTGAGTAAAACAACGAGGGGAATGAAACGAGAAATGAAGGTTTTACAGGAGCAAAAAAAGTCCCTTTTCGCCCACTCCAGGTTTATTAAGGTAGGGTAGACAATAAAGATGTCCCGGTACGATTATTAAGTGGACGGCTACCGGTATTTTAAGCTCCTTCCCCGTCCGGAGGTTCGCGTCCGGTATTAAATGGCACATAATCGTTATGGGTTTAATTGCCGTAAACGGCGTATCCCAGGTGGGCATCCTTTGACACCGTTTCTTTTCCATCCGAAGCGATCCGTACACGAAAAGGTCGGCTCGATATTTTGATTTGTTCCCAACCAAAGGAAAAAGTTTTTCCGAATTTTTCAACCCCCCCAACGACGCAAAGGAGTTACTATAGAACATCAACAAGTGTTACGGACGTTTTGATTTCGTTTAGAAGGTGGCAAAATGGAGCAGATTTTTGGGGGAAGTAGGACAGGAAGCATCGTAAACAGTTAAATTAATAATAATAATAATAATCAATCAGTCTCACAACGGCCAAATTCTTGAACCACATTGCTAGCTCAATTTCGAGGATGTTTTTGAGGGGGAGAAAAATCGTATTTTCGAATGATTTCAGACAACTTGAGTTTATTATCAATTTCTTTTTTTTTTTTTTCAAGAGAACCTATGAATTTATTATGCACTACGAGTGGGAACTATTATAAGACATATTTATTTTTCAAATGCGATAATTTTCAGAGAAAAATATTTTTTCAAGACGAAGATAATATTTCAAAAGGAAGATAACTTTCAATAGGAAGATATTTTCCCACGAAGTAGATCATTTTTCGAGAACTAGATTTTTTCCAGAAAAATATTGTGTCCAGATAAAGTTACTTTAAAATTTTTTTTTAATAGGTAAATTTTTCTGAAAATTATATATTTCAGAAAAAATTCCATAAGAAGAAAAATTAACTAAAAAAGATTACTGTAAAATGAACGAGTTATCAGAAAATCGCAACAAATGTGTAAATCAACCTAAAAAAAATTTAATTTATTTTTACAGAGTTCCATTTAATGGTCATTCTAGTTTTATCATTAGCATCGATTTTTCGAAAATGTTCTTCTTGAAACACAGAAGCCAGATTCTCCATCTAGAAATTATAAATATAATACTTCGCCTTGCGAAAGCTGATAATTTGCTCTCGGCCAATCAGCGGCTTTATTAGAGGACGATCGAGCGCGATAAAAACGACAGCCCAGCGGATATGATAAATAGGCCACGAAACACCAATTGATATGAGCCCCTGATCGGCTCAAACTGTATTCGAATCAGTGATCAATTCAACGGAGCCGGATTTGAGAGAAAAAATTACCCGTAAATCAATGCGTACCCAATCAAACATCTGAGCCTTTCTCCATTGCTCAATCTGTAACCTGTTCGCCTTTAATGGAATTATCAATTCAAATCTCTCCATTCCTTCCAAATAAAGAAACCATACTGGGATTGGGTATTAGAATGATGAATCGCTTCATCTGCATCGTCGGCGAGGATTGTAATCCGAGGCCACTAAGCGCGAAATCCAGAGAACTAAATAAAACAACTCAATTGGCTCGCAACGGGAGAAATCAGTCTTCACATCTTATCATTGGACGAAGGTGCGAAATATAATGAGAATTCGAAATTGAAGACTAATTTAATAAATAAATAAAAAATATTTGAAGCATGAAAACAACATTTGGTTGAATTGTATCTAGAGCCACACATTAATAATAACTAGAAGTGATAAAAACCACAACAACTACATATGAAAACAAAAACAACAGCTACAACCGATGACAACAACTACAACTGACAGAAACGACTTCAACTGATAACAATAAAAACTGCAACTGACGACAAAAGAACTTCTACGACATCGGATAAAAAAAAAATACAAATGATAAGAACAACAAATACAACTGCTTACCACAACAACAACAGCTACAGCCATCGACAACAAAAACCACAAAAGCAGCTTCAACCGACGACAACGACAGTTACGTACAACTACTGTTAATATTACAACGGATACAAAAAATAAATAAATACAAATGATGACAACAATAATATAATACAACTGTTAACAGTAATTACACTTATAAGCACAAATAAATTACATGATATGATAAAATAAACAACTACAACCTACAACAACTACAACGAATGATAACAAATGCAAATACAACAGACAACAACAACTGATAACATCCTCTATAACTGATAAAAAATAAAAAAAAAATAAAAAAAACTGTAAGGGCATAAGTGATAGCAACATCTTAATCATTCAGCAGGATATTGTGACTGACGCATGTGACCTTTGGATCTTTTATAAAAGAAGCTTGCCTGACTAACGACAGCCGTAGTTACCTCTCAAATAAAGGATCCATGAACATAGCCCCAACAATCCAAAGGCCACTCACTTTAGCAACCATCTTGTTAATAAACTCTCGAATTGCTGTATTGTTAAGATGTTGTTATTGTTCGCGAGATTATTCCATACGTGAAACCTCGCACTTTTCTTAGCCCGTTGGAAAATTGAACTACATAACAATGTTACTCAGGCGAAACGCGTTTCATTTCGCCCTTAAGCTGTGGATTATCCATCGCAGGAAGGGAGAATGTACGCGCTGTTGTACTCGGCAGGCTAAACTTCGCTGTAATTAATGACTCCAAATTAAATTAAAGGGAGGAGGGATCCGTGTAGTGGAGAACGTTGCACACGCTTGCAAGAGGTGAAACTAAGTTCCTGCGGTTCTAATTCAACGTTGAACCTCGGTTTTGCGTAAATTCGAATTTCTCCCGCTTGTTAAATTAAATGGCGAAAAATTAATTTGAAAATTCACCAAAAAGCGAACGATGAAAGAAATGTTCCACGTAGCGCTGAAGAAGAGCGTTTTTGTTGGCGATTGAAAACATCAGATAGGTTATAAGAGGTTTTCATAGAATTCGAACTGTCTACGGTCAGTGGTGGACAAAAATAATTCATAATGTATATTTTCTGAATAGATAATAGTTGAGATGCTACCACAAAGAGTTAGACAGTTGGAGAGATATGTTTAACATGTAGTCTACTAGAAGTGACATTGGATGGTAATTTGCAGCCTGTTAATAACGATATCACAAATTATCTTTTATAGAAATGCTTTTTTGGGATATTGGGAGATTGAGACTCTGGGTAGTTTCTAAGCTTCATTATTTAATCTTTTCTTCGCACATGCGCCATTGCAGAGTGTGGCAAATAATTTTTTCCCATTTTCCAACCTCAATTTACACGCTTTCGAATTCATTCCTGTACGAATATGAAATAAGCTCATTTCCGGTTTATCCCTTGATGGATATAAGGACGGATGGAAGCAGTTTATGAAAAGAAAAGATGAGGAATGTCCGATCTTGATAGTACCATTTGGGGAGGAAAGGAGTTATGGGTCGGTATTAATTTGACTTAGTCCGTAAGGGATGTGGCGCTAGTGATGCAGAGGTGGGAAGTGAAGAGGCGAGCTTGAGTGTACCGGCAGATAAGAGCCCTCCCCACACTTTTCCCCGTTGATACATTGCGACACAGACTGTATTTATTGCCTTCCAGAAATTTCATTCGTTAAAAAAACACCCCCGAGGAGGAAAAATCCATTCCGCTTCCCGTTGCGCCCGTGGTTTCAACATTGCACTTCCTAGATTACTACGGTTGTATTTCATTTGAAATCGTTTATCTTTAGTTTAAAAACCGACTAAAACTAAAGCGAATTGGCGGTTTTTTCATTTAACTAGGTCAGGCACTAAAAGTGCCACGAATTAATAGAGTTGGTGGTAACATCCTTGACGTTTATCATTGCGATGTGTGACGTTCGCTGAATTTGGATACTTTATAGACATGAGTCCAAGGAAGATGTAATTTGTAGTTAAGGCAAGATTAATCGCAATTCGCCGCATTTTTTGCCCTATATTGCATTTTTTGCAATAATTTTATTCCATCGCCAATAATCCTTCAGTTTTCAATGATCTTCAAACGCAAAATGCTCACCTCAATATCAGCGACGGCTTTTTTGGCTTCGATAAATTCTGAATCCGCTCGTAGGATACGAATATTTATAGCGAACATAGAATCCTAAACAATCAAAACACACGAACTGTACTAAACAAGTATTAAAATTCTCGCCGTGCATACACCAACATAATCGAGGTTTAAAGGATTTACTACTGCTTCATCGACGTCGAACTTTAAAATGAGCGTACTCGAAGGTGTTTCATCTCCTTTGGTAAGTAATATTCTCTGCTATGTCAATCAATTGTAGCTGCCTCTATTTTTTTCATGTACTACCTACCCAAAATTACACGTTCTTTGAGTTAAACGATAGTAAAATTAGGATGCACCGCTGACGAAAAAAATAGAAAAAAATTCCGAACAGTAGCGGATCAGTTTCTCATGACAATGCAACAATGGAAAACTCGCAAATTGTATCAAAATAATTTTCACGCGATTCTCTTTGATTTTAGAGATGCCCAAGCAATGTTGGACCTGTTCACGAAAGGGAATGCATGCGATGTCTTATTCATAAATTGGAAGTAAGCGAATTCTTCGACACAGTGCGACTTGATTGGCGGTAGAAATTTTTATTCAACAAGTAAGTAGACGCGCACGACCTTTGGATACCTTGCTAGAAGAGGTCGCTTAACAATGTTGTAATTACGAGAATCTTCTAACAAACTATCCAAAGGTCGCGCTCGTCACTTGAAATCACCAAAAGGTTCCGATTTACATTGCAGAAATTGACGCAAAACAAATACACAAAGAAATACACGTTCACCAGATCTTTCTCGCCCGGGTCAAGCGAAGCTAGCGAAGGGTCCGAGGAAAATGGCAACGGGGATGAAAAGAGTGATAAGAGCACGAGCGAAGGCGAACTGGAAGAAGAAATGGACGAAGAGCTTGAAGACGAAACCGATGAAGTTAGAAATTGACGAGTTTTTCAATATTAGAGCTTGATGAGCTTGGCCTAGAACCATCCAGTGATTTACGTATAACCATATATTTCATTCTATTTTATTTTAGATGATATAATTTAACTCTAATTTAATGTCTATAGGAAAAGGGCCCAGCTAATGGGATTTCCGTGTGAGAGAAATTGTACAGTTCGTTGAAAAAAATGACGGGTGTGACATTTGGATACATTGCTCAAATGTGACTAACAAACGTGATTAACTCTCAATAACAGGATCACAAACAAAGTATCCAAAGGTCACGCTCGTCACACCTACAGAGAAATTATTACCTTCATTAAAATAAATTCACACTTTATTGAAAGCTGTTTTTTATAGCTATATAAATTAAATTCCCTGATTACCAGCTACACAGCAACATTGTTTGATTCGCTTGGAAACGAATAGCTGAAATTATAGTAGTTCAACCTGCGAATTACTGAAACTGTTTGGAACTTAGAGGCTTTTCCAATTTGCAAAATTTTCCGTTCAAAATGGGGCAATTACTGGACCCAATTAGGCCCGAATTCACTGTAAGTATTCGGGCACACGTGAAAAAGCCGAAATCTTGCAAAAATTCAGACCGCGAGCTTTTTAAAAAAATTTGATTTTCCAGGAATTTGAAGACGGAGACACCCGCGTTTTGTTTTGCAAGTCTTCAGTCGACGTGACGTCGGACGATGATGAGGAGATGAGGGGAAAGAAAAGGCCCAACGACGATATGACCGATTACGTAGAATCAATGTCGGTTCATAAGAAGCAAAGATTCCTGGTTTGTGTGGTTCATGAATACCTCGATAAATATATATAATAATGTTGAAAATCAGTGAAATAACAGGAAGCCTGATGTTGTAACCTTTGAAATCATTGTTGGAAGAATCGTGGAATTCGTAATTAAGTTCTAGTCGCATCTAAATAATTCGAATATAACGACTTGGTCGATACCACCTGCTCATTGAACACTAACTCAGACGTTCGGAAATAATTATACCAACGAAATATATCATTTTTCAATTCAATATTCTCGTAATCATTAAATAAATGATTCTTAGGACGAAAAGGAACAGGAAGAAGAGAGACTGCTGACGCTTCAAAGTTGCAATTTGGCGAAACGTTCGTCGAAATTAATAAGAGCTGTAAGTCGCTTGCATAAGATCTTCTTCCGTGTGATCAAAGGGACGCCGCAGAAGGTGCTGCTCCCTAGAAGACGAGTTATCAACCATTATAGTTGTATTACTTAGGTATTATTACACCGAGAAGTCAAAATAATTTGGTTAAATGCGTCACTATGTGTATGAATTGACAGATACATTGATCGTATTGTTTTAACCGACCGACAAACTCATTGCTCGAACCAACAAGTTTTTCATAAAAGATAAAAAAAAAAATTAAAAATTTTCCATAAAAGCGACTAATTCATTTATTGAACTCACTTGGTCCATTGATCGAACTGACAAGTTTTTCATTAGAGAGAGAAAAAAAATTGAAATCTTTCCATAAAAGTGACAAATTTATTTATTGAACTGACAAATTCGTTAATCAAAATTACAGATTTTTCATCAAAATGTTGGTGTTTTAATCAAAACGACAGATTTATTTATTGAACTGGCAGATTCATGGACTGAACTCATAGATCCATTAATCGAAATGACACATTTTTAATAAAAGCGATGGAATTTTAATCGAACTCATCATTCCAACTGACGGAGACGTTGATAGATTCGAAAAAGAAAGTTCGTAGAGGGGTTGTGAGGGGGAGAAAAACTAGGCGACTTATTCTCCAGGTTTTTAATGGCTGGCCGAGCACTTTCGCCCATTCGGGCATCCTCAGGGCGACGTGGAACCATGAGGTCCACAGCCCCTCACAACCCCTCTACGACAATAGATGCGACGACAACCAAGCGAAGAAAAAGAAAGTTGGTAATTCACATCACTCTTCAGTTACTTCCGTAAAAGGTCTCAGTATCATAAAGGAAACAGATTCATTTATTGAACTGACAGATTCGTTAATCAAAATGATAGATTTTTCATCAAAATGATGGAATTTTTATAGACACCACAGATTCATTGATTGAGCTGGCAGATTCATCGACCGATTCAATTTAAAAAAAAGTTTCACAAGCTATTCACGCTAGGGTTATTACTTCCGCAGAAAAAACTGAGAATACCGTCTCCAAGAAGAATACCGAAAGTACCATCACATCGGTCCACGCCGAGTCGAACGAGCTCACCGATATCGGTAAGGGCTGAGATAAAGCTGCTGAATTAATTTCTGATATGAATGAAAAAAAGGATAAAAATAATTAAATTAAAAGCTCTGGAACACGAGAACTAGGAAATTTTTGGCGATAAATAGTTACCGTTTCATTTCCCACACAGAAAACGGAAGTATCCACAAATGCTGACCTATCTGCGTTCGGGAAGGAGCACAAAATGAAAAACTCGTCAAAAGAAGATAGCGATTTCACCTTTTACGAAAGAACTACCATCACGATGACGTCGAGCGAATACGTGGGCAGCAATTCCTGCTACGACGTCGACTGGCGCAGCAGGAATGCCGAATTTGCGACGAAAGCAAGGCCTAAGATGGTAGCCTCGATGAGACCCAAAGGTGTTCAAGTGCTGCCTGTTCTGCAGCATCGTCAAAGGACGAGTATGACGAGGCATAAAATCAAGGAAGAAATGTCACCCAACGGGGACTCAACGTTGAGCAGCGGCATCCACGATATAAAATCAATAGTCGCTCGGTCGCTCGAATGCTCGTCAACAGACCAATCGCCTTCCTCCTGCCGGACAAAAGTAATGCAAGCGTTTCCCCAATCGTCTCGCGCTTTCCCTTCGTCGTGTTTGAAAAAATTTCCCCACCACGAAAGCGAAAAAAAGAAGTCCGTCACATTTTCGCCCGATGCTCTCGTCAAAAAAGATGCGATTCGACCGATGAAAAATCGAGCCCTCCTCGAAACTTATCCGTTCCCGGTGGAAAAAGGGCATCAGATGTTCATGAGCGAGCACGTCAGGTACACTGCGCCGATTTTGCTGATCCAATGCGCCGACAAGCAAAGAAACCAAGGCCAAAAGATCGTCCAAGTGCAGAGAGAAGTCGTCCAAATGAGGACGTCGAGAAGCCTCGAATGCGCTGTGCGAACTGACCACACTGAGGCAAATATTCAAAACGACGTTCGAAATCAAACTCGAAATACCAACATCAGCGATTTATTCCCAAGGTCGAAACGCGCTAAACCGGTTGTAATCCGGAGGAATCGCGAATCGTCGGACGTGAAGGCGAAAAAAGTCGACGAAAAACTGCAAAAAGCGCCTGTGCCGAATTTGAAAACGGAAGAAACGGGAAAGCGGCCTCAAAGGACGAAGGCGTTTCAAGAGAAACCCGAAAACAAAGATCTCATCTACTCCCACCGAGGTTCGATTAACATTCCTCTTCACCCTCTCCACGGCAAAACTTTGGCCAAATTCAAGGAAGAACGCGAACGGAGAATGGTGAAGAAGGAAAGCGTCCTCAAACTTACGAACGCGAATGGGAAAACTCAAGGTTCGATTTTGGAGCAACGCGGTGCCGATAAAGGACCCAAAAACGCCGAATCCGTAGGTTGGAGGAAAGGCTAATAAATCGTGATCTACGTGTCTGTGTCGAGATGGTGAGTTGTAAATCATCTTGGCGAAAGATATTTTGGAATAGATTTTGTATAAGAAAGTGTTTTTGTTAATAGAGCAGATGTAAGTTTTATACCTTTGGATACTTGTTAGACAATTGTGACTAAGGGTTCTCACTTTTAAATTATTAGTCACAGTTTCTTTTAAAATAAAGTATCGAATGGTCACTTGTTAGTCAAAAAAATTAACAAAACCTTCCCATATGACTATATTCTCCGTTTTTTCTATCCGTTGATTCACTAATTCATTGCCTGAAATGAGTAACTGATTAAAAAGGATATAATTAAGGAAATAACTAAGAATTTCATTTAGTAAATAAATAAATTGATTGATTTAAAAAGTCAATATTGATTTAATTAAATTATTAACTAATTAACAGATTAATTTAAATTAATGTTTGATTAATTGATTGACAAATCAAAAAGAATACGTACTGTGGACTGTTTATAAAAATAATACAATTTCAGTTTCGCATTGGTAAATTTGTGGTTGATTGAATTGTTGGATCTATTGTTCATTTAATTTATCTATCTTACCTTTCTTTATCTTTATCTATCTTCTTCTTTTTATCTATCTTTATTTTTTTATTTTTTTATTTATTAGTTTTGTTTATTTTTATTTTTTTGTATAGGTAATTTATTTATCTTTTTTCTTTTTTTTCTTTTTTTTGCATCATTGATTGGATTGCTTGATTTATAATTAATTGGATTCATGGAATCAATGGATTCATCTTTGATTGAAATTGATTCACTAATGGGATGATCGAATGATACAATCGAGTTGCTGATTCATTTATTCATCGTGTGAAAGTAATTCAGATTGATTTAATTGTTTAATTCAATTGATCGATTGAGCAGTTGTTTTAACGTAAGAAAATTAATAATTTATCAATTTATTGATTCCTTAATGGAGTCATTGTATCGTATGATAGATTCATTGATTCAAATTTTTCTTCTTTTCAAAAATGAATTGAAAATATTTCAAAATTATAATAGAAGAAAGGAAATAAAATAATCTAATGAATATTTCGACTAACAAATATTTGTACTTGCTCATTTTAATTGCTTGAAATTGTCATTTTTGCTAGTTGTCACGCGTGATAAGTGCCACCTTTGGACTCTTTGTTGGAATATGTGCCCAAGGATGCCGTTACTAGGATGTAATTATATGACCACTGTCACGTCTTCCAACAAGAAGTATCGAAAGTACATTTACGCCACTTATATTAGTTCGTTTAACGCAAACTCCATTATAAAACGAATTGTTTTCTATTCCAGTTACTTCCGCGCCCAGTGGTCCTGTATTTGGTAAAAATAAATTAGCCAATACACATAATAAGAGCGTTCAATTGTATTCCAAGTCGTCCGGTCATGTTTGGTCGAGAGTCGAGAAGGTTTGCCAAACGAGAATAATACCAGGCGATATATTATTATATTAATACGCGGGGGAAAAGGGCGGCACTCGGTTGCCAAAGGCTTAAACCAGTGTTCCCAAAGGACGCAAAAAGGGACCTTTTGTACTATTTATTCAGAGATCTCTCGGCGCTCTTAGTTTGTATTATAAAGGAAAAGCTTCGGGCGGGGTCTTTTGTAAATCCTCTACAAGTGTATGTACAGAGGATATATCACCTTATGGTCAGCAGGGAAATAATGGAAGCTAAGCGTACTTCCCTAAGTTCCTGCGAGGAGTGTCCTTTTAAAGTAAAACGCAAGACATTTTAGCGCAATTGATGGCCATTTATCGTCTGTGGAAATAATGGTAGCTCGTAAATGTGCGCGGGCATCGGAATTTACTCCGTTTTCAAAGCAATGAAGACGATTGGATGAATTTAAATTGTTTCAATGGCTTTTTAGCTGCAACGTTAAAAATTGCACGATTTTATAATTTAACGTAAAGCGATATTTGGTGAAAGTGGGAAAATCTTACCAAAATAAAAAAAAAGGGAAAATCAGTTCCTAGGTTTATAGCTAGCCAAGTTCAGATTGGTATACTTGAAATTTTCTGATATGTTTCCTCTCAATAAGCATTGGTTACCTCTTTTCTACTTACATGGCAACAAACATGGCTGACGTATGTGTCTCACCTCATCATTTGTACGTTTAATTTAGCCGCTAGGAGCGCTGCCGAAGACGTAGTTGCCAGGACGTGTAATGCTGCCTTATATTGTGATCAAAACCTGCTAAAATCTGCAGTCAAATGAAGAGGAAAAAAATCAAAATTTTCGGGTACCTTCTCAAGCAGTAATTTCCCTTGAGAGACTTGTTGTGTCTAATTTATAAACAATGAAAATCTGACTACACGTTTGTCGACTGGAGAGCACGAATCCTCGCGCTTCTCAAGCGGTGTTATAAATTTCGCTCTTACCGTAAATCCTAGAGCCTTTGTATATCGGATAGAGTGTGTTAGAGATTCAGGGACCTAGCAGACAAAGTAGGTTCCTCAGTTCGCGCCCAGGAACCTCCTATTGTAGTAGGCGAAGATATTGAACGAAATCGCGAGCCGACGGCAGCGCTTGGCAATAGTGCGCCAGAGCTGGCTTGTTGTTATGTTAATTAAGAGGGATGAAAGTGTTTGAACAATGGTAAGAGGAAGAAACCGACTGGGCGAGCATGGATCTTCTTTGCAAAACAGTAGTAGCATTCGGAAAGAGTGGTTTTAGTATTGTTGTGCGAGCACTCGGAAAATAAACGATCCAAGCGCTAATACCGTGATTAATCTTTACTCCGTTCAATCGAATAAGAAACAGAGTTTGCGAATGCCTGCCAAATAATCGAATATTGAAGTTGACAAAATATACGATTTATGTGATTTTTTTATTAGGTTAAAGCGCCCTAAAATAATACAAAGACAACACTGCTTTTTAATTTGAGATATTTTCATAAGTTTGGGCACATTTTTGAAAGTCGTCGATTACGTCTTGAATAATTGTTCCGGAACATTTGCTCTAAAAAATAACTAGTACGACAACAACCAAGCTCATGATTATGAAGGCTGAAGTTGAATTAAAATTAGAATATAATAATAAATTTAGAATATAATTATTCTCATTTCGTTAGAGCTAATGAGGAAAACGAAGCTGGCTATCTAAAAAATAAAACTCGTCGCTTCGCAATTTTGAGAAGTGCGAGTCAAAAATAAATAGCTCCAACTTTCGGCTTTCTCGCGTAAATCGCAATATATATCAAATTGAGCGGATTTTCCTCAAAGTTTCCTCCGCAGTTGGCGGATAGTTGTCGGCCGTTAATCATAATTTCCCGCCGTGTCGCGGGGCGAATGAGAAATTCGCGGCGGAAAAACGTGTCACGTAGTGATCGCAGTAAAGCAGTTTTTCCAGAGCCCGGGCTTTCCCTTCGCCGCCGCGACGTTGAAGCTCCCGGGAGGTGCGAATATAGCTCTCCAAGAGGGGAAAAGCGGTGGAAAAAGAAAATGCGGGCATAAAAATTTGAGACACAACCCGGCCATTCGTCTTGGAAAAGCGTACGGAGGGTAGTTGTTCCAACTGGGGTCATAAATCTCCAGAGCCCATCACATATGCCCCTACCATTCCAAACCTCTTTCCAGGAGCTTCTCTCGTCTTCCCGGAGCCTGCTGAGAGAGCTTTCGAGCTAACTTCTGCGTCAATATTTTTTTACTTTATTCCGAGCCGCGAGCGTTCGTTAGGGGAAATCCTGCAATTCTAATGCTCCCCCAAACTATTTCATTGTCATAATTATGTAGGCGAAAGATAATGAAGGTAAAAAATAATCTCGTAGTTATTCACAAATTTCAATTTTTACTTCCATGAATTCGTAAAAACGGCTCTTCATTTTTAAAGATGTCAAGTGTTTTTTTTTCTTTTCTAATATTGTGTTTTCTTTTCTAATATTGTTTTTTTTTCTTTTTTTTACGTGCGTTTTTTTCTAACGCTATTCATTCTGGAATTTTGTATTTTGTGAACTCGTTCTTACATTACAAAATGTGGAAACTATATTTTTATTTGTTCTTTTGAAGATTTTAGTTGTTTTTATTAATTTCAACTTTTGATTTTAGATTTAATTTTATTTATAGCTGAAAATAAAAACTTATTTCTTTAGGGTTTATTTAATGCTTTTTATTTTATTTATGGATTATGGTTTTTTTTAAACTTATTAAATTATTATGGTATTAATTTAAATTAAAAATATAATAATTAAAAAAATAAACAGAACAAAAGAAACTAAAAAAATGAAAAATAAACAAACAAAAACAAATAAAACCGTTGAAAACGTAAAACAATTTTAAATAAAACATTAAAAAAATTAACTAATTAAAAATTTAAAATTAAGGGTTTTAAAAAAAATAATAGTCTTAAGTTTGTATTGTTTTCAAAAACCCGTTGGTTTCTGTGGGAAAAGGTCAACGTTTTCGATTTTAACGTTTAATAAAACGTTTTTAACGATTTCGAAACGATGTCAAGCTTTTTTTCGATCAGCCGTTTTTCAATTGTTTTTCCTCAGGGAGTGTAGTTTTTTCAACACTTTTTGTTTTTGAACAACTTGTTGGGTGAACGTTTTTCAAAAACATAATGCAAAAACGCGACAATTTTTTTTTTTTTGAAATTCGAGTTGGCGAGGATTTTTTTTTACTAAATAAGTTGACAATATTTGGCGAAGTTTAGGTTTTCATTCGGAGGTGTGAGGACGAAGTGGCCGCGGAAAAAAGCAGCCTACTCGTACCACTTCCCCGCCAAAACAGATAGGAAACGGTTGTGGAAGGAGCCATGGCCCGCAGCCAGAACAAGGCCCGCAGTTCCGGCTGCGAGCTCATCTTTCCCCTCTCTTTCCGTCTTGCAGTGGGCATATCTCGTACGCGATGATAGAAACGAGGTTTGCAGTAGGAGGAGCTGCAGTGCAACCGCGATGAAATATGCAACCCCTTCAAACCCACCCCCTGGCGCGCTTACTTATTCATACACTGCTGGCACATTGTTGTTAGCACTGTGGAGAAATAAGGAGGAATATTTTGATTTCGCGAGCCAATTGAGGCAATCCTTTGAAAGTGCTTGCTTTAGAAATGGCTTTATTCCAAGCGAATCCGGCTAACTGCAGTTTCATTGCAATCATTTCATCTCCGACCAGTTAATTGCTGTAGCACTAGAATGCGAATATTATATTCGCTTTTTTTTAAAGGAGGTTTTCGTTGGGTTAAATAGCGGGCGGATTATTAGGAATTCGAAACACCGATCCACGAAGGGGATGAAGGTGAACATTTTTATTATGACATCCACAATTCCTTATTATTCTATATTTTTTTCATGAAGCCTCAAGAGCGGTCACTACATAAATATTATCGTTAGCCTTTACATTCGGACTCCGCCTCTGGCTTCAGCCTCCGCTTCTGTCTTTAGCATCCGCCTTCAGCCTCTGCCTTCAGCCTCTACCTTCAGCCTCCGCCTCTGTCTTCAACCTCTACCTTCAGCCTCAGTCTTCAGCCTCCGCCTTCAACCTCTACCTTCAACCTCTACCATCAGCCTTCACCTTCAGTCTCAGTCTTCAGCCTTCACCTTCAGCCTCAGTCTTCAGCGTCCGCCTTCAACCTCTACCTTCAGCCTTGGCCTTCAGCCTCTGCCTTCAGCCTCTACTTTCAGCCTCTACCTTCAGCCTCAGTCTTCAGCCTACGCCTTCAACCTCTACCTTCAGCCTCTAACTTCATCCTCAGCATTCAGCCTCCACCTCTGCCTTCAACCTCAGTCTTCAGCCTCCATCTTCAACCTTCAGCCCCACCTGCATCCGTCCGCCTTCAATATCCCCTTGACCTTCCCCATCAATCTTTCCTTTCAATTTTTCCTTAATCATTATTTCTCCGATTCCAAGTTCAACGTTCAAAAGATGACTCTAAATCGAATGCGATCGGCCCTAATACGATTTTGATTATACTTTCAATCCGTTTTTCCCCGGCGGAACTGTTATTCTATAGTTGGTGTTTAGATCACTACAACAACGGTAAATCTCCGTGACCGGTTGCAGGAAGCGGATGTCGTAAAATACGCGGTCTCTTCCTATTTTTTTTTTCCTTTTTTGAAAACTTCTTGCCGGTGAATTGTGTCGGGAAAGCGGAAGAAACGGGAAAGAAAGCTGAGGGGGTTGGAAAAAGTTGTTTACTTCGAGGTACCTCTTTCATAGACCAGTTGGATGGACTGTTGCATAATTCAGTTTGGTGCTCTGTTGGTATTGGTGAGCCGAACAACAGCCTTGGGATTCAGTTCCGACTTCGAGCCGGGCGAAACTCGGGGCGTTTTTTTCGCCTTTTTCCCCGGGAGCGGCGCGTTCGTTTTTCGTCCGAAGATTTACAGCTGTTGGCAAGAATGTGATCTATGGTTGCGACCATAAGTTATAAGTTTTTTTTCCGAAGAACAAAATAGCGCGCTGCGAAGTGCTACATACTCTTGGCTCCTGGACGGCCGAACTTGGCCCATTCGTCTCTCGCTCATATTATCGAACCGTATAACGTTATTCTATTGGTCTTTTTTTCCCTCCCGTGCTCCATTTCTTTTTCGCCCTCTCCAACTTGGACGGAACCGGCGATATTTTTCGGAAGTGTGTCATGTTTCTTATCGAATGAAACGCGAACGATTTATCGGAAAGAATGGCGAACGATTTTTCTTTTGAAGAGTGAGAAAATTTCCCATTTATCGAGTCGGCGAAGGGCGAATTCCGATATGCAGGGTGCATTATATGGTTTTGCAGAAATGAATGAAATTAAAATTACTTTGGTTATTTTTTGACCTGACTAAATACCTAAGAGGTAAATAAGAAAAAATAAATAAATAAAGAAAAGAAAAATTAAAAAAAAATAAAATAAAAAAATGAATAGGTTGAAAGAAAAACTGATGATAAATATAGAAATGATGATGTTTCAGCTTACAGCTAAATTACAAATATTTTTTAATATTTAAAAAAAATATACCAAAAGGTCAAATTCGATGAGAATACTGAGGGGCAAAAATAACTGTAATAGCTTTGAACTCCTATCAACATATATTTCTTGTCGCATAAATCAAAATCTAAACATTATCACCGCATAAAGTCAAACGAATTTGTCCTCCTAATTTGTGAACGAGGGTTTTTTTAATACGTTCATCATACGAGGGAAATATAAACCTCGTCTCATTCGTACTAAACAGAAGGGACGGACATTTTGAACGGCGCTAGAAGCGAGAACCGGAGAAACATAAAACTCGACGCAATGACCGACTTGTTGCTCCCGGGCTTGACATTTACGGCGCCATAAAGTTCGCTCCGTTGGGGAAGTAGGGGAAAGCTCTCGGCTCTTCCGATAGGTCTACCGTGTGAGGCTCCCACGCGATGAGCAGCCTTAACCTTCGTTGTTTTGATTGCGGATCCAGTAGGTACCAGATATCTGAAAGTGGAAGCATAGCCGAATTTGGTCACAAGATAAACGAACCTGTGGAATATAGATTATTCCATTAAGAATTTTGAATGTAATCTGAAAAATATTAAAATTGATTCATGTTCATTTTTGAAAGCTGGAATAAATGAGGATGACGAAATGAAGAGAAATTTGCCCCTAACTTCAACCTCAACTTCAACTTCAACCTTCAACTTCAACCTTCAACTTCAACCTTCAACTTCAACCTTCAACTTCAACCTTCAACTTCAACCTTCAACTTCAACCTTCAACTTCAACCTTCAACTTCAATCTTTAACTTCAACCTTCAACTTCAACCTCAACTTCAACTTCAACCTTCAACTTCAACCTTCAACCTTCAACTTCAACCTTCAACTTCAACCTTCAACTTCAACCTTCAACTTCAACCTTCAACTTCAACCTTCAACCTCAACCACAACCTTCAACCTCAACCTTCAACTTCAACCTCAACCTTCAAAACTTCAACCTCAACCTTCAACTTCAACTTCAACCTTCAACCTTCAACTTCAACCTTCAACCTCAACCTTCAAGCTCAACCTTCAACCTCAACCTTCAACCTCAACCTTCAACCTCAACCTTCAACCTCAACCTTCAACCTCAACCTTCAACCTCAACCTTCAACCTCAACCTTCAACCTCAATCTCAACCTTCAACTTCAACCTCAACCTTCAACTTCAACATTCAATTTCAGCACGACCACATTTTCAATAATTTCAAATTTCCCTAAAAATATTTGTTGAAAAAAACTACTCGTTTTTAAATATTTATAAACTAAAAGACGAATGTCTTTCGCTCACACATTCGTTGCAGTGCTCGCAGTTAAAGAGTGAACCTTCGGAAGAAAAGGGAACCGCTGAGAATGAAGTCTAAGGGGTTGGGAAAGAGGGGTGTAGAAATGACGTAGCTAGAGGGAAGATGATGTTGAAGAGGTGGAGGGGTATGATTTACTTCCAAGCCTCAGGAGTTATTGCCCACTTTCTCCTCCCTATCTGTCCGTCTCGCTTGCATACGACATTTCGAGCTATCTCCATCTCTCTTTCCCACTTTCTTCCTATATTGCTATTCTTGAGGCCCGCCCCTTTAGCGGTCTCTCGAGCCTTATCCCGCTTCCGCTCTTCTACCCCTTTTCTAGCTCATTTCTTTTCCTTCCATCGCATCTTTCTCCAACGTTGGCGAAGACGAGATGGGAGTTATTTCTTTGCTCCGAATTCGAAGAAGGAGGACGAGGAGTGAAAAATTGTAATCATCGTAGATTATTGATTGAAAAGAGGGAAATTCGAGTTTGTAATTTTACATCCTTGAAAAGTATTGTTATAGATCAATCAGAGACTATATTATGTAATTATAGCTAAATCGATGAATACATTTCGTAAATATTGCTTAATCTGTGACTATATATCACGTAATTACAGCGCAATCGCTTAGCGTTAATGCTATACTAAGCTGTTGAATTGACAAAAAAAAAAAAAAAAAAGAAAAAAAAAAAATTTCGCGTGATTATAATAATTTATATTTAAACAGTATCCAACAACGCCTTAATGATCTATAATCGCCGCGTCGCGTCTGTTCAGATCGGGTCGGATCAACTTGCAAATAATTCACTTTCGAGAGGGCAATAAAGCGGGCCCTTAATTTACGAGTAAAATTATAGTAAACGGCATACGGAGGGTAGATTAATAAGACGTGTTAATCCCAGAATTAATCGATCGGCGTGGAATTATCGCGGCTGTATTCCATTCTAGGGATTCGGCAAGACCACGTTTACTATTGGACAGGGAGGAAAAATGTTATGTATGTTCGCGAATATATATCGATAGGCTTTATCTTAGAAGCATTTTAAACCATTAATTCGGGGGAAAAAATTATAAATTTACCTTAGAACGTAGGAATGCGTGTGGTCGTTTACAATTGAAAATATCGCTCTTGTGTAATGTAAACGGGCATTGTATGCCTTATTACACAATAATTGGAATTTTTATTAGTTGGGAAACAAAGTACCTATCACAAAAAATTTTTTTGGTATTAATTTTTTCTTGATCGATGTTGTGTTGGTGGATACGACCAAAAAATATTCTCTCACTCTCTCTCTCCCGCTCTTGATAGGATTACGAGTAGAATAAAATCCCACAACACGTGCCATCCGAGGGAGATCGAACGTTGACTAATTTTCCATCCTCTGTTATCTCCCTTTTGACAAACTCGCAAGCGAGGGGCGTGATTAGTAATTAAATATGCACGGGGAAACACCTACCGTATTTATGGCTTATTAAATATTTGGCGAGCCTTGATTGGAGAGGGCGGCACTCGATGTCCAGCTCGTCAGCGAGGCTGCCCAATCATCGAGCACCCCAAGGGCACCTGTATTCGCCAGGGAGAAATCACCGATGTTAATTTTTTTTATCAAAAAGAACAGACGTGGACATACTAATTTATGCAATCTGAGCAATTGAATTGTTGAAATATGTCGGAGAAAAATTGAATTAAAAATGAGAAATTGATTAATATCGATAAATATTCTAATAAAGATTAAATACTAATAAATATTCCGATAAATACGCGAGGATCGAGTTTCATAGGTACGAACCGGTATTCACGTCCTCAGATTCCGAGGGCTTTCACGTGAATTAAACTCCTCCAAGAATAGAATGAACCCATGGGATACTCGAAGGGTCTAGATTTCTAGGCGGCCTGAAAATACTTAATCCTGAGTTATGGAGGTCGTGCTCGAGAGCGTTAATCCCGAATAGCAGCCCTGATAGTTACTAGTAGTTCATCGATGTAACAGTTCTGTTTACACTCCATAAATAAAAAGAAAAAGACGGGATAATTTCTCGAGGTACGCTTGATGGTTTATTTTTAGGGGAGAAATTATTTTTCGAACTTGATTAAGATGAGTTTTTATGTTGTTGACAAAAGTAACCGTGAAAAAGTTTCGTGAGGAAATATTCATTTCGTGTACTTGAATCATCTTTTTCAAAAGGACTTTGACCCTCGATAGCTTCAGTAAAAATTTGTCAATTCAGATATTTCATGTGTATCTAAAGATAGACGGCGAAATTCTCTTTCTTTCCCATGAGTAATATGCCTTCCTCAACCGTTCATGCTCCAAATTTTAACAAAATCGAAAGTTTTCACGAAAACAGCCAGGTGTTGTATTTTTTGCTCGCTACTGTTCGTAGATAAAAATCTGCAATTTCCGAATAGCTTTTATCATAGCAAGATATAAATGCTCTGATTTCTTCAGTTCTAAAGAAAAATTCCACATCTGTCGAAAGAGGAGATTTCGGAATCCGTGAAAAATTCAGCATCGACAAAACTATAGATGTTAGCTATTTAAAAACGAAATAATTTCATCGTTTGAGATGCTTCATTAAGAATCTGTATAATTGTTAACTGGAGAGTTTGTCGAAAAAAAATCGCTGACGGCTAAAAATTTTTTTTTTTACCAATATCCGCGAAATTTCTCGCTCTGCGACCGATTGTGAAAGAAAATTCTGTTTCATTTTTGGCCAATTTTTAAAGTATACCTAATAGCAAATTTAACGCTAAATTCGACTTTTTGTCGTGAAAAAATTTTGCCGGCATCTCTCCTTTTTTTTGTATTTTATTGAATTTATTAAACGATGTTTTAAAATATTTTTTGATGAATTTTATAGAAATAAATAAAGTTACAATACAAATTTGGATTAAAGACCCTCTGAATCGGTTAATTTTAAAGTAGAAGTTTCAATTTTACAAATTATTTGTCCACGTTGCATAATTCGATAATTACTTTGCGCAATAAAATTTGATTTGAAGCATAAAAAAAAAAAAAAAAAAAAAAAAAAAAAAAAAAAAAAAACACTTGAGCACTGAAATAATTAATGTTCACAAATTATTAGGTAAGATGATTATGATTAGAAGTTTTAAACACAAAATTAAAATAGTAAAATTAATAAGCAATGACTTATTTATAAACTGAGGCCATTTTAAATCTAAATGCCATTTTTTAAAAATTAATTCTTAACGACAGTACTTACGCAATAAATACGACAGTAAATGCGACAGTACTTATAAATATGCAATTTTTAAATCTCCACTCGCAATTAAAAAAAAGAAAAATAATCAATGCTAATTAAATTACCTAGGCATCTCGTTGATTCAGTTTTATTATGAATTAAAAATAAAAATGATCAACTCGTCCGTTTGTCCGTAATAAATTCCGTAAATAGCTTTCCGTATTGGGAAAAATTATTACCCCATCATAGTTACCTAATGTTAAAGCAATTAAAGGCGAAAATGTGATATAGCGTAAAAATGAATCGGACCCGCGTCTGGAAGACGAGTTTACGCGTGAACGGAGAGGGCGAACGTGGGAGAGCGCGAGGGAACGAGACGGAAGATGACAGGACTGGCGGGCGAGATTCCGGGGGGGAGATCTCGAGTCGGCGCAATAAAGCAACACATATGGCGATGAGGGGCGACCGGACGGGAACGGGGGACGACCGGCGGCCGCTGAGCCGGAGGGGGCTAGGGGGCGGTCCCCCCCACTCGACTGTCCTCTCTCTCTTTTAGGCTCATTGTTTCGCCTCGTAATTCCCTCTCTTTCCCACTCGCACGCCCGGTGGGACCCTCCTTGCTTTATGGCCGTCCTCCCTGGTCCCTCTGCCGTAAACCATTCTCAGTCAAGCAGACCAGCCACTGACACCGCACGCCACTTTTGCCCCGTATCTTTTACTTTACGATCCAAAACAAACCTTTACGAAAGCGTTTGCCCTACGTTTTTCTATACGGTTGACGAATAGTTTTTTTTCTTTCTTCGACGATCGAAAAATTGAAATTTTCGACAACGCGTGTGCACTGACGGTTGAATTTTTCCGGGCGAGAAAAAAATTTCACCGCCGAACCCGCGCCGGTAAGGACACCGACGGAGTGAGAGCGGCCATCCTTTTTTACTCGCTGCCCTGAAAAAGGTTAGTCGAAAATTGGCTCAAATGTAACCCTAAAAATTGGCGCATTTTTTTGGCACAAAAAAATAAATAATAATAATAAATAATTGAATTGGAGAAACCTGCTACAAAAAAAAAAAACGTACGTATATTTTTTCCTATACTTACTTGCCAAAAAGAAAAAAAATTGCGACCTATTGATATTAAAATTTATTGTCAAGTTATGATTTGAAATTCTAGAATCAACTTTAATGAACTTGTGCTACAACGATGAAAAATCTTAGAAATGAAATTCCATCTCAAAAACAAAAAGGTAGGGTTTCAAACAAATATGTATTTTTATATTGGTTATATTCATTAGTGATCGTTAATTATTCTTTTCATCTCTAAATAAACCCTGCAACAAGTGACCATTCTAATTGTTATAAAATAATGTACCACTGTCATCCTGCTTTCAAAAATTTCAACACAACGTTTCTCTTGTTCAAATTGCGCGCCATTTTTTCGCCAACACCAGTGAAAACAGTTCATTAACCCGTATCAGACATTTTAAACTTGACTTTAGGAAATTTTGAACTTGATTTCAGAGGGTATAGTAAACTGATTTTTGACATTTTGAAGTTAGTTTTTTAGATACGAAGGAAAGAAATGCGGTTATTTCACCTGTATCGTTTTACTTTCAGTTCAAACGTAGACTAACAGTGTTCTTCTCCTTAATTTAAAATTCCATTTATAACGCAATCTGTAATATCAATATTAATTTTTTTTTCAGAAATTTGCTTTATTTTTAATCCCTTCAAATTTTGCATTTGATATTTAATTATTATTCAAATGTAGTTAATATTTTCCACAGTTATACAATCAAATTATTTTCCAGCCACACACTAATAATAATAACTTTAATAGTATGTGCCGCAATTCGAATCCTACTCTATTGAATCATTTCCTCCTCCGTAATTCGAATTAAATTTTCGATGATTCATTTGATATATTTATGTGTCTAACATTGTTAGTGTTTCTCGTGGTTTCCATAGTTACTTTCTAATTACAAGGTTCTTGTATTTTTTGAAGTGTCCAAAGGTAATGCTAAACTACATGTAAACCAACGCAAATTGATGTCACAAATTTGTCTTTGATCTTCCGTCGAAGCAAAGGAAGAAGCAAAATACAAACTAGTTCAACTGCAAGTCACTCTAAACCATTCAGAGCTAATAATTATCACGAAACAAATATTTAGAGCTAACTATCTTTAAAAAAATATTTACTGGAATACTTCATTTGCGACAAATGTTATTGCGATTTTTTCCTACAACTGTTGAAATTATGGAGGGAACGAAGATTTTATTTTCATGGTTTTTCATAGCTGAAAAACGTTCTTTCATTTAGTAAGTAAAGTAAGGAAAATGTCATTCGCAAGGCGATTGATCTAAAAGGAAGCTTAGTTTCAGAATGAGTTGATTCATGACCCTACCTTTGGATACTTTGTAAGACATGAGTGTACATGAAGTGCTAACCTTGTACTTAATTGCTGTAACTATTGTTTACAAAATTCAACTTAACCAAGGGTAAGATCTTTTATAAACAATAGCTTCAGTTTCGATTGAAACTCGAATTAATTCTATATATCTTTCATTTTTCAGCTTTCTTAATATCATCGAATATTTACATATATATTTTTTCCTTCCTTTTGACCTTCCTAAATTGCTCTATAGATACATCAAATATTCTACAAATCTTGAAACAAATCTTCAATTAAATTATTAAATTGAAATAATTAAATTAAATAAATAAATAATTAAATTATTATATTAAAATTTATCCTACCTACCTCAATAGATTGTTTTACCATCAATCTTTCAGCAAATCACACTCGCGTTTTTAATTCAATCGAATTTTCCCCGCATCTCGCATTTTTCGCCGACTCTCGACCGGTATTGAAATCTTTCCGATATCAGTTCGATCTTTTCAATCCATAAAGAACTGCTAACGTCTCAATCGGCCGTCGGGTGTTCTCACGTGGGGATTCTGTAATGAAAGACTTGAGGCTCGTGTTTGGCCCGGTGATATCTTTACGACCAAAACCCGCCCCCTGTTTTTCTACTTTACAATCATATTATCTTGCCATTACAACGGCCGTTTAACTCGAGCTTAAGTTTACGAGCGATCACGCCTTCCGAAAGGTTTCTTTTTCGATGTACCTCGGCTCTATTCAGAAATTCATCGTTCGGAAAGGAAGCCGCAATTAAATCCGTTGAATTTATAACTTAATAAGGACCGCGTTCATATTTATGCGCGGCTCTGATGCTAATTTCGATCCTATCGGATCCCCTGTGTCAGGTCCGTGGTAGCTTTATTGTCGAATAGTTGAATTCAATCCTTGACCGTTGAAACTGAAATTATATGCAACGCAGTTTAATTCTAATCGCGGTTTTCAATGCGAATTCTATTCTTCGACCCTTCTAAAAATTCGGTCTATCTCGACCGAAATGAAGATGAAGAGCTCTTGAGTTTCATTGTCGCTCTTTTTATATCGAGGAGTGAATTGAACAATAAATTCGCGAGAGTGCGAACTAAGTAAAATATTTTTTCAACAAGT
Organism: Tupiocoris notatus; assembly: GCA_037159825.1. Taxonomy (NCBI): domain Eukaryota; kingdom Metazoa; phylum Arthropoda; class Insecta; order Hemiptera; family Miridae; genus Tupiocoris; species Tupiocoris notatus. The sequence goes on along the minus strand of JASJUZ010000236.1, from coordinate 34,672 downwards.
AGACCCACGTGTCTTTGGATACATAAAATGGTCTGCAAGGTGACCGTAATTAGAACGGAAGCGCGCCCATCTTAACTATCCAAAGGCAACGCTTGTCAGCAACTAAAAAATATCCCTCATAAAAAATCATGCGTTTTTGCTATCGGAGAGAAATATTCCACTTAGTCGAATCTAATTATTTTTTCTTCTACTTCTTTATACTTCTCACTTCTTATTTCTACTATTTATTCTTATTCTACTTATTTATTTTCCACTCTTCATAAATTAATAATTGGAATCAAGAAATTTAAATTTAGTTTTTGGGTAGGTGGATTAATTTATAAAAATAATTAATCATACCGATATCGAAATAGATTAATGAATTATTTTAGATAAAAAGGAACCGGTCGATTATTTAAATGATTATCTGTTGATTTGTCCATTATTCTGTCTGTATTTACCTATGCCCGTTTAGTGTCAATACTACTAAAAAATATATCCCCAAATAAATACAATCTGTATTTTTCAGCAAATAATAATTAATTGTTCGGTAACAGCTTAATTTCAAACGACGGTAAATTAGCAATCTCAAACTGTGCGACGAATTGTAAAACGCACACGCGAGATTAGTTTTCTTTCATGGCCCATAAGGGGGCCATACACTATGCGATTGCCTGCAGGCCGTCGCCTCAACAGGCGATCGTAAGACCAAAATCGCCGACTTCCATACACTATCAGTCAACCGCCTGCAGGCGGCCGTACTGATCTGCAGATGATAGCCTGACAATAGCACACACTACAGTCCGGTAACTGCAGGCGGACTGTCGGTCATTGGATCAGGACTGCTGGCGGACTGTCGTGACCAAGAAACAGGACTGCAGGAGATCGCCCAAGAAAAAAAATTCTAACCTCCCTCACGTGGCATGTAGAATCCGAATTCTAACCTCAATTCTAACCTAACCTCAATTCTAACCTCAAGCATGTAGAATCCGAATATCCAATAAAAAACGCTCCAAATGATTGTAGAGTGGTTTATTATTATTTCGCTTCCATATTGATTTAAGAAGCTTTTTTGATGGACAGATGGTAACTAAGAAAAAATAACGAACGGGAAATTCCGTAGCAACTATTGTGATTTTGATAGTTTTTATTTTTCTTAATTTCCTAATTAAAAGCTAATAATTTATTATTATTAAACCAAATTATTATTATTATTATTATTATTATGGTTTATTATTGAATAAACCAAATTATTATTATTATTATTATTGATAACCAATTATTATTGTAATAAACCAAAAAATTCGTTCCAAAGGATTCGTCCTTAACATTCCATAAACAGGGGTAGGCCCGATACAATTCAATGAATGCGGAAATGAAACAAGGTTTCCCGCCCATCTTCGACCGTCAGTCCAAACTCGGCAGTTGAATGCTCTGACGAAAACGATCTCACGCAAAACTGATGGAAACGGGGACAACAGATCGGTGGCCTGCAGGCTAACTGACAGTGTGTGGTGAGGGCCGCATGAGATCATGATCCGACAGGCCGTTGCCTGTCGCGAATCTCTCATCCGATCACCGCCTGTCCGGCGACCACACACTTTCAGTTCGAGCGAACTGCAGTCCATTATCTTCAGATAAACTGATAGGTGTGTGGGCAACCCAGATCTACGGCCTTACGATTATCTTCAGTTAAACTGATAGTGTATGGGGCGCTATAGAATTCGCGGATGCTCGGGTTAAGGGAAATTGAATGAACCGCTGAGTCTGAGGGCTCCTTTCAGTTACAGCCGTAAGTAGGTGGGCCAAGCACGGAACAACACGAGTAAAGGGGAAGGGCTGAGGAGGTTGGTTTATGAACCACCTTACGGCTCCGAGCTTCCTAACTGCCAAAGGGGTTGGAAAGGTTTCTTCCTTGTTTTGATTTCCCTGTTCTTCTGCGGTAACGTCAACGTTCTAGTGACATAGAAGCGTTCGTTAACTGGAGCGGAAAAGAAATTAAATGTCAAATGAAAAATAACTTCTAAGATCGATTGAATTTTTGCAAATAAAATGACGCGTTAACTTTCGAAATTCATTGAAAGACATGTTCAAGGATCAGAAAAACTAGTGCATCGAAAGGAAATACGAATCAATTCTATTTATTCCACAATTAAAATTTTGCGTTCGCTCTAAATGACCTCAGATTAAAAAAAGACCTATTCTACCTAAATTACCTATTTTACCTAGAAATGTAAACAAGCTATTACCTACTCCTTTTATAAACTTATCGACTTACGTTTTATAATAGCTCACGTTTCCGTACCGAGGATAAAAGAGGAAAAATTATCTGCCGCCAGTTTCATAATTGGATGAGTGATGCTAATAACGGTTATCCCATGGAAATTGTCCTAATTAGTTACGTGTAGTCCTCGTCGCCGTTCGGCCGCGAGTAAACACTGTCTGTTCATTTCGAACACGGCTATCAAGCAACTATAATCGTTTATCCGAGACATTGTAGCAGAGCGTTTTATAAAGCGGAATAGAAAATTGGCCCACGCTATTCGATGCACGTACCATTTAAATGCAGTCGAATTTTGTATTTATTTTCCTCTTTCAAGAATCCTGAATCTCGTTGAAGATTGGAATAAGAACTCCGTGTATATTTTAAAAATTAAATTAGGGAGAAAAAAAACGCAAAATAATTGCGCTATAACCGGAAAAATACTAGGTTTTCCTATAATTAAATACAATGGTTTATTATTATAATAAACCAAAAACAAACGGGAAAAATGTATTTTAAGGCTTTTTTATTTTTAATTTATTTTCAATCGGAGATTTTTAAATTAAATTTTTCCCTCGTATTATAAAACCGCGTCTGAATCTCGGCCTCAAGGTTGCAACGAATACGAAGCATGTCTGCCAAGTTGGAGCTGTCGACGGCTCACGTGATCGGCTTGCGAATTATTATTTTCATTTCGCTTCAAACATGCGAAGGCGATGATTTATTAGGCTAGTTAGACGTCGCAACTCGCAATTATCCAAGTCAACCGTTCAAGGGCCTTGTTCGTTACCGGTTTTAAGAACAGAATTAGTTCGCATTTTCCAGGCTCATTTGCTCTATATAGCTTCGTTAGCCGTAGTTCCAGCCGGTCAATTATTTTTCTTCAATAGTTCCGTTATTTTTTCGTTTGATTTCAGTAAAAGTTTTCACATTCAGAGGTAAAACTAAACTTGATTTCTCAATAGAATCAAAATTAATTGACATTTCAGTGAAGAATTTATCTGCATAAGTTCGATTTATTTATATTACACCATTTTAATGCTTCATTGAGACTTTTTGTAATTAGAAAATATTCAGAGCGCCCGGAGATTAATTAGGAAGTTAACATGTCGATGGAGATACGTGACACGCGTCTCCTTTGGACATGTGTGCCCAACGGTTCATAATAATTATTTCACAATTGATATCTTCTTGCGACTATTTAGTCACGAAAAAACTTTCAAATAATATTTGATTTTTTGTTTATTCATTTCATTTTAAATAGTTCCAAGAAATATTAGCTTAAAAAGATAAATAAGATGCGCGGTAAATTATTGGCTGAAAGCTGTCCGTTAGCTTATAAGAGACGATTGGAATCCCTTGCAAGAGTAAATGGCGAACGCGAGTAACCGCGGTTGGTAATAGAGACTTAAACGAGTGCTCGTTAATACAAACATAATGATAAATCGTAGCTGGAATTAGCTGGGGCGGAAGGTGCGCTGTAACTGCGCAAGCCAGTGAACCAAGGGATGCGAAGCCTTATCTATTGTAAAGTGGGGCCATGTCCCTAGGTGTCGGCCTGTGGAACGAGCCATTGTTAGGTCCATTCTCATGTCACATTAGCATAGGTGACGGTAGTGGTGCTCCAGGTCTGCGAGACCTAAGCATCCGAGAAGGTCCAGGGCGGACTTCAAACCGGCACCCACGGGAACCCTGAGTCGAGTGAGAAAAAGAAAGAGAGAGACGCATTCGGTAACCTTTAACAACCTTGAATAAACAGAAGAGCTCAAACTCCCTTCAACGCTGCCGACGGCGAATTGAAGCGGGAAAATGCTCGGCGCGAAATTTGTTCCTATTGAGATGAAGTAATACGAGGAAGAATACGATTTTCACTCGACAGCATTCTGTTTCTTTTTTACTGATTATATTCCCCAACTGTAATCCAAGTACTTGCTACCGATTTAGGAAAAGATAAATTATTTTTTAAAAAATTAAAAAATTATTCTAAAAGAATCTAGAAATTTTGTTCTTATTTATACTCTAAAAATTCCATTTATCTAAAGGATCTCTAATTAAAAAATTATTCTAAACAGTTTTAAAAACTATGTTCTTATTTGTATTCTAAAAATTCCAATTAAGTATATGAAGGATCTCTAATCAAAAAATTCTCTGACTAAATGATTTAATTAAGGTTCAAATTATGTAAAGGCTCTCTAATTAAAAAATTATTCTAAACGGTTCTAAAAATGTTGCTCTTATTTGTATTCTAAAAATTCCTATAATCCAAAGGAACTCTAATTAAAAAGGTTTTCTCAAGTATCCAAAGGTCGCGAGTGTCCTACTTGTCGGATAGTTAAGGAAATGAAAACTTTTCCGCCGCACTTTCCCTCCTCGTATTTTCCCTTTGCGATTCCTCTCACGTTCCGCATTCTGATTTTCCAAATGATGACGCGCCATTCCTCGCAAAATCATCTCATCAATCACGCAAGTTCATCTAATGTATCAAGTGTGTTCCCTTGACTAATCCCGTCACGTTTCCCTCCCGTACTCGCGCTACGATTTTTCGTAGAAAATTTCTTTCCGCCTCACTTTCCCTCCCCGTTGTTTCCCTTAGCATTTCCGCTCACGTTTCACGTGCCATGATTTACAAAAGGGAAACAAAATTTCACCACATTTTACTCTTCCCATTTTTCCCTATGCGATTCCTCTGACACATTCGCGTCGCGATACTCCGAAGGAAAGAACGGCGCGAATGTGCTGCTAAGAAATGGCCGACTTTCGAAATTTTCTCTTCGTTTTTTTTTTTGGAACAATGATCTCATTCGCTTATTACCTCAGCTAGACGGCGTTAGGTTGTGAAGATATTTCGCGGCGGAGTTAAATTTCATACGGCGAGAGGCGCGTTTCTCATAATGTCTGCCTGAACGGCAGAAGAATGTCGGCGGACCGGTTCGGCTCAGTTTGCCTGGATTACTCGCAGCCTGGCTCGCGGGACACTCTTGATTAAAATGTCCTTAAGGGGATTCTCCCGAGTTTAATGATGAATTGCTGCTGATCCATTGGCTCGTCCCCTAATAAAATGATTACGATTCTGCTTCTCTTATATTGCAGCCTCTTTCATATTGACACCAGCAACTTCGGTGATTTATTTATTTTTTTTTTTAAAGGAAAAAAATCGTTTTTATTAATTTTATTTAATGCGCCGTCAACACTGTTATTATTAAATAGAAAAAGCATCTTATCGTATAATGGCCTATAAAAAAGTTGTTCTCGTTTCCCCCGTGATTATCAGGGAATTAAACGACATCAAGTTAAGCATATTGTATCGCTCCTATGAATCCATAATTTGTATTATTATAACGTATTCCAATTTTTCTTCACACGTAAAATCGAGCGTTTTTTGCTCTCGGAAGAGCCTAACGATTAATCGCCTCTCGAAAATTCTCCAGACAGACAATGAAAAAAAATTCAGTTCCTCTCCTGACAAGGAACTTTTGTTTGCCTTTTCTTGCGTGTTGATCGAATCAACGTAGAACATCCTTGAAAGCGAGCTCATTCATTAGGCGCTTTTTATCTTCTCTTTCTCATTGTATAGTTTGAGATTTCGTCGTCGACTGCTTTTATTAGAATTTTTTCGCCCTTGGGTTCCATATAATTTATTCGATAGTTAACAAATAGGTCGACATGTGACGGGATTACCTTTGGATGTGACAGTTATCGTAATTAAAGCAGTTCTAACATCTACCCGAGTCACAATCGTGTACACATTTGTTTGTAAATCAAATGGTCTCCAATTCCTGATAATTTTTAATCTGCAACCGAACATTTTAATTTCCATATTAAAATCGTGAATAAATGATTTTTCTTTTTTTTGCATTCGCCGTTTAATTGGATGGATTTGGAATAAAATTGAAAAATGGGAAACAATTTCCTCAAAATTTAGTTCTTGCAAGTTTTTCCATATTTTATTATTTATTATTATTTCATATTAGTCGACCTTACACTTGATTCAGCTTCCTTTACGATAAATTTGCAATTTTCGACTTCTTCCTGGAGCTCGAAATTCACTTCGCTCTTTCCGATTACGTTGTTTGAAAATTTGGCGAATCGGTTGGAAAATTGAAAAACGATCATATCTCGACGCGGATGCTTTCTGTTCGGATTCAGATAGTGATCATCTTGAAGAGCGATGAGGTTCGGTAGACAATGGGCGGGACTGGAGAGTTATGTGACCCGCGGGCTCATTGATTCTTAGCCCAAGCGGCCAGCGCATGCCCGAAACGTTATCGCTTTTTGTTAAGACTTTTTTCCCTCTCCCTCCTTTCCTTTCGCAGCTCGCAAATTCACCTTCTTATTCCCAGTTTCACGACCGCTGTTTTCAATTACGTTTTTCGGCAGCGTTGAACGCTCGGTAGGTTTATAGCAGCGGTCCGCCGAACGAATTTTAATAGTAACGAAATCTATACGGCGGGAAAACAGTTAATGGAAATTTTTTCTCGTCCAGTGGAAGACCCAAAATAGTGTATTTAATCTTAGATAGCGAGTTTCGGAATTTAATAAACGATTTATCCGTAATTAATCGCAATAAGTAGTTATTTTGATTTTTTTCTTGAACGTGTATAAATACCATTTGTAGTTTTCCTTTTTCATTCCACCATAAGAAATCAGTTTTTCGTGTTAAAAATGCAGTGTAGCGATTATTCGATTTGTCACTCGACGAGCGTGACCTTTGGATACTTTGTTAGAAACACGAGTCAAGGATTCCAAGAATAGGTTGTACGTAATTACGGCGACCTTTACCTTCCGGTCGCAGGGCCTATTTTAATCCGTTTATTAAACAAAATCTCACCGCATTTTTAACGTCGAAGTTCTCCTCAATCGTATATAAATTGTTATTATCAAAATCTATATGACCGTAGAGTTGAATAAACTCGTCTTTGGGAACACGATTTGCTTTAACCATTGGACCTTAATAATTTTGGGCTCCTTGCATTGAGAAAATATTCATTTCACGTGCGAAAATTGTCTGTCGCGTTGTTCTCGATGATATCGATAGCTTTCGCTTTATGAACGGCCAACTGAATTTCGGATAATCAAGAGTACTTCTATTACTGTAGCTGTCTCTCTATTAAATTTTTATTTAAATATATTCATCAGTTTATTTTTCTTAGAAGAGTGAACGTTTTAGGGCATTATAACCATCTTCTAATCATGTATTAAAAGGTCACTTTTGTCAGTAGTGTATAATATTACCTTCATTGGAAAGGAATGGAGTTGAAGGGCCGTTGAGGGAGGGACAAAAGCAGCCATCGCCGACTTGGGTCCCTTATGATTTAATGGCCGCTCAACTCTTCATTTAAAAACTCTTCATCGCCAGGTAAATCGTCCATCCTGAAATCAAGTGATCCAATCAGTAAAGAAGGATAAGGAAGGCTTTTTCATAAAATTATTTTCAATACAGCTCTAAATTTTTATGACTATGTAAATAGTATCAAGAAGCAAGAATCAGCAATTAGTAATTTTCATCCAGTTGATAAAGACCATAATTAAAATCTAATGACCAATAGCACTTTTGAGGGTTCAATTATTTGAAGAGATTAAAATTTTTTTTAATGTCCCCCCAAAAAAACAAAAAAATTTTCAGAATATTTTATTGACCGAGTATTTTTGTTTTGCTTATTTTAGGAGAGAACCTATCACCAAATTAACTGAATTACCTAACTTTATCATCGACTAATTGACGCAATCATGCCGCTGCTTCAGGTTCTCATCTCATCATCTAAACGCTTCAATCGTCTGTTAGGAGCACTGTTTTACATAGGTACTACATTCGACTTTAGCTACCTCTGGCTTCCTATCTGGAATATATCCGTAACAATTGGAATGAAAGGTTTGCGACAATTCGTCCCTTTAGGATTTTTATTGGACTTCTAGGCCTTCAATCACTACTAATTATTGCAAACGATTGAGTCGAACAGAAGCGAACATTAAATACCGATTGGTGCATTTGCGAAATCGACCTTTATCAAAGTAACTTGCGGCAAAAAATTTTCGCCGGCGTTTTGAACATCATTGACGGTATCCGAGTCATGCGGCGGTTTATTAGGGCTCTTGCGACTGTTCCTTTGGAACGCGAAAAGTTGGGACGCTGAAGTTATGAGTTGCCGGGGATAAATAACCCAGCGACGCGGGTTAGGCTGTGAAAAAGGGGGTCTGCAAGGCTTCAGCTATTAACCGCGGAATTGCACTTGTTGAATGGGAAAGTAACTGGGATGAGTATTGTAACTTAATGCGAGCGTCGTTTTGCACTGCTGAGATTCTGCAAGAGATGTGAACGTCATTTTTTATATTATTATACACGCCTTTGTATTAAGGATACATTTCAGTGTATGTCGTGTAAAATTGGGGATTTTTCGTTAAACAAATCAACTGGCAAACGCGGCTGCGCTACCTTTGGATACATTGTTAGAAACTGTGACAACAAAGCGACTAATTACGTCTTTATTGGCCTTGCCAGATCTTATTATTTTTTTTTTATAATTATGCTATTTATTGAGTATCCGAAGGCCGCGAATGTCTTATTTGTCAGAAAAGATCACTCTTTTTCGGTTTTAAAACTTTCGAAAAATGCTATTCGACATTGAGAAACATTTCCGACCATACATATTTAATAGTTTGTGATATTGTGTAGTAATAGGTCTAATTAAAAAAGATAAGTTAAAAAATTCTCTAATTAAATTCTTTAACATTAAAAGGTTCAAATTATGTAGAGGATCTCTAATTAAAGGATTATTCTAAACTGTTCTAAAAACTTTGTTCTTATTTATTTACGTTCTAAAAATCCCAATTAAGATATAGGATTTCTAATTAAAAAATTCTCTAGCTGAATTCTTTAATTAAGAAGGTTCAAATTATGTAAAGGATCTCCGATTGAAAAATTATTTTAAATTGTTCAAAAAATTTTTGTTCTTATTTATATTCTAAAAATTCCAGTTAGGTATCTAAAAGACCTCTTATTAAACATTTCTCTAATTAAAAAGGTCTTCTCAAGTGTCCGAAGGCCGCGAGTGTCCTAGTTGTCCGATAAAACCCCTCATTTTTTTTGTTTTATACGTTCGAATGAGACTTCGAATTTGAAACATTTTCGACCGTACTTGAAGCTCTCGCTTTGTCTATGGTATTCTGTAGTACATATTTCATTAATAGGAACATGGGTTTATTTTTGGAAATGAATGCTGTGTACTTCATTTACTCATAGCAGACATAATGCAAGTTTAAATAGGTAATCGACAACGAATAAACTAGAGATCAAAACTCCGTTAAATGACGCACGCTCTTTGGCTAATTTATGCATTCTCCGACCAGTATCGCCCGGGCAAAGGACTTCCCTGTGAAGAACAGTCGAACTCTGTTTACAGTCTGCTGGTTTTCTATATAATTTTCCTCGACGATGAGATAAATTAATACGGCTAACACAACGGACAAAAAGAGATGCGCTCCCGAGTGATCGTTCTTTACACGGATGCTTATTTGGAATGGTCGCCAGAGAGGGCGCGGCGGTCAACACGAATTTTGGCACAGGTCCATCTTGGCAACTCATAACTGATATGAGTCGGCGGAGCTACTAAATCACGGCGCATGTTTTACATCATTTTCGACTTTTTTTCCTTCCTGCAACTTCCCCGTTATTATAGCGGTTGTCGTTGCAAAATAAGTGGAGGCAGAAAAAGCTCCGGTTGGAGCTAATTTCGAGGGCGAGAAAAACGTGAACCGCGCAAGCGATAAAAGCAACCACTGTAACTACCGAATGGATAATCAGCTATTTGTTGAACAATATGTACGTTCATTTTTTGTTCGAGTTTTGTCGAAATAAACAACTAGCTCAAGAAAAAATAATAATAAGTCAAGTGAATACCGTTTACGTATTTTCTTTTCGAATTTTTATTTGCCATTTAATTAGGTTCCACTAATTATTCGTTGTTTCAAGACAATATTTTTCGTTTTACTCGCTGAAGTCTATTATGGCGAGCTTGAGGGTTTCAAACTCAGGATAACAAACTAGTAGATCTTCGAAAATTCGAAGATAGTGTTTTGTATTTTTATCAAAATAAAATATTAATACAAAATACAATTACAATTAATACAAATTATTATTACAATACAATACAGATTATTATCACAATACAATACTACAAATAATTAATACAAAATAAATTATTAATAGTTGTTTGTATTTTTTCAAAATTAACTTTTTACTACTGTAATCTGTGGTCCGTTTCATTTGATAAAACCACGCCAAAAACACGACGATTTTCTTTCGTATACGACGATTTTGCCATTCAAGAATTAACTGTCTTCTTTTGTGAATCCAGATGCCATACTGTCGTTAAAAGCGAGGTGCCGTTTTGAATAAAATCCTTCGCCAGTTTTCAAGGCCTTTAGAAAGTGACTCAGAGGCCGTTTCGCGTTCGCCTTCTGCGCTATTTTCTTTGTCGATTCTTTCTCGGGTTTCGGTCCTCGCCCGAAAAAAACGACGTTGGTCGCGTTCAGAATTTCAAATCGGGCCGAGGCCCGAATGCGGCAGGATCAGCTTCGCCGCCGGTCTTATCACGTTTGAGGCGAAAAAGTTCCTAGGTTCGATGAAACGAAGCATTCGAAAGGAGTTTTTGGATACTTGGAAGAATTTCTATGTACCTATCGCGAGGTTTGCTGGAGAAAAGCGCGTTTCAATGTCGATGAAATCCGAACTGGCCGGCTATAACTGTGACAGAAAGAAGGGGAGTCGTAAATCAAGATTAATGCCCCTCAAATGGTCGAGGTCTCAACCTAATCGTCTAATAGGCCTTAAATCAACCAATCTGTAGAATGCAAGTGATATCTGGCAGCTTTTATTTTGAGTTCCTCTTGCACCGCAGTACAATAGTTACGATGTAGGTCAGTTTTTTTTATTTTTTAGGGACATGATTTTCAAGGGATGTATTCAAATATTTATTGCTCTCCTTCTATGGTTATAAATCCTTTCCCGTGGTAGGATAATAGAATTATTGGTTTTAACTTTCCAGTATCAAAGACTCGTTTGTCGAGGTCGAATTTTATTTACTCGTCATATCACTGCCTAAGATAAATTACTTATAGGCTCCAAAGCGAAAACACTATTCCGAATCGTTTCCCAACGTCATAGCAAATAAAAAAATATGGCCGACGTCTCAGCTCTCACTTCATCATTTGTTTGCCTTGATTGGCCACTGGGAGCGCTTCTGTTGCAGCCTTTCTGTGTGAACGTAACAGTCCGATCTTAGATATTAATGAACAGTTCATTGTGACTAATTAGATTAATTTTGGATACTAGAGAGTTTTGTGCATTTCGTGTTTTTTGAAAACTTAAACGTAGGAGTTTCAGTTACTTCGTAAAATCATGTCTCTAATAGTCACAATAATCCGCCATCCTCTAGGCGTTAATTATAAGAGACGTATGATTTAACAAAATTGCCTAAACTCCTAGTTTTCAACAAAACACGAAAAATACTCCAAAACTTTTGATTTTCTTCTTTGGAACACTAATTGAACGCACTTTGTGACTAAATACCCGTTGTTAAGGCAACGGGCGATCCCCAATGTATCCAAAGGTCACGTACGTCAACTTGTTAGAAACTGAGCGTGCAGCGAGATTAAATTGCAATATTTCCATTTCGCAACGGTGATAAGTAGGCGCAGTGATCGGAGGCGATGTCGGATAGGATCAAAGTGGACTATCACGAGTTAAGACTATACCGAGTCAGATATGACTGGGTTGTGCGCCTAGGTTTTTTTACGCAACCAGTCGGAGCACGACTGTACCGGCTTGACCGCAAGTTGTGATGATGATATAACAAACGGCCGGTTTTTCTACATGTACACTCTATAGAGACTTGTTCGCATACAGTTTCCAACGTTAAGTGTTCGGAACAATAGGTTCTTCCCTAGGGCTTTTCTATTGTTCGGCGAGATGATTCCAGATCGCATGTGTAGCGGAACTTCTGACACGAAATGCTCGCCCTTGACGTGCGAGAATCCCATAAAGAGCGCAGGCGATAGATCGTAGAATCAATCACGACATCGCTTATTATTTTCGCAGCGTCGAGAGATCGAATTTATTTTATTCTCGCGTATTCGACCGCGAGTCGCTATTTGTGTTTCGGATATCAGAATAGATTCGTACTAGAGTAAAACATTATACCAGCGGTTTCATTGTAGTACTATGTTCCTCCAAAAACATTATTAACCCGCCGAATGCCCCAAACGTTTCGAGATGTTAGAAGCTCAGAGCGTGTGGGAGCTGAGAATACCGGCTATTATAAACATCTGTGGCTCGGATCCAATCCCTCTCCCCAAGCCGGCAGCATTTGGAATCATAATGAATTATTCCGGGAGCATCCTTCATTGCCATCCTTTACCGTGCAAAACACACGTTGCGCATTTTTCAAAATGAGTTTCCAACCGTAAATTAGACAGCGGCTCGAACTGGATTTTTTAACATTTCACGTTTGGCTGTTTGAAGCTTTTTTTTACAGCCTCTTCCGGTTTCTCGGATTTACAAGAATTACAAAATTCGGTCGTATTTATGAAACCCATTTGTGAATTTAACCAAAAACTCTGGTAACTTTGAACGCACTTCTTTTGTACTGACAATCTAGCCAATCACATTGCAGTTGTAGGTTTCCTCGTTTTCCATCAGCATGTGAATCCAGTTAAATTTCTGTTCTAATCCTGGACAACCTCCTCGACCACGTTGAAAAATTTCGCTTTTCATTTCTTCTCTTCATTCTTCTTCTCTTTCATTTCTTCGACCTGAAGAATACTGAGAGCAGGCCGAAAATTCGCTGGAACATCTGAAGCTGAATAACGAGCGAAGGGATGTGGTCGGAGAGGTGGGAGTTCAAGAAGAAGCAAAGAATGAAAGGGATCGTCGATAAAAAGCGGGAGCAGGAAAACCAGTTATTCCGACTCCGAGTTTACACCGAGCTGTAGGCAAATCTCTGGGCTACTGGGTCATTCGAAGCACTCTTTCTTAGCTACATTTTGGAAATCGAGTTGGAAATATCTAAGTTTTATTTTTGAAAATTCGAAAATATTCATGTAGGTGTCTAACGTTATTTTTTAACCGTGTTCTTCATCTTTTTCCACTTCTATGTTCTTCAAAGCAGCATTCTTCCGTTGTCTGCCATCTCCATTTATGTTCCTATGTTCATCATATTCGACCTTCTTATATCCCCTTCTTTCAATCCACTTCTAATTTCTTCTATAATTCTCTTCTTCCCTCTCCATCATTCGATCATCTTCTATCTTCATCTTCTATCTTCATCTTCTATCTTCATCTTCTATCTTCATCTTCTATCTTCATCTTCTATCTTCATCTTCTATCTTCATCTTCTATCTTCATCTTCTATCTTCATCTTCTATCTTCATCTTCATCTTCTATCTTCATCTTCTATCTTCATCTTCTATCTTCATCTTCTATCTTCATCTTCTATCTTCATCTTCTATCTTCATCTTCTATCTTCATCTTCTATCTTCATCTTCTATCTTCATCTTCTATCTTCATCTTCTATCTTCATCTTCTATCTTCATCTTCTATCTTCATCTTCTATCTTCATCTTCTATCTTCATCTTCTATCTTCATCTTCTATCTTCATCTTCTATCTTCATCTTCTATCTTCATCTTCTATCTTCATCTTCTATCTTCATCTTCTATCTTCATCTTCTATCTTCATCTTCTATCTTCATCTTCTATCTTCATCTTCTATCTTCATCTTCATCTTCTATCTTCATCTTCATCTTCTATCTTCTATCTTCATCTTCATCTTCTATCTTCATCTTCTATCTATATTCGTGTCCTAACGTCTTACCTTTCAGTCAATTCCTTCGCATGAAGCTGTCTCTAATCCTCCCTGTATTTCCTCCTCCCATTTTCCTCTTCGATGTTTTTTCCTTCCTTCGTGATACTACCATGCAATCTTTTGCCACACGCTCCCAAGTTCCTCTTCTTTTTTCTTCCACTTCTTCCTAGAGCTTCAAGTGAATACAACATTTCAAAATTCTGCTGATACCGAGAAAATTTGGCGTTTATTTTTATTCTGTCATAAATATTTATAGTTTCAAAATCTTCGGCTTCCCTCGAGCTTTAATTCTAGTTTCTCTTGCAACCTAGTAAATCTTGCCTCCATTTTTCAATCGATTCGACTTGAAACAAAGATATTTCCGCGTGTGTCTTCGTCTGCGAAAGAATTTTATCGGCAGATCCGCCTTCCGCTCCGATTCATCCCATTGTCGGCGTTCGCCCAAAAAAGGAACGATAACATGACTGCGACTCAACTTTTTCATTTTTTTCGATTTTTTTTTCCTCCGGTCCGAAGTTTTCTCGGGAACGAAGCCAGCCGTTCAGCGGCTTCCGGTTTTCCAAAGGAATTATATCGTTTTCCTTGGATGTCGGCAGAAGATAAGAGAAATAGGAGGAAGAGAGCCGCATTCCGGTTTCTGCCTTCATCTTTTGTTGTAGTTTCAACGGAATCGCGTGCTCTGTCTTGGAAGCAGAGTTGACCGTCGGCGCTGGGGCTATAAATAATTTCCGAGCGCATTCTTCAACGACAGGATTCGTATCTGGGGGAAAGAGAAAATCATGGATCGCCGTAAGAATATCGACATCGGTGAAGATGTTAGTCGAATGAAGCGAAGACCTCCAAAAAAAAAAAAATTAAATGAGATAAAACGATGATTCGAATATTGAGATGCGACGAAATACAACGCTGAAATGCCGCGAATTTCAGAGAATATATTTTCCCGACGACTCAATTTATCGGAAATTTCACTCTTCTTCAACCTCGATTTTCTTCCGTAAATGTTGCAGTAGATTCTCGTCTGCAGATGGCGGACCATAAAGCGGTATGCAAATCTAGCCAGCGGGAATCCCTCTTTTGCGGAGCGCTGAATTTCATACAAGACTGTACCTTCAACCGACTCGAGAGAAACAGGTGTGCATCGTCTCGGTGTGCGTTTATGAAGGTGTTCGCATGTGCGTCCAAGTTGAATGGACCGTGTGCGAGGGAGATGGAAAACACGTCGGATATGAGCCCTTGCCGTGAAAAGGATAAAACTAAGGGAGATACGAATCTTACATTGTCGGCACCCCCTTTCCCGTATTTTTCTCAGTCCATTCCAACTTCAACTTCTTCTCGCCTCGTTTCGAAGAAATTAATTACATCTTGGAAAGCGTCAGAATCGTCGATTCGTATGAAATGCAGCCTTAAGTCACGCGAGCTATAAGTCAAAGTGGAAAATGAAGTCACGGAATTTCGACAATTTTTCGGAGAGTGTTCGGTACAAAATAAAGAACGAGGATTAAATTAAGTATATATTCACAATAAAACATTGATAAAGCATTCTCTAAAAAAAAAATTTTTTTTTAATTAAATTTTTTTTTAGTTGAAAAAAAATTTCCGGATGGATCTTCTTGAAAGATCGTCCTGACAGCGTTTTTGAATTTACTCTTTATCGACTGAAACTTATACTTTCATTCCTGGTGGGGGAAAAGTTTTTCACTAGCGTTTTATTTTCACGGCAGTCGATTAAACGATGTCGAAAACGACTTTTCCTTACGGCGAATCAGCGCACAATAAATCACTTCCTGTGACCGCAGTGAAACATTTTGGGTCAGATTAGAGAAAGCGAATTTATCGCCTTTCGTGAAGGCGAACGAAATCGAAACGGTTTTTCGTTTATAACTTTTTTCTCTCCCTGAAAAAAACCTCTGTTCGTATTCCGCCGAGACTTTTGAACAGTTTTTTTCCCTTTCGTCGTCTCAACGATCGAATTGGCATCGCTTCAGGTTTTTCTTAGCGGTGTTTTTTCTATAGATTTACAACAGATTTCAATTTTTCTTTTCTTGTGGCATAGTAGAGAGTTTGATGATTATTATTAATATTTTATTATTCAATATGATTTATTTAATTTCATTAGAGAAACTAAAAAAACGCTGTTGTTCATCAAATAGGTTAAATACTTACATGTTTAGATACTTATTTGTAACAAGTGACTACCAAAGGAGGAAGAGTAACTTGCATCCTAATTACGAGTCCTCGTCTAACGAAGTATCCAAAGGTACTACTCTTCAATCAATTAATATCTAGTGGCCTTCTCGCGCAAAATATCCCCAGTTGAACTTTGGAATAATGATATTGCTGGTTTTTTCAGCCTCTTTTTTTCTCCTCTTCTCCGTTTGAAAAACTACTCTTCTTTGATGTATTAATCTTTATCTAGTCACGTAGGCGATATTTCATCATTTGAACGCGCTCGTCGCGCGTCAATTCGTGAATTACTGACCTAAGGAAACATTCGCCTTTGGCGCCTGGCAAAGGTCGTATCCCGTTTGGACTATCTGAAAACGATAGCGGTTGCCTACGTGACTGGATAATGGCAAAAATCGACAATGGCTGTTTCTTTCATCGAAAGGTTCGCTCTAAATGATTTTTTTATTCGACGGATAATAAACCAGGGATAACGAGCGTCATAATTATAAATAAAATAAACCAACTATTCACTTGCGGTTTATTTTCTTCGATAATTAGGATATTTTGATTTTTATTGGTCATCTCGCTTTGTGAGATAGAGAAGGATTATCAACGGTGAAGAATTGAGACCTCGTTTCTCCATTTTTGACAAAAATTAGATTATGGTTTCTATCAGGTAAGTTCCTTGGTATTTGCCGATTTTAGCGCTCATTTGGTCGATTTTCGAATTATTTCGGCTCAAAATTCCAATTTTTGATACCTCGTATCTCGCGATTTAGGAATATTATTTAGAAATAATGCAGTTTGATTTTATGTCTTTCTAAGTTTTATGTTTTTTTTTCTTCTGTCGAAATTAAATTGATAAAGTTTCAAAAATTCGCTCAATCATACTTTTTTTAATAGGAATTATGGACAAAAATCCGTACTTAGATTATTGATTTCTTTCACGTTCGCTATCGTTATAAATCAATGATGTCGAGAAGACGTTTTCTCCGAGGCGAGAATGAATGTTTATTTTTCTTGGTCGCCAGAGATGGCGGAGATGAAGACCAGGGACACCTACTGTGAAGTTAACCGGATGCCTTGTACGTTTTGTTCGTAAAAACTATGTTTAACAAGTTGTACGATAGATTCTTTTTAAGTGGCGGAAAATCGCGTCATCGAGATATCTGATGCGACGAACTGCTCTGAGTTGACTTTGGATACATTGTAAAAATACAAGGAAACACTTTTAGTCTAATCACTGTGGCTAGAGTGATAGCAGTTTTCGCTTATGCGTGCCTCTTTTTCTCCTCTTTTTAATTTTTTTTTTTTTTTGTGTGTATTTTGAATGAAAATTGTTTTTCTAAATCCTTCCACAATGACATTTCTCATCAGCCTGTCCGTCACTCGTCCGAGGGGATGCGTATTTATCTTCGTCAATGCTTCAAGTCCAAAGTGGCTGACTGAAGAATGGGAATACATTAGCCGTAGGCCTCACCGCGGAAATTGTAAAACACAAAAATAAACCCCGCAGTTCGACCGCTGGCTCCTTTATTTATGAGGTTATCCGAGCGAATCTGAACCAAGGTTCCCCTCGGGAATACCTGCTCTTCTAAGCATATCTGCATATTAGGGTTGAAAGTCCCAAGCTAACTTACGGTGACTGAAAATTTGAATACTCTCCAGAGGCTAAATCTGTTCCGATCGGCAGGAAAACGTCGCTGATCGATTCGGTTGAAAATTCGACGGTTTAATGTTTCCACAATAAGGAAAAAAATCGTCTTAAATCCTCCTTCAAAGACCAAACACAAAGTTAATTAACCATCAATTTTGCGTGAGACTAAGAAGAAAACGAAGGTGAAAAAACATGAATAGCGCCGAATATATTTCGTGTTTATTTATGGGAGACGTTGAGACCTCTGATAGAACTTCGGTTCTGCCTTGGCCGAAAGCTTGATGAATATTATTGACTACATTTCTAATGGCAAAGGACCAACTCTTTAAGCTCCGCACTTCTCCGAATAGCAGGGCTAGACTAGGCTTAGACTAACAAGTCTATCAATAGAATTCGTGGTGTATAAAATGAAATTATACGAGACACCATTTTAGAAAAATAACAATAATAATAATCGCTTAACATCGGTTTATTATTATTATCATTTTAATTTAATATTTTATTGTGTAATCGCAAAAAGTTCAAAAAATCGGATGCAAATAATTTTCATGGAAGTAATGTGTGTGATACTTTGTGATCCGGGAGAACAATCTATTTAATCTAATAATTCTTTCAACTTAGAGATATAAATAGGTACCTAATTGATTGTAAATCGGGAGTAATATAATTTTATAAATTTTATGATTCATCCAATTTTATTAATAATTATATTTTTTATCCCAAAATAACTGATGCAGCTCATACAACTGTTGCAACTCATGCACATTATAAGCAAAAGATAACTCAATGTTTCACTGGAACAAAAGGGCAGATAGAAAAGGGCCAGATTTGTGGCCCGTAGAAGAGCCGTCAAAATTCGAGTGGCAGAGAGGAACCAACCCCCCACCCCGGGCCACGGTTCGGGTGGGGGAGGTTGGATAAGGGGAGGGGGGTTTGCTGCGTATTTTTGCAATTAACTTGGCAATATTGTCATGGCTATGATATTATTTCTAATGCAGTTCAACTCGTGAATCCAACTTTACTTCCCGCTGCAACTTTTAAATGCATATCCAAAATCTCTCTCGCGCATTCTTCCACATTTCCATCAACTGGTTCAAAGAGCGCTATGCGACGTCGGAAAAGTAGTACGGATATCTGAGAAATTCGCAAGGAGAAAGAGGCAAATAGAGCCTGGTAATTGCTTCTTCGTTTGTTCCCGCTGACGAGGAATTCCCAAGCGGAAAGTCGCGACATCCGAGTCGAGGAGGTGAATTCCGTCGGCCGACGCTAACAGTGCTTAATGACCTCGCTTATCAAGTCCTTTTCGCGCTTGCTATCTCATGACATACAACGGAGAAACGCGTACACCGGGAACAAACCGTCGAGGCGATCAAGAGCATGGTAATTCGAGAATGCCGAGTATCAAGTGCCTTCGCTATAAAAATAACGCACCGCGGACAAGAACAGCTATTACGCCGGTTTCTTGTCTTTTTCAAGTTGTCTACACTTCGTTAGGACACTGTTGAGATTAGTTTGAATCCAATTAGCCAACAGGTGTCGAATTAATTCGCCGCCTCAACGCTATCAGCGGAAAAATAGATTTTTTTTTCAACTGCGAAGAAAGTAGCTTTGTAGAAACTTGCGACGGTAACTAATAGAAATTCTTTTCGCCAGGATTGGGAACATGATTTGCCCTACTGTCCTGATTTTGAACAACTTTATTGTTCCCCGAATGTGTGAATTTAATCGATGAGCGGATGTCTCACGGTTGGAGTAAGCGTTGAAGAGGCTTAGAAGGGAGAAAGCGCTAGAAGAATTGCTTGAGATCAAATTAATTTCAATAAACTATACTTTTTCACGGGAAACGTCTCTAATTGGTTCTCCTGTTTGAACCAGTACCGCATGATATTCATGCTCTGCCGCCACCAAAAATGTTGTCAGTTGTTGAATAGTGATTTTTCTTGACTTTTTTCAAGAACCTGTCTAGACTTTACTTGTTGTCAGCTCTTACAAATTGTGGGAAATTGGCTCTTCGTGGAAAATTTCGTGAAGTCGAGTGGGAATGATTCGATGGACACGGATGCAAATTGCCGCTGTCTGGCGATATTTTTATGGAAACGCTCTCGATACTGAATTTCTTCATGCAACAGTTTCTAGCTGATCGCATCTGCAATAAGAGAGGCCTGATCTCCAAGAAAAAAAAAAAAGAATCAGAGCTGAAAGCCAGAAAATGCTTGTTTGGAAGCCGTGTCTCATTTTTTAGAGCCTCTTCAGCTTCCGAGCACCTCCATCCGAGTTCCTCTATTCGTCCTTCATGCGCAAACATTGCTGTTTAAGGGTCGATGGTCGAGGGATGAAAATAGAAGTGACGTGGAAAATCACCTGAAGAAGAAAGGCGAAACAAGGTCCGGAAAAATTTATTAGGACGTGCAACGGGAGTTTTCTTCCCTGATGAAAATCCTAGACATCAAATTTCTGAAAATCTTGCCGCAGCTGATAGCCCTCACGTGTGGAACGACGTACTCGAAAAAGTCTCGCCGCTTCTGATTTTGAAAGAAGCTTCCACTTGTCGTCTTGATCGCATGTACTTGGAACATCGTGGAGTAAACTCGACGGCCGTAAATCCTCGTTTTTCGTCAAGTATTCATTAACATCGTACACAAAATAGTCCAGCTCGCGCTCGTGATTTCTGCATCCTATCCATCCATCATTCTCAATGATGCCCTACGTTGAAATTCCGTGGAAGAGTGCGGGAGTTTTGGGGATTTCGAGCGTACCTAATCATCCGGTAATTATGGGCGGACCCATTCCGCTTCGGTATTTTGATTAACGGGCTTCCTACAAGGGCATTTATCAACTAGCGTTTTCCATTCTCTCGTAAGAGTCGACTTCGACTCTCTCCACGGCCGCTGGTCAACTCCACGGCCACTTGGATGCCTCCAGGACACGAGTCATCTGCAATAAGGCCACCCCATAATCCGACAGTATTGTTTGACGGTCAAATTTAAAAACCCCAAAAAGACTGGAGAATTTCCGAAATCGTATAGCGCATTCGAGAGAGATTGCCCGCTAAATAACTCCCGCTGTTTCCGGTTGAACGTCAGTTCCTCTAAGAAAATACAGCAAAAATACTAGCATTAGCGCTAATGAATGGACAGTTTTAATATTCATACTTGCCCTTCTTTATCGACCTCTTTCATCTCGGAAATCTCGCCGAGTTTCATCTTCCCTAATGCCCTGGATTCTCGTTATCCCGGCAGCTCCTGTGGTCCCTGCCATTCAACTTAGAGTAGTGACATCTCAAGAAAATAAAAGAGTCCCCGCCTGTCAATCTGAGATAATGGTCTGCTTATATTCGAGCCGAGACCGGTAAAAAGGCAGTCGGAGCTAATTTTTCCTATTAACCTGGAGCGTTCGCTCGATTCCCATCGTTTTCAAATATCCGACCTCCTCCAGGATAAATGTAACAAACCTTGTGAAATATTCGTAAAAGATAAGCGAAGGAAGTAGTCTCAAGAACATTGAGCTTTGAGGATAATTAATGAATTAGACGTCACACTTCTTGTAACAAGAACTAGTAGTCACACATATTCCAACAAAGTATCCAAAGGTAACCACGTGTCGCGCGTTAACTAGTTGATCCGATATTCTTATTTCGTTTGTTCACAAACATGTGTCTCATTTAGCGGTTTTAGTTTGTAGCAATTTTCGCCATTTCGGTTTCAATTAATAGATTGAATTGAGAACCGTCTAACATTAAGACATTTAGTGTCCAAAGTATGACACTTTTCCTGTCGAGCTGTCACACTCATACTATAATATTTTATTTCTGTTGCAGGTAAACTTAAACTCTTCACATGCCTTTTTATCCGGTAAGACTACACATAAGCATCGCTATTATAATAATTGAAATTTTCTCCATCTATTTTTTTCCATCGTTTTTAATTTTCAATTCGATCATCGTTCCAGTAATAAAATAAGATTTATTAACCATTTTTAGTAGAAAGGGAAAATATTAGCATTAGATGTTAAAAAAAAAAAAAAAAAAAAAAAGGAATAAATTTGTATATGAAGTAACCCTCCAGTTTCTAAATTTTCATTCGGCAGTACCATAATTTTCACACTAGAGTGAAATCGTTCACATTTTTGGCGCTACTCGAAAAAAACGATTTCTTATGCGGTGCAAGATTTTCGTAAATACTTTCCAAATCGGCCGAGAACGAAAAAATTACCGTCGGAGCGACGATAAAATGATAAACCAAGGTCTGTTGATGAAGCATCTTGTTTTCAAGGGTTTATCCACTCTCTTGTTTATTGTGGGGCGGTAGCTTCGTGCTCGCGAATGATTTACAACTCTCTCAGGGGTTGGGAGCGCTAGCGTCGCTATTCCGGGTGCTCCAGTACACAATTCACAGTTCAGCTCCTCAGCCAAGAGTGTGATTAACCCCCTGTAGTGTTTCGAAACCCGTGTGATATTAGATTACTTATTTCAAAGGAGTGTGAGTAAGGAAGATGGCGTCCGATGCGGGAATAAATCTTCCATTTTTCGCGTGGTTCGTGAGCTATCGTCGCATCGCTGCCATATTTTATTCCGCCTTTCTCCCGCGAAGGACGTCTTTAAGAATTCGAAATCGACTGAATCCATTATGGATAGGAAGAGACAAATATCGCGAGACCTAATTGATTCCAAAAAATCAAGCGTAGATTTTCGGGTAATGATTCCGATTTTGCGGTTTCAAAGGATCAATTTTGTCACAAGTAATAAATATTGGCGCTTTCTTTCGATTTTCGCCTCAAATCCCGACAATTATTTATTCCTCTATCTATTTATCCACTCTATTTTCAATTTGGTCGAATAAGCTCGCTATTCCAACGTGCTAAAGGTTCTTCATCTTCTTCATCCTCACTTTCGAGGACCGGATCCGAGCTCACGACTAAAAAAAATTGGGCTCCTCCGACGAGCCACCTTTTCTTTGTTATTTCGTTCCTTTATCAATCCCCCTTAACATTTCTTCTTCGATTTTTTCCCCTTCTTACATTCTTCTTTTACAATGACGGGAAGGAGGATGAAAAAGATTGGAAAACAAAAGGTGGAAAAAAAACCGAAGAACACGCAGGCCTGAATATTGGAGACGGCGGAATACTGGGAGCTTGGCAAGGTTGTTCTTTATATTTCATTGTTTCCAGTTGAAAAATTGTTTGGTTTTATTTTTTACAAAAGGTAGAATATGAATTATAATTCAGGCATCTTTTATTCTACCTATAATGATATTTAAATAATACATTCGAAATTATTTTATGAAAAGTATTCGAATGTTGGCGTAAAAATGTTAATTTTAGGTGAAAAAAAAACAACACTTCATCCTTGTCATCCCTTGTTATAAGTAACTATCTAATTCGTTCCCTATCGTCATTACTAAGTTACTCAATCACTACTCACACTGTAATTTAGTGAGGTTTGTAGCTTTATCTTATCGACCTTCGCCTTTTGGCTCCTCAAATTATCAGCTATTTTACAAAAAACTGCAAAGCTTCTTTGCTGGTTTTTGAATGACAAAATAACTAAGTAACCGAAGAACTGTGTAACTTAAGTAGGCTTTTAACTGACGAAATATCTGCCAAGGAAAATAATCAGCTAATTCATACTGAATGGTAAAAATATTGCCTTTTACGGTAGAAATATTTGCTGTTTTTAGCATACGATATTAAACACTGGAACTAAAAAATATCCGACTAAAAATTTAAATCTAACGCCGAAACAAACTCAATTTTTCTGGCGAAATCCACAATCAGGAATGAAAGTTCCGCTGTACTAGATCTCGACTCGTTTCCTGAGTTTCAACTCCTTAGAAGCAAAATTGGACGTGGCAAGAGAATACACGGGCTTCGGATTTATGCCTAGGAGTGCGGTCATTCATCAAGAGAGCGCAGCGTGCTTAGTTAGCCAAGGCTATTTCTAAACTGACGCCCTTTATCTGGACGTACCCTACGCACCGCTGCGCATATTAAAATCCCCAACTCATGACGATCCGTGTAGAACATAATTTGTATATTCTATTACGGCTTGATATTTTATCATTGTTTAATTTCGACGACTTTCGGCAATAGGTGCGTAACCGAATAGCTGAGCAAAGGAGACCTCAATTCAACCAATTCTGAGCTAACTATAGCATAAGTTGAGTTAGCAGCCAAGATAGTGAAACACGATATAAAACAATGTAACTGCATCACTGAATAATTTGCAGATATAAATGTTTAACTTCATCTCGAACCAGCTTACTAATAATTAACTGTAATTTATTGTCTATATGTATAAAATCAATCTACAACAAAGCAACGTGTAACTTGGTCACTTATAAATAGCTGTGTGACATAATATATTCAATATATAGTGTAAGAATCATTAATTAATCAAATTTGATCCTTACTGTATGTATTTGCAACGGATTTTCCAAGTTGAAAAACATGAAACAGTGCAGTACTGAAATAATTTCATAATTATTATGAAATTATAATTATTATAATTTCAACTAATTATTAGTAAAAAGTTGTCGTCAAAATTCCGCCGCTTTGAAGTTAAATTCGGATTCAGCGTTGAATTTCCTATAAGAATAGCTAACAGTTACGGTTAAAAACGACAATTTAATTTTTCACTATTACCGATGCCAGCGGAGCTCGAAATTTCGGCCGGTGAAAAACTCGATTTACGGAAAATAATTTCTCTGGCTCTGTTTAAATTTTTTTCACCAAATTTTTTGCTATGTACGTATGTAAGGCGTTCAAATGAAGACTCCTGCATAATAAAACAATTGATTCACATGAATTTTGACCCCGAAAAGCACGGTTGAAGGTCAGATTTTGAGCTTTCAAAAACCGATTTTTTTGGACCACTTGCAGATTTTTCCGAAAGTAAAAAAAATCACAAAAATACATCTTGGTAAGACACAACTTTCCTGAAAATTTCACATTTTTATCTGTATTGAGAGACGAGTAAAAATTCGTTGAATGATCGGTTGAAAAAAATCGCAGGAGTTCCCCTTGGATTTTTCGTGAAAATTTTTTGAAATAGATTTCGCTCAAATTCAGCACAATGATAGTTGATGATGTGCATATCAATAATATATGGTTCTTTCTTTGTTTCTTTCGCACTAAATAAATGAAAAGAACGTTTAAAGTTGAAAAATGTGATTTTTTCGTGTATAGTTATTGTTGAATAACGCAAAAACGGTTGAAAAAATGAATAGGAAATTACCTACATTGGGAAAACGTGGACGGTTAAATGACCTATATTTCGGTATATTCAAACACTTGAATTGACGACTTTTTGTCTGATTGACGACTTTTTGTCTGAGTTATGTACAACTTACAAAATCTTGGAAAACTTAAAGTTGTTATGTCTAATTTTGCTCCTACTTTGCTCCAGTTGAAAAACCGAATACTTTATGATACAAAGTACATTCAAACACCTCCACCAACATACCAAATTATAGAAACTACTACTACCTACTATAATAACAACTATAGATTCCCACTCTCCATACACAAATAATAAACTACTACCTACCTATAACTATACCATAATACTATATATATATTATATATAGTAGTGATAAGGACACTACCCCCGAATAATTTGTAAGGTCCAAAAGGAGAGGCGCAGCCCCTCCGTCGGGCCCTAGTTTTTATATAAAATCGAATTTGAAAATAAATTACGCCTTTAATTTTAAAACTAATGCTTTTCCAGGCTTTTGAAATTAATTTGCATTAAAAATGGCTCTAGGACTCGATATCACATCATCCTTCTTACCAAGTATTCGCATCGGGAATAATTCAGTTTCAGGAGCGAGCCAAGGAGGCGCCACATGAGTTTGTAATACACGGTGAATTTGCTTGAGAAACCTCGATGTACGCCAGTTGAATCCTTATGGAACAGCGGAGACGAACCCTCGCTGACTTGACGTGATCGTATTCCGTGAGACAGGACCAGACGCAGACTGACCTGGGGTACTCGTCATGCCTCATTCATGAACCTCAAGTCTTGTACACATGTAGTGTCCACCTTCTTCAGAGCCCTCTCCTCGGGCCAACATGTCTTTCAAGGGGTTTTTGTCGCGTTTTGGACTTTGAATTAGTTTGGAATAACGTTAAAACTGTGACATCACTTTTATACTGGGGTTGGATTTTGCATTTTAAAGAACCGTCATAACGTGAAAGCAGAGCAAAGCATACATTATTTATTTTCAAATGGAAGCAAGGGCGAGGTTGAATTGCGGTAGATGAATTTTAACGAATGAGGAAATAATTGAATAGATTCGATGTGAGACGGTGACGCGAAATGTCTTTTGCTTCTATGTTCTTGGCGAGCAAATCTGCCCGTTAATTAAGTATTAAATGTACAGCTCCATATTCCTATAAGGCCATTTTAATTTTCCGCTGACAATCTTTGAATCATTTTCAATGGAAGCTGATAAATCTCATACGTTTCCCTTGTTTTACATTGTGAGTTCATTTCCTGGATAATTTTTGTAAACCGAAGGGCACAAGTCGTTCAAAAGACCGATGCTCTCTGTTCGCACCTTCTAAATTTAGCGATGGCCTATTCGATGTCTTTGAAGGTCTGATTTATCTTTAGAGATCCGTATCCACCTAAATATATCCACAAACTTATCTCGACTTTCCTCGGGGATTTAATTAAAAGGCAACGAGAGCGGAAAGAAATGCCCGCAATAGCGGTCAGCCTTTTGGGTGAACTGTCTTTTCCAAAGTCCTTCGAAAATGGACTCTTGCGGCGAGCATTTAAAGCTCTTCGTAAGAAAGGTTTATCAGATAACCATTAGAGAGTTAGTAGAATGGACCGAGGGATAGTTTGGACTTCCCGCTAAAGTGAGTTTAATTACTTGAGTCGTTAGGATGGGAGGGGGAAGACGGCCATTGATGAGGTAAGGAAGTAGATCTGAGTAAGAAACCCGGCTAGACACAAAGGCCTTTCTTGTACGTTTCAAACGCTTTCTTCAGTCGAAAAAAAGATGTTGACGCAATTTTCATAGGCCTATAATTACCAGTGTTTGAAAAGTTGGTGAAAGTACCCTTTGCATGAATTAATCTGCCGAAAATGATATAGCTAAAAATTTCTTTACAATAATAATTGAATAATATAATAATAATAATTTAATAAAATAATAATATCTAATAATAATTTAATATAATAATATCTAATCATAATTTAATATAATAATATCTAATAATAATTTAATAAAATAATTTCTTTACAATAGTTTTTCACTGAAAATTTCGCAAATTGAATACAAATAATCGGTTTCAGCGGTTTTTTCAAATTTCGGTCAACCCCTGGAGCGTAGGAAAGTTCAGATTATTATGATGGCCATTATTAGCATGGAAATACTGACCTTAAACTGGAAAATATGAGCTTTCCGTATGATATGGGCTCTGCGAGAGGCGTGGCCGAAATGGTGGGGAGCAGACTCCTCCCAACTCAACGTTGCCATTGCAGCGATGCTGCAGTGTGGGGTATTCTTTTTCTTGAAAGCTCCTGAAACGAGAAATGTTTCTGTTGTAACTTATTCGATCGTGTCCAACCATGTAGAAAAAGGACAGAAATAAATGTAAAGAAATTGCAGCTTTTGAGTATTATTCAGCGATGGTAATAATTAAAGATGAACTCTGTTCATGTAGATGGTTTGAGCTATTGATTTTACTGAGTCGTAATAATTGAAGCGATTTTTGTTTTAACCACTAGTTAGTCGAGACGGCAAATAATCTTAGGATGCTTTGATTGATGTGACGTAATTAACTAATTATGAATTAGCTACAAGAATCGTCATAGCTTTTACTATTGTTTTTATAGAATCCAAAGATAACCATCTTTTCTAAACTACCAACAAAGTAGAAAAACTAAAAATGCTAAAATAGTAAAAATGGTGAGCAATATTTAACCAATCGAATTTATTGACGACTATCTTCTTTTCAAAATATTATTAAAAATTAATCAAATGTCACTG
Organism: Tupiocoris notatus; assembly: GCA_037159825.1. Taxonomy (NCBI): domain Eukaryota; kingdom Metazoa; phylum Arthropoda; class Insecta; order Hemiptera; family Miridae; genus Tupiocoris; species Tupiocoris notatus. Next base: position 6,754 of record JASJUZ010000236.1, on the reverse strand, counting down.
TTATGAAGTTTGTTTAAAAATGTATAGTTGGTACTGATTCGGTCGATTATTTATCAATTATGCTGACTGTAATTTTTTTTGGTTACCATAACTTTCTCTTTTATCATCATTTCTCGATGCCGATGACTGCGATTCGCCAGAGGCTAAAACGGGGATAGAAAGAGGGGTAGGGGAAACAGGCAACTAAGATGGCCGTAGCCACGCCTTCTTCCCTCATAAAAGCGAGCCCATTTGTCTCTTCCATTTCAGCTTTCGGAGGTTCAACATCGCTCCTCCTAAATATCAAATGATAACGATTGTTTTATTATATTGATTTTTTCTGCGTGTGAGTTTTGCCTCTTAAGTGCAATAGAGTGACAAGTTTGGTGGCTCTTAGAAACTAGCAACACCTATGGATTCTATAGTAATGTGATTCATACATAACTATTGCAGATGATAATTAGGTTTAATATTTACCCGTATCACCGCTTGTTAGCAGACATTAGTGTTTATATTGAATCGCGTGGATAGTGGCTAATGTTAGATACTTTGTTATACAGATGAGTCCAGTTGTACTTGTAATTAGGAGATGAGAAGCATCGATGGTAACTTTTAACATGGTGTCTAAATATTTCGAAATAGATCAGTCCTACAATTTGATAATGAAGAACAGAAAACCGAAAAATCTTTCATAGGTTATTTTATACTCAGCCGACCGCTTTCATTCTGGTATCATTGAGACTTAGAAGCAGGTATCCTAGGCGTAATAGTTTTTTCTTACCTAGGCGTGTGGCTGAATCTTATTAGTAGCCCATCAAGCGCTCGGATGGTTAAGTGAATTTCATCCGAAGCGGCAAAAAATCAATCGGTTCGAAACAATTGCCGTCGAACAATGATCGATAAATCAACGGATTTTCGAAGTTGGCATTTTTCATAACCTCCAAGTGTATCACACGTCGCATCAGCGAATCGTGAGTCGCTGCGAGGGAGCTCTCAAAATCAACATGGTGAAGGGGTTTTCGAGAGAAGGAAAGCGCGGACAGTGTATGAGGCAGCTTGAGATCGGGAATTAAATTATATATCATCCTCGGAGAAGCCGAAAGACGTGCACAATTATACGTTACAGTACCGCCCTGGTGTAAAAGAGGAGGACGGAAAAAGAAACTCGAAAACGAAGAGGCCGAGGTACAGAACGAAGTAACAAGACATAAATCATTTAAAAAAGGGCTACTCCCACCTCTCCTGTCTCTAGGAGATCCAGAGATAAAAGACTTCGGAATAATAACCGAGGAGGTGGAGCCGACTAGCGATGCAGCCACAGACAGAGGAGACTCGGGTCTTTAGGTATAACTCGCCTTTCTCTCTCTTATCCGGTCTCTAAGCCATTGCTTGTTCCATCAGAATGGCCCACGATTATTGACTTTTATAATGTTGGTAAATTGTGCGAGAATAACTAGCTTTCCTACGTTTACAATTCAATCTGCAACGCCAGCGAGTAATGGAGGAAATCGTGACAGTTCGTCACGAGTGGTCGGCTATTAATAAAAATAGTATATTTTGCGAAACGTCGACAAATTTGGGGTTTTCTAGAAGCTCATTATTTTTTAATGCGAAATATTTTTAAGGAGTGAAAAAAGAAAAAGTGGTAAGTTCTCTACGAAATTTTATTGTTTCTATTCGAAGATCGGGATCAATAAGATTGGCTTATAAAATCGGTTGAAAACGGAATTGAATTTTTCCACTTAAAAGTGGCCGCAGAGCGAGATTCAATTTTCAGAAATTATTTCTCTGGTCGTGTAGGCATTTTTTTTTTTTTTTTTTTTTTTTTTTTGCGAAACTTCGTGTGTATAGAGTCAAGATGAGGAGAACCTATATTTTGATGTATTCATCAATTCAAATCGATTTCTTAAAATAAAACTAGCGCAAAGGTTAAAGTTGGAATTTTGACTAAACTGAAAAATTGTAGGGTTCAGATAATAGTTAGGATATTTTTCAAGTTTTATTAAAAATTTTTGATAAGTTCAAATCAACGAAATATCTATAATTGATCTCCAATCTAAGCAAAGCCGAATCAATAGTTGAAGAATGTTTAATCCCCTAGGTCATCTAGATCTTTCCACGTCTCGTGCCTCTGTTCTTCTTCTCATTAACTTCTCGGATCATGTGACTAATTACTGAATGATGCCAAGCCTGGCTGCCAGCTAGACTGGAAGAGCTGAGCTGCTTTCTAATTAGCGGCCCCTAGCGCCAGCGCTGGCCGTTATTTCAGAATCGGACACCAGACTACGTTGACATCTCGCACTTGATATCTGCCAGCCGTAATGTGCGATGGTAATAAACTTTCACGCTCATCCCTTCTCCAGGTTGAATCCAGGTCTTGTCCTCCTACGCTATTCGCGGCCTTTGAAACGGTCTAGCCGTTTTTTTTTTTTTTTTTTTTTTTTTTTTTTTTTTTTTTTTTTTTTTTTTTTTTTGTACGAGTCGTAGAGTGAAGCGTTAGAAGATATGAAGACGAACCTGATGATGCCCCAAAAGGCGAAAGTGCTGAAAAGTATTCGAAAACTGGAGAGGAAGTTGCCAATTTTTATTACAATCTCACCACACCGGTCGAGGCAGTTGTCTAACATTGAGCTGACAAGTAGGCCTTGAAATATGTTAGACTGTGTTTAATTACATCAAACTGACTACTGCATCCTTGGCCACTTGGTGTCCACAAATGACTGTTCTTGCATGCCTATCGACACGCTGAGGATAAGTGTAAGAAACGTATATTACTTTTCATTAAAAAAAATGGGCAACCAGTTCTTTATTATTTTTCTTATAGTTCATAAAGCACTTTCGTCTTACCAGGCATCTTCAGTGCAGCCCGTAAGTAACAAATTGGGACCACTGATCATCTCATACGGTTTTTGCTGACTTTTTAACCTTAAGATATTTTAAAAACTCGTCTCATTAAATAATCAAGTTTTTTTTTAATTTTAATCAATTTTTTTGGCCTATTTGAATATGCAGGGAAGGACGCGATGTAAAATAACCGGCGATCAGCTTATTTCACGGGTAAACTAGCCTTTTGTATTTCGACTCAGAAAAACGTTGAGCTTCATTCAATTTTAACTACAAAGCGAAAGCGTAAACGTTCTAGTCACAAAATACTTGTTTTGTCCAGCCTATTTCACGTCTATAGTTTAATTCTAATCGCTTTCAACTCGGAATTTTCCCCCTGAGTTCATCGATCAGAGAAAAACTATGTCAGCGTATTTCCATTCCAATCGGTTAAACCCTCTCGTTTTCGGTTTCCCTGATTTCATTCCGAGCGGAAAAAAAGGGCATTCCCATTTGAAAGCAGATGATGTTTTTTCTCGTTCTGTTTAGCGAGAAACCTTTTCCAGTTGGTTTGGTGTTGTATTGAAAATAAATGCGCGAGCCGGAGAAGCCGAGTGATTAAATAGAGAGGCCGTAGGGCCCCAGCTGGAACCTTGCCCATTATTCACAGTTTACCCCTTCGGATACAGTCGGATGTTACCCTGAACCCCAGATAGGGAGAGGGGTGACACACGGTGTTGCCGGATTAGGGCAAGTTCTCTCGGGCCGAATCACAAATACACGCGCACGAGATCTGAATCCCGCACGCCCTCTATTCGCCATCATAGCGATTTCAACCGCTCCCCGTCCTCATCTTCCAAACCTAGCAGTATATTATAAGTAGTGGATTAGACTAATTGATATCCGGAGGTTTGCAATTACAGCCGGACTCCGTCCGCTCCTTTAGTTCGAATAGTTCCCCTCGCTCCGTTGTCCCTTTTCGCACAAATTTTGTCACCCTCGGACAACCGAGCTCTCGAGGGACGAAGTAATTTATTTGAGGTTCCGAGGGATTTTCCGACCGTGAAATTGCTGAGTGGGCATTGAGCGTTTGAGTTTTTCATTAATATAAGAACGCCGACTTATTAGAATGAGCATCAGCTGTCCGCCGAATTGACCGAGGGCGACACGCGGTGGATTGAAATTTATTCACAATGCACGTGGTGCATAGAAATAGCTCTGCTAAAATAGATAACGTTTAAATAATAGAGAACTGAAAGAAATTGCGTTTCAAGCTCTATTAAACCTGGAGCTACTGAAAAGGAATAATCAGTGACGCAAGATGCGAGTTAGATTCGGTCCTTTTCTGTGTCACACTCTTTTGCAGTAGCTCCTTGTGTAAATATTATTTCGAGTAGTTTTGACGTACAATTTTAAATAATAAAAACAGTAATTAATTTGAACAATTTATTTTTCAATGTATTTATTACCTACGCAATTTAATTATTTTTTAATTTATCTAAATAATTAATATGATTTAATTATAAATTATGTATTAAATAATTTAAATTAAAATTTGGTTAATAATAATTTTGAATAGTGAAAATAATAATATTTATAAAAACGCATTATTGCTCTTCATAATTTATTTGTGAACTAATAAAATCTTGCAGAGGTGAAAACACTATCGAAATCCGAATCTCTTGACCCTTTCAGTTTGAAATTTTCGCCGATCCGATCTTCTATAACTACCGAGGTTACCTATGAGTTTGAATTAGGATTTTGGACAGGTGCCAAGGATTCGTATCATTACGAGATATATCACCACTCTTTTTAACACCTTGTGAGCGAGTGCCAGCAGACATCGCCTTGCGAACCGGTCACGGCAGTATTTTATTTCGAGAGAAAATCCTCCGCCCCTGAGTAGTATCGGTTCTTACATCCAATAAAAAATATAGATTTTTTTGTTCTTATGAATACGGAGAAAAATGTTTTGCGGTAAAAGCGGATAAAATTTTATTTTAAAGCATAAGCTTTTTTTAAATTACTAGCTTCGAAAAAATTTATTCTGCTTTAGTTAACTAAGGAGGAATACGTTTTACAAGATTTGATTAATTATTTAATCCTAATGCGCTTCGGCAGTCGAAAAATCAAGTGGCAGCTGTGAAATATTCAAAATGTCTGCCACAGCTGCTGAAAAAAATTTTGGAATGATACTAGCGCTTATAGCGGACATTTCTGGAGTGAATAAGATGGAAAACATCGCTTCAATGGGCAGTTCCATTAAATTCTTTAGTCCTTGAGAAAGGTTATTGAAAACCATCGATATTCTGTTTGTAGCTAGGTTAATATAGATAGGGAAAGCAATTCTTTTTCAACATCTTCTTGGCAGACATAAGAGAAACTCATCAGCACAACTTCTGCATTTTAGACGGAAGGAAAGGCAATGGTTGAGATAGTAAAGATTTACGGTAATTCAAGATCTTCGCTCATACGATATTACCAGTCAAATTGCAAGGAATGAGGTTCTAATAAGATGCCTAGTAACGTCTTAGCGCCGCCTGGTGGTCAACATTTAAAACATACCTGTCTCAAAGACAGATGCTCGGTCTGCAATCTGAATAATTCACCTTCGCTTTTAGAAAAAATGTCAACAAAAAATTGAAAATTCAACGTCGTCTGATAAACTGCACTTTTCAAACAAATGCAACGTCGAATTTCCCTGTGAAGAGTTTGCAGAAATAACTTCCAGCTTTTCCCTCCCGAAATGCAGACAAATTCCTTCTCAACCCAGAAGAATTTTTACTCTTTCGGGCGGCAATTTATCTTCTTAGGTCTCTAAATTGCTTCTCGGCTCCATACAACCCTCGGCTCTCCGTATCAGGAACGCTCTCTTTCCCCCCGTTGAAGTTTTACCAATTTTCCGTCCCAGTCTTTTCGTATACTCTCTTCTCTTTTCTTCCGAGCTCCTCCGAGGAACCCCCTCCGGACCGCCTCCGGACAACGGAGATAGATTACTCCTGCCGCCCCGCCGCCTCCAAGCATTCGCTTCGATCCACCTTCTTTCCCTTCCCAATTCCCCTCTCTCTCGCTCTCCAGCCGCCTCCATCCGCTCTCTTCGTCTCGCTTCTCCGTTCTCGCAATTTCCTTGTCGTATCGCGGCCCATAAATTTCCCCTGAGATACTGCCGCGGTCGGCGGAGCCCCATTCTTCGCCTGTCTCCCTCTCGCCCGCTCCTTATTTCACCTTATCAAACCCTCTCGCTCGCTCTGCAAGACGTAGGCTCGATTTGAATTGCCCCTTTCCCGGAGGCCTCTCAGCCCCGGACCGCTCACTACACGCAGCCTCCGACACGGGCTCCAACTACAGCCGTGGGGCGGCAACGTGTTACAGGAAATTGCCCAGGATCAACCTTCATTACCAACACCAATCCTACTTGAACCTCATATTTCACCTTACTTTCCCACGTTGAAACATAGAACCCTTCAAGGGTTTTTCTTCGTCTCCCCCTGGTGAAAATCTATTCTTAAGTAATCCCGCCTATTAACCGCGTATTAAATCCCGTTCGCCGAATTCAAATCAGTCGACTAATCTTGACTGGGGCTTACGTAGGCTGAGAAACGTTCTCCAAGACTTAGCAAAAAGTTTCGGATTCCAAAGACCTTTTCTTCGCTAAAATCGAGATTTATCGCGATTACTGGGAATATTAGGAAGTGCTTTTGTTTCGAATTAATAATAACAACCCCATGTTGGAATATAATATGAAAATTAAAGAGGGCAAAAATATCCACATAATGTGGCGATTTTCAGTGAAATATTTGACTTTTTGATTACTATGCTTGACCTTTTTATAAGCGTTTTTCCGACATTTTGACCAATTTTTTTACTTTTTAGATTTTGTTATTGACAATGTAGACTTTTAGTACCTAGTCATTTTGAGATCATTTTTCCCATTTTGGCATCATTTTTGACA